>CM040121.1:503846135-504236356 GCA_022559845.1 Amorphophallus konjac | reverse complement strand
GTGCGCAAAAGGCGCGGAGTTTGATGTTGAGTTGGATCATGGTGAAATGCCCCGACAGAGGCGTTTTCTTCATGCCATCCCTGCCCTCTCTCCACTTCGTAGAGAGACGTGACAGGGTTCACGTGTTGATTAGGAGCGTGCTCCGGCAATGGATTGCGGACGATCCCCATATCCTGCTGGGGTGCTGGAGCTGGTTGTGGCTGAACTTGCTGCGGAGCTGGCTGCTGTTGTTGCTGATTTTGCTGTTGCCGAGAAGCCCTTCTTTCATTCATGGCGGCTATGTATTGTCTCATCTCATCCCAGTTGATATCACCCTGGTCATTTAGATCGTAGATGTAATCTCTGAAGTGGAAGCAACGATCCAGGTTGTGACCAGGGCCACGATGAAAGGCACAATAGCGGGATGTGTCAACGTTAGCGGGCCACACGGTTCTTTCCCTTGGCAAGGCGAGCAAGTTGGCGGCCATCAGGGCATTAAAAATATCAGGGAGACTTTCAGGGAGTGGAGGATAGTGGTCCCTTTTGGGGCCAAGTGGTGGTCTCCGTTGTTGTTGTTGGCCGTAGTTGGCGGGCGGAGGCACTTGATGGTATTGTGGTGGAGCTGGGGGGTCTATGCGGGGGGCTTGGTTTTGTGATGGAGCGAAGGAGCGTTGAGGCGCGAATTGGGGTGGTGGAGTAGGGTTAAAATGAGGGTTTTGTCGTGGAGGCGGTGGTGGACGTGGGTTAGCTTGATGATGGGGGTTGCCAACTATGCCAACTTGCTCATTTGTGACAGTGCCTTCCGTCGTAGGCCCGCTGTTGACATTTGTATTCTTTTTAAATAGCCGAGGCTTCGGCTCAAACATGCCCATGATGGGCGAATCCTTCATTTGTGTTTGTATATAACGAGCTCTTTCATAGAGCTCTTCCATAGTTGTCAGCCGATTCATGGCCAAAATGTGCCGGAATTGAGGAGTTGCATTAGAAATAATCATTTTTACTTGCTCCTGCTCCGACAATGTGTCTTTTAATTTCTCGGCCATAGACCGCCACCTATCAGCAAATACGATGAATTCCTCCTCGGGCTTCATTTTCTCGGCAACTAAATCTGTAACAGAAAGGGAAGGTCCCACCCGGTCTCTGTACTTTTGCAGGAATTTTCTTTGAATAACATCAAAATCACCGGCATCAGCTGGCTCCAGAGAATAAAACCATTCGAGGGCTGGTCCCTCAAGAGACCTCCTGAATAAGTAAGCCAGGGAGGCCTTATTGTCCTGCCAAAAGGAAGTCTCATATCGGAAATCCTTTAAATGAATGAATGGGTTGCCCGTCCATTATATCGCCGGAAATTCGGCATTTCAGAAGGTGGTAAATGGAACACCGGCAACGTAGGCAGAGAAATTTCCAGAGCATTCTTAGTCGCTGTAACCTTCTTGAGCTGTTCCTCCATGCTAGCCAGTTTCTGAAGCAAGAGAGTACTGGTATCGGGCTCGACCGGGGCCTGATTCTGAGCAAAAGAAGGCGGTATAGGCGTTCGTAGAATCCGAGGAGGTTGGAAGGATTGATGCCTAACCGCTGAATAGCTCGCCTGCTGGGCCGGCATGGCCGCAGTAGGCGTTTGTGGACGAGAGGAGGGGGATGTAAGACCGCCTGGTCATTAACAATCTGATGGCCACTCACGGCCGGAGGGGGATTAGAAGAAGAAGAAAGAACCGACTTCCCCTTTAAAGCGGCCTGAATGGCTTGCCGCTGGGAGTCATCCAACTGGGAGAGAGCTTGGATCAAATCTGTGACATTAATGGATGGGGAAGGGTTCCCCGAAGTGTTGGAAAGTGGAATTTGAGACGACGGGTCCGCCTCATGAGTAGTGGTATCAACCACATGAACTTGTGAGTAATGGGGGTGAGGAGGAAGGTAGTTCCCCTCATAATAAACAGAATCCTGGAGAGGGTCCTCATATTGACCAAATATGTTCTCATTCTCATCATCATAAGAGTACCCGTTGCCTGACATGTTGATGGTTTTACCTGATCGGAGTTTCATTCTTAAGAGAGAGAATGTTTAATGAAGGAATTATCACAAAATATTTAATCCAAACAAAGCAATCAAATCACCCAACTATGTTTATGCAAACAAGGTTGGCAAGAAACGCAAGATTTTAATGTTTGATGTTTGAATTAGGGTGGATTATTTGTGAAAGTTCACTCTTTTGCCAAATGAGACCTAGTTTGATCCAAGTGTAACCTCCGGATCAACTAAGTTTTTCTCTCTCTTTAATCACGCATAGGTTCTCTAAACTCCAGGTACTTCAAGGGTACAACCAGCCCGGCGTCCGTGAGGGAATCCACGAGTGCGGGGACTTATGGAGGTCTTGGAAAAGGGATTTCCGGTCCAAAGAGACGGAATGCTCAATGGAGGGTAGTCCCGATTCCAAGAAGGGTGTGCGGATCCTAGGATAGAGAGAGAAGGTCTCTCAACCAAGCCAACAAATCAAGACAATCCAAACAGCAATATAATATCAAGATAGATGCCAAGCAATGAATCAGAGCTAATCTGTGAAAAAGAACAGTAAAGAAACGCCCTGGGGAAGGGCGTTTTCACAGCAGGAGGAAAAGACACGCCCTGCGGTAGGTCGTGACAAAAGGCAAACACGGCAGCGTGGCTATCGTTAAACTCTGTGAGGGGTTCACAGACGGTAGGAAAACACGCCTTAAGCTGAGGCGTTATAAAGAAAGGACGCCTCCACCGGAGGGCGTCAAAACTCAGATAAATGCCCTGCTTATAGGCGTTACTAAAAACCTGAAACGCCTCTGAGGGAGGCGTTAATCCACAGACAATATGTGAAGCAGCAATTACCGGCAGTTATGATGAAAAGAAACGCCCTAATGCAAGGCGCTGATAAGAAATGAAACGCCTCAGGGGAGGGCGTTAATCCACAGGCAATATTATGAGCAAGCAGCAGACAGCAGTTATGATAAAGAGACGCCCTGGGAGTGGGCGTTAATCAATGAAGCACGTCCCTGAGAAGGGCGTTAAATAGCAGACGATAAAATGTGCAAACAGAACGCCAGCAGGTGCAATAAACACACGCCCTGGAGGGGGGCGTTAATCAACAAAACACGTCCCTGTGAGGGGCGTTAAATCAAAAGACGCCCTTGTTGAAGGCGTTACTAAACAGCAATTGGCTGATCCGGGGAGTGTGCAGGGTGCACAGTGGAGGGTGCCCGAGGGGCACAAGGGAGAGGGTACCGAGGGTACCGAGGGGAAAGGGCACACGAGGGTGCCTAAGGGGAGAGGACACACGAGGGTGTCAAAGGGGAAAGGGCACACGAGGGTGCCAATGGAGATGGTAATCAATAAAGAAAACAGTGGAAGTCCCACCGTGATCGCCAATTTGTAGATGTGCAATTTATGATTAACCCCAAATTGATACAAGATGATGATTTTGTTTTAAAACAAGATATCGCACTCAATTAATGATGAAAAAGGGGAAAGATCATATGCAACAACTAAGATCCGTGATCGCCACTGAAGCCAGAGACATGCCAAACAATAAGAGATTAGGATGGGGCATGTCACATACCTCAGAAATCCATAAAGGGGAGCCGTGGGCCTGGAGATTAACGCGCTATATCGTCCTAGCACGTTCTTCAGGTCGCGCTATCTTCGTATAGCGCGATATCAGACAGGTAGCGGGATTTATTTGGGTTCGTTCCTTCCTTGTTCCAAGGCCGGCCAAGGTGCAAGGGCTCCACGTATCGATCTTCTAATGCCTGCAAAAAATCATAAACAATAAATAGAAAGCCCATTAGATCGAGACTCGAGTAGAATCTGCCCTTATTCTTAATCAAAAGCATGTAAAAAAGGGGGCTCGATTACCTGGGGGTTTGGTGGTTTTTAAACCCCTATGGATGGGTAAAATATAGGTGTGGTGTGTGTGAATGCATGTATTTTGTAAAAGGAGTGTTTTGAAATCAGGATGCAATGCGAATGCAAAGATTAAAAATCCGGAGGGGAAAAGAAAGAGGAAAGAGGAAGAACACAAGGAAAAGCCCTAAATACTCCCTTGAACGTGCGAGGAGCGAGGATTTATTGATTGTGCATGGAGTATTTCCTCCTCCTCGTCAATAACTCGAGTTGCATCCCCCTCTAACGACGGCCAAAGGAGTGAATTTATAGGAAGAAGATCGAACACAAACCCTAGGTCGGAGTTTGATTCAATCCGATGACTTGGCGGCTCAAATCGAGGTAATATTGCCGATTAATGAGGGGGAAAGACTCCTGATAGGTTTAGAAACCTTCCTGGATAAGAAACACAGTCAGCAACTTACCCAATAAGGCCTCTGAATCGAAATAAGGGAGTCCGGCCTGGAGAGGGACTCTGTCTGATAAGGCGCTATACTTCCATAGCGCGATAATGAAGAACGCGCTATGGAGATATAGCGTAACAAGTAAAGGCCCATTAAATGGTATAAAAACGGAGAAAAAACCATTGGGCAGTCATTTAATCAAATGTTGAACGAGAGTAACACCCAAAGTGGATGTCATAATGATCAAATGTCAAGAAATAACAACTGCTCAAAAGATAATTTCAATTAGATCCACAACGCGCTATGAACAAGAAAGTGATAAGAACGAATAGCGCGGGAATGCCAGACTCGAGACGAGATCCAAGGTATGGAATTGAAGCGTTGGGCCAAGAAAAAGGAAGGAATCCCAGAAAATCAACCAATTAAGGATCAATTGGGGCATCGACTAGGAGAATAAAGAAAATGCTCAATTTATCGGCTAAAATTGGGTGTCTACATACGTCTATCCTGATGAAGCATATGAAGTCCTTGCATTGGTATGAGCCAATACCAATGATGAAACCTGCTATCGATCGGTTGGCACGCTGCCCGATCGACGCTAAGACCCATCTAGGGTAGACCTTCCGTCTGCTCTGACATAGCACAACACTGCTCTTTGAATCTATTCAGACCCTCCGTCTGGATAGATCATGAAACTCTATTCCTTTGCGTTAATGTTAAACCCCACATTAACGATGAAACTCATATTCTCAGCAAACGGCCTCGTGCCCGAGCTGCTACTTATATCCTCTAAATCAATTCGGACCTTTCGTCTGGATAGATCATGAAACCCTACTTCCCTTTGCATTGATGTTGACACCCACATCAATGATCGTGTGTCCACAATAAACATATGGTGCCATGGTCCATAGGATGAAAGTTCTGGTCCCAGAAAAGACAATGAAAAAGGAAAAGAGAAAGAAAACGACAAAAAAGTATATATATAAAAATGGGGTTGAAAATAGAGATACCCCGCCAGACTTGTTCAGGCGTTCTGGACAAGTGCAAAAATGGCCCAAAACCCAGCTGTGGTGAAAACCCGAAAGGGCACTGCAGGTAAAATCGGGTACCCCGCCACATGAAAATCCGCAAGGACGCGTGGGCAAAAGCAAGAGGGGGCTGGCTCCGGTGAAAACCCGAAAGGGCGCTTGGGTCGGTAATGTGGTAAGTCAGAAGTTCCATGCCAACCGGCACGTTGCCTTCACCTACCCTTCACTGACGAGGCCTTCCGTCGGTCATCTGGCTCTATGCCCCACCGATGATAAAGCCTTTTCGGGGTAGATCTTACGTCTACCCTGATGAAATCTACATACCCTTTTTTCACATGTCCCACCAACAATAAAACCGGTCACCAGTCTGATAAAGCCTGGCCAGTTCAGACCTTACGTCTGTCCTGATCAAACTCCTAAACCTTCCCTTGACCGATCGGCTCCTTGCCCGGTCAACGATGAAACCCTACCAGGATAGACCCTACGCCTAGCCTGATGAAACCTACGTATTTCTTGGCAAAGTCCCACCCGCCATAAAACCTGCTGGAATAGACCTTACGTCTGTCCTGACGAGACCTACACCTTTACATACGCCCCACCGTTGATTGACCAGCACCTCGCCCGATCAATGATGAAATCCTCTGTCCAGTTTAGACCTTACGTCTATACTGATGAAACCTATGAGACTCTTTGCGTCGATATAAACCCAATATCGATGATGAAACCAACCTCTGATCGACTGGCATCTCGCCCGATCAGTGATGAAACCATGTCCAATTGAAACACTGCCAGTGTAGACCTTTCGTCTATTCTGATGAAACTTATAACTCTTTCTTTACATCGATATAAACCCAATATCGATGATGAAACCAACTGTTGATCGACCGGCACCTCGCCCGATCAACGATGAAACCCTGTCAGTGTAGACCTTTCATCTATTCTGATGAAACTTATAACACTTTCTTTGCATCGATATAAACCCGATATCGATGATGAAACCAACTGTTGATCGACCGGCATCTCGCCCGATCAGTGATGCAACACTGCCAGTGTAGACCTTTCGTCTATTCTGATGAAACTTATAACTCTTTCTTTACATCGATATAAACCCAATATCGATGATGAAACTAGCTATTGATCAACCGGCACCTCGCCCGATCAATGATGAAATCCTATCCAGTTCGGACCCTACGTCTGTCCTGATGAAAACCACGCACCCTTCAATGTCCCACCTGCGATAACCTCTACCCAGTCTAGACCTTACGTCTACTCTGATGAAACTTGTAAAACTCCTTTGCATCGATATAAACCCAATGTCGATGATGAAATCATGTATTGGTCGATTGGCACATCGCCCCGACTAGCTTTGAAACCTGCCCGGGACGGACCATTCGCCCGTTTCGGATTGTGCTCTGAGCCTCTTCGCTCACATTCCTGCAGACCATCTCCCTTGCGGCACGTATGGCCAAGAAGGACGTGTGCTACCACCAACAAAATTCGGTTTAAAGCGCCCCCAGAGGCCGTCACGCGGTGGAGCGAGTTCCCCATCCTTTCTCTGAAGGGGTGGACGCTCTCCTGCTAGGTACGGGCTATTCCCATAGGGACCGCTGAAACCGCTGCCAAATCGCCGTGAAATATTGACGGTGTGATAAGTTAAGAGCAAACCACATATGAGACTGGTATAAAGAGTCCTTTCCATTGAATAAAAAGGGAATACAAGAAGGGCCCCTGAGGGGAAATTGTATTACAAAAAAAAGAGGGGGGGGAAACAGATATTCACGGGCGCCGGAATATGTCTTCAAAGGCCAGAAGCCCTACATGCGGGGCAGCCCCCAGTTCATGAAGTCGAGCCTCCTCCTCCTGTAGCCGAGCAGACTCGTCCCAAAAGGATGCCATCTGCCCCTCCAACAGAGCTACTTCCTCCGCAAGCTGCGGTCGAGAAGTTGTTATCTACGGCAGTTCAGCCCGGAGGTCAAACAGTTCAGCCTCCAGGATGGTTATCCGGCTGCGCACGAACTGCTCCCGCTGCGCCAGAGACTGCAGTTGGCATTGGCGCTCCTGAAGAACAGAGTCCGTCTTCTCCAGCTCAGATTTGCACTCCTTTCTTTGCAACTTCAAAGCTGTCAGTCTGTCAGACATAATATGCGCCAAGAAGTCCCGACGATGTATAAACTTTAACAACAATAAAACCCGCTGGGCCCATATTTCCATGGGATAGCCCATCGCCTGCAGACCAGCGGTGAAACACTCGGCTATCTCCTTCAGCCGCAGATAAGTCAGTCCGGGCTGGGACTCCACCAGCTGGCGCAGCATGTCCAGATTTTGCCAGACGAAACTCTCGGATGAAGCGAAGCCAGGAGAAGGGGCTGGAGCTACTTCGAAAGTCACCTCGCCATCAATGTCTGCCCACAGTGCAACATCCGGCTGAGAGGACGAAGACGGCAAATCCGCTGGAAGAATTAGCCGGTCCCTCTCTGTGCTCTCCGGCTGAGCTGAAGATTCCTCCTCTACCGCTGTCTCGGGTGCTATGGCTTGAACATCCGCGGAGGGAGGACCAATGAATGATGGAGCTATCTCTTCATGAGTCTTCTGAATAAGGGCTTCATCTTCAGCTACTCTTTCTGATAATGGGGGCGAAAGGTCCCTAGTCTGTAGAGGCAGAGATCCAGTCTCTATAGCCATTGTGGCAGGGACTGCTGATTCAGGCGCAATCGACATTACGTCGGCCGGTATAAAAGCGGAGCTTCTGGCTGGGTCTACTTCGGCTCTGAACTCTGAGGCCCTGACAGGGATGGAAATCTCTCCTGATGATCCCAAGTTCAGTGATGTTAAGTCAGTTGAAGATTGTATTCTCACTGGCACGGGGCGAATAACCTCAGAAATTTCCATGCAAGTTGAAGGTAAAGCATGGATGATGATCAAATCTGCAGATGAGACACCCATGGAGACTGCGGCCGCATCGGAGCTGGTAGTGACAGGGTCCTGAGGACAAAGCAGAATGATCCTCATCAATGGATGGAAGAAAATAAATAGAACAGCAAACAAAAAAGAAGCTTACCTTTAAAGTGGGGTCTATATCCTCAAGATGAGACAAAAGAGGAGAAAGCTCCGTAGTTGAAGCAACAAATGGAGGGGTTATGTCGACCTCAGTGCCGAGCCCGGCAAACTCCTCTTGCAATTCCTCCTCAGAAGATAGCATCAACAGTTTAGGAGGCTGAAAGGGCGGGAGGCCTTTTACAAATACAGGCAGGGCTTCTGATTTTTGGATTTCCTCCTAGCTGCCGCTGAAGGTCACTTCCTCCTCATTATCAGGGACGGTCTCGGAGCTGCCCGAGGATATCTCCACTCTAGCTATGTGCTGCGAGGTCGCCTCTAGAGCATGCCGGGATGCAGACCGGGTGATTATGCGTCTGGCCGGAATAGGGCTCTGTTTTGTTTGAGTCCTTTCACTTTCCTGCGGCTGAGACGACTCTCCCGCTGCTATCGTAGCCCCAGTCAGCTCCCTGACTGTCACCTCAACAAAAGGGGAACTCTGAGGGATATAATGAAAAAGAATAACAACAAAAGTATAAAGAGAAAAGATGAGAGAGCACATTTACCCTCCTCCTCGCCAGCCGGGGTAGGAGAAGGCAGCCTCATGTCTCTTTCCGCAGGCACTGCAACCTGCTCCGGGGCTGTATCAGATAAAGAGAAGCTCAGTCTCGAAGGATGCCTTAAAAAGAACAGTCAAGAAAACAATGAAGATTGCATCTGCAAGATATTTACCACTACTCTCGGCAGGTTCCTGAGCAGCCTCCCTCTGAGACCTGAACTCGTCAAAAGAGGGGATGTCTGGAAGAGGGGTCCCGGCGTCCGTCGCAACTGGAGCTGACTGCTGGACCCGAACAACTTTGGCCCTCTTGGCCTTGACAACTACAGCGTTCACCACAGAAGGCTTCCTCTTCTTGCCCGGAGGCAGGGGAGTGGTCGTAGGTGCCGCTGCAGGGATTTCAAAGTAAGCAGGTTTCTCAGCTTGAGCAATAATCTTCCTGTAAAGTCCCTGTCGTTTTATGTCCGGTCTATCTGTGCAAAACACAAGAAGGACAGTCATAGTCGACAGCTGCAGAACACAACAATAAAAGAAAGATGCCATGAGCACACAGGAAAGGTCATACATGCTGGGCCGTCATAGAAGGTGGAAAGCGGCCAATACAGATAAGCCACCTCCTTCGAGCGGGAAGCAGCCTCCTTCACGAGCCAGCATACGTCACCTATGGTCTGGCATTTCTCCGTCAAGGCAGCTAAATCTTTGTGTCCGTGGAAGTCAAGGCAATGAAACAGGCCGAGGTAATCCATGCACCAGCCGTCGACATAATGAAAAGAAATAAAAAGTGGCTTATTCAGAATGCCAGCTATCGGGTTCTCTACTGACAGCCCGTGAACATTCAGCAGCACGAAAAGCCAAGAAGTGTGCTGATAATATGTGTTAGTGCGGTCTTCCCTCCGCATAAATGTCCGATAAGGGTGAAATCTGTCTACCGGGCCCCTCCAGGGGGCTGCTGTTGGGAGAGGCTCCTCCGGGGGAAATGGATACTGCACCTCCACATGAATACTCCCTATGTGGCCCAGCTACCTCAGGTCCTTTGTAAAAGCATCTTCATTGATCTCAGAAAATATAGGAGTGGGTATTTCAGAGCCTTCCTCTTTTAAGGACCGACGCCTGGCGATATATGTGTCTGCCTCCCTCGGATGCTGTGAATAGAGCCTTTTCAGATGAACCTCATCAATTTCAAATACAGGCCCTGATTGCTGCTTTAAGAAAGAGCGCTCGGCCACATCCCAGAAGGCGCCTCTGCCATCCTTATAAAAATTGGTGCGGGTATTCCACCATTTGATGTATTCTGATGTGACCCGGGGAATACGATTAGAAACGGTCGGGACCCTGAAAGTTACGCCCTCTCGGCGATGAAAGAAATCCCACCATATCCGACCGTCACTGGCAATGGAGGACCCATGCTTGGCACGGCTATCCAAAGGGAACTGAGCAGCTGATGAAGGAATATGCTGATCGTAGCCGAAGTTTCTGCTGAAACGGAATGGGTAATAGGGCTCCAAGATGAGCAAGCCTCCCTTCCTGAAGACCAATACACTGGGTCGGATAGCCATAGCCCACCTTACCAGTTCTGGTTCTAATATGGGCCGGGTGGCATTGGCCCCCGAAACAGGATGGACATAAACTTCTACCTCCTCCATTCTGCATTCCCTCTGAGGGTCTACTAAAGGAGCCGAACCTGCTGCCAAGCTCCAGAAATGAATGCTACCAGGAGCATCTACAGGCACTTTTGTCAACCGGCCCCTGATCTTAAACAGCTACTCTGAGAAAAGACCAGGTTCGGCGCTAGCAAACTCAATCATCCGAGGGAGCAGTGTGTCTGACTGCAAAGTTCTCGGGGCCAGCTCGGGGAAAATGCTGCAAACCCAAGCATTGAAGAAATGAAATGGACCTACAGTCCGTAAGGAACGGGGAACCCGATGTCTATTCAAATCTCCCAGCGATTTGTAAATTAAACACAAAGCCGCTGGGCACAGAGACAGTCTCATCCCCCAGGCCATCTGACAGGCCGGATATATAGCCTCCGGTCTGATAGTCGTCTCGTCCCCTTGGGGGAGAGCGAAAGTGCACAGCCAGAAGGTCAGATAAGCTGCACAATGAGTAATGGGGTCAACCCTTGCTGGGTTCGGGCCATCTACACCTACTCGGGGCAGTGAAGCCGGCAATGCTGATTTATAACGAGGGGCCCTGATCTGCTTACTGGGAGTCGGTCCCACGGAAGGGAAGTCTGTATACTTCAAGGGACCCCCGAAGAAGTACTGTATCCACTATCCTACACGGACTCTCAACCTGCTGCTCTTTTCCCGGGGTTGATATCCTTTGGAAGATCCCCTGCTATAGGCCAGACAAATGGTCCGATAAGCCTTCATCAAGTACCGGTATGCGTAGCCGAAGGAATATCTGCCCTCTCCATCAGAGGCGTCCTTTACAGAGTCGTCTAGACAGACCTCCTCATATGGCTCCCCATCTATAGGCAGGCCTGAAAGCTGCGCAAGACTCCAAAGATCGAGAGAAGTCTCGCCTTCCGCTGTATAGAACGTATTAAACTGTGGGCAGAACACTTCAAGCATGCCGCAACATAATCCTCGAGAGATGGGATAGCGGAACCTGGAGGCAAATACACTATGATATACCCCAGCTCTAATCAGTAAAGGGGCGTATTCCTTCAAGACAAATTCTGTAAACTCCACTGCTCCTACCCTGAAGAGATGGGCGTCTGTCACTTTAGCATCTCCAAACCAGCCGGCAGCTAGCTGATATTTAAATTGAACGGCCAGACAGTTCAGAATAAATGGCTCGTCCCTGTAACCCCACTTCACAGGAGCTAGAAAAAGTCCAAAGTTGGGCTTCTCCCGATGGACGCGACCGGCTGCATGGTCCCACCTTGCTGGGGTAAACTCTGGAGCCCGGGTCAGCATCTTCTTCTCCGGCTCTAATTCAGAAATGCCCAGCACGACATTCCAGTCCCTCTGCTCGCCTGGGAGATATATAGCTCGGGCTCGATAAACAGAACCCTTCATGCTATCTCTGTCAGCCAGTATTGCCGCTTCCACAGACCGATCAAGCAGGAAATCCCTCATTCCGCCTATGGTGAAGGTCCGGATAAATGGCAGCAGATGGCGATCCTTCGGCAGGTCCGGACGGTAGTCGGCAGCCCTTCTGAAATCAATCCCTTCTGTGGAAGAATAGACTCCGGAAGACGGCACTGTGTCAGTCTCGGAATCAGAGGACTCATCAACAATGGCAATCTGGTTATAGCCGAAGCTCAGACTATTCACATTCAGCCAGTTGACTGAAGCCCGAGATATGTCCGGCTGAGCCGATGAACTCGCTCCCACAGTCATGGAAGCCGCAACAGAAGAGTCGGAAGCCATGTCAGTGACTGCAATCAGGAAAAGATGAAAATAAGCATCGGAAAGATGAAGGAGCATGTGAGGATTAAATAAATAGTTCCAATTAAATTTTGGCAGCATCTCCTCTTGTCCGGGGTCTGCCCAAGAAAAATAGGGAGTCACCCACCAAGAGGGAGTGATCCCGAGCATAAAATGGGACTCAATCCCACGTAATGAGCTTACCCGAGAATGAACGGGTCAAAAAAGGGGAAGGCGACAAGGCTCTAGGGGGAGCTCACCACCGCCGCCGAGATGAAGAGAGAGAAGGGATAGGTAAGAAATGAGGTAAAAACCCCTCTCGGGGGGTTAAAAAGAAGAGGAAGGAGAGGCTTCACGGCGGAAAGGAAAGCGCGCCGAGAACCCTCCGTCGGCCGGAAGAAAGGAGGCGCGCCGACAACAGGCCGCGCCGAGAAGCCCGCTGAAGACCCCCCGCGCCGAGAAGGCCGCGCCGAGAAGCCCGCACTGACAACAGGCCGTGCCGAGAAGCCCCGCGCCGAGAAGGGTCATACCTCGCACCGAGAAGCCCAAGGCAAGGCCAAGAAGGCTCCAAAGTGCTGACAATAAAATCAGAAGATATGGAGATGAAAAACATGAAAATGAAAGATACATGTGCATAATATTGCTGCAGCAACATGATTAAGCCGAAGAACAACGTCAAAGAGAAATGGAGGAAGATACCCTCGAATGATGAAAGGCACCTGCAGACCCCGTGCCGCTTATTCTGCGCTTACGCCGCCCGCAGGTGGGGGGCATTTGTTGACACCTTGAAAATAAGCAAGGGCAGAAACAGAATTGAAAGGAAGATCAGACCAATAGTGAAAGATTAATGACGAAGTTCGTCAACCATCTACCCGGCTGAAGTCCTTTCCGGGCCAAGCTGATGTCCGATGCCATTGTCAGTCAGACGACGACACTGATGAAATAGCAGTCACCTGGCTGAAGTCTTTCCAGGCTAAAGCTGATGTCCGGTCTTGTCACCATTCCGGTGACGATGCCAATGAAATGATGTCCGGTTTTGTCATCATTCAGATGGCAACGCCGATGAAACCCCGGTCTACCGACTGATGAAAAAACCTATGAATGATCTCAATAGAAACTATGTCACCAATGGAGGGCCCTTTTGGGTGCTGATGCACTTGAAGGACCAATAAGAGGCCTAGTCTAAAAGGCCTAAGTGGGCCTATAAAGTGGCGCTGGGATCCTCTTGTCGAAGCCCAAAAGCCGCGCCGAGAAGCGGAAGTCCTGCGCGCCGGGAAGCCCCTCAGTTGAGGCGCGCCGTGACAGGCCTGCCGAGAAGATACAAAATACAGTTATAAAACCCCCTTCCCCTCGAGCAAGAAAGGAGAGGATCATCACCACCGCCAGAGAGACAGTAGAAGAGAGAAAAACGATAGAGAAAAGAGAGAAGAGACCAACAGAGCAAGAGAGAAAAAAAAAGAAGAAGAGGAAGAAGGAGAAGAAGCTCCAGGTGGGCAGCAGGGGAGGGAGAGGAGTCAATGCTCCGCCCTCCCCCCCCATGTTTTCTTTTCTTCTCTATGTAGTCTTACGAGTCTTACCTCGATTTATCAAATGTAGCCGGGATATCCCGGCCTTCGTTCTATTTCCCTTTCCCTCATTCCCCCTTTTTTGATTGGTGTGAGTTTGGGGATGATGCAATGGAATGAAATGCTTTGATGGCCAGTTTGGGCGTTTCCCCATTTTCTTTCTTCTTCCTTACATGTATCTATGTTTCTGGTTCAACTGAACGTGGAATGATGAAGCCTTCCCATCTCTGGTTTCTCTCGAATGAGTGCTGCTCAATGTCTTGAATGATCGTTCTGATGCTTCAGGTTTCTCTGCTCCGATTGTTCTTCCTGGAGGAACGTCGAAGGAAGAGTCCCAATCTTCACACCCATGGATTATTGGACTCTATCCTCTCACCCCTTCAGTGATGCCTACACTGGGTAGTCTCCCCATCTTTCATTCCGTTTGTTTCCTTTTCTTAAGCCATTAAGGTCGCCCCAGGAATCAGGGACAGTTATCCCTTGGTTTCCCTGGACGGCCGGCGACAGAAAAACATATCTCCATGGATTTTAAATGGGTGATGATCTCGAGCCCTCCATAAACTTCACCTTCCAGTGATCCCCTGGCACTGCCCAGCAAAGCCCTTGGCTTCCCCCCTCATTTGCATCCTAAATTCCCAGCCATTACCTGAATCCCAGAAAGAAATCTCAAAAACAGGGTGCCGTAAAACCCAGAAACCCTCTCGGCACCATCTCCCTTCTCGGTCCCGTGCACAGTAAAAGGGCTGAACAGTTCTCGGTGCGGTCCTTCTGGCGCCGAGAACCCTAACCCCTTTGCCTCCTCGTCCGCGCCGGGAACCTAGCCCTCACCGAGAGCCCGTCTCCTGGCTTTCTTGCCTGCGCCGAAAGCCTCTTCTCCGTCGCGCCGGAAACCCCTCACATTGAGCTACGCCGATAAGCTCCCCGGCCCTTTTGTCTTCGCGCCGAGAAGCTCGCGCCGGGGGCTCCTCTTTGGCTTTTCTTCATCGCGCCGGGAACCCAGGCCCTCTCACCTTGCCGCCGGGAACCCCCGGCCTTCTTGCCATTGGCGTCGGGAGCCCCCTGTCCTCCTCTTCATCGCGCCGGGAACCCCGGCCCTCTCACCTTGGCGCCGGGAACCCCTGGCCTTTTTGCCATTGGCGCCGGGAGCCCTGGCCTTCCCATTTTTAGGTCATGCCGAGAGCCCGTGCCCATTCAGAGTGCGCCGAGAGCCTAATCTGCCACCCAACGAACCCCAACACCCAGAGCAAACCCACACAGGGATATCCGTGGATCACCAGATATGTCCCAGGGATAAAATTAAAGGGAGTCAGACTCCCTTATGTTCCATCAGTTCGTGTCGGGATTACGACAACCCACCCCCTTTTTAGCTCCGGTGAGCTCTGCCAATGCATGAATGCCACCAGCTTTTATAAGGGAAGAGTCAAATATTGCCCCAAGGCATACATGTGTAATGCGAGAGGTTCGGCCTCTCTATCTCTCGGCTTTCATCCCGGCACTCCGTGGGTGATAGCCTATTCTCCCCTGGGCATAACCCAGATTATGGGGAGATGCTGTCGAAATGTTGATCATTGCTTTAAAACCCCATCGTGGTTACAGCTCAGTCTGCCTGTGATTTAAATCCGCTTTCTCCCCTTTCCCCTACACCCAGTTTTTGAACCACTGATAGTCTGTTTCTGTGGTTGATGTTATTATCTTACCCGCCTTCCTGGCCCTGGTATGAAGTTTAAAATGGTGCATATGAATATCTATTTGCCTTATGAGGCCTCCTATTTCGGCGTTTAATCAAGGGTTGTCCTTCTCAGGAAGGGCGTAATTAACGTCATAGCCTTTATGGTATGGCGGACTTTTGGTCCCGACTCGGACTTCACAATCGACTGACCAAGTCAAGTCGAGCGCACAATGAAATCGTCACACATGTGACTGGCACGCCAATTAACCAAACCAATAAATCAATAAATAAAACAAATAAAAATCAAACAAGATAGACGGAAGAAAAATCCCCGCGTCCACAACACCCAGAGCAAACCCACACAGGGATATCCGTGGATCACCAGATATGTCCCGGGGATAAAATTAAAGGGAGTCAGACTCCCTTATGTTCCATCAGTTCGTGTAGGGATTACGACAACCCACCCCCTTTTTAGCTCCGGTGAGCTCTGACAATGCATGAATGCCACCAGCTCTTATAAGGGAAGAGTCAAATATTGCCCCAAGGCATACATGTGTAATGCGAGAGGTTCGGCCTCTCTATCTCTCGGCTTTCATCCCGGCACTCCGTGGGTGATAGCCTATTCTACCCTGGGCATAACCCATATTATGGGGAGATGCTGTCGAAATGTTGATCGATGCTTTAAAACCCCATCGTGGTTACAGCTCAGTCTGCCTGTGATTTAAATCCGCTTTCTCCCCTTTCCCCTACACCCCATCGTGCTAAATCTGTCGATCGCTCAACAGGAGCTGATGCGGGCATAGGTAAGCTGGCCCTCTTGTTCGAGGCTTTGCAGTAGGAGTCAGTCGCAGAGACTCCGAGTGCTCCCGAAATAGCGGACGTGCCTTTGGAGGAGGGGGAGATCACGCCCGAAGGCAGCATCGTCCCGGTGGCCGAGGTAAGCACGTGGGCCTTGTAGTTCTTCCCTGCCTTTTGATCCTACATGATTCGTTCCTGGTAGCGAGTGGCTAACTCTGCTCCACATGGTCAGGAAATGTCAAAGCCAGGGAAGACGTCTGCCTGTGTCCGGAAGGCCGTCGCTAAATGGAGGCCGACTATCGGTTCGATAGCGGTGGAGGGGCCGGCTTCGGTCTTGGACCCGGGAGCGGATATCCTCTCCGCACTCGTGCAAGCGGGAGGCAGACCCCAGCTGATGGTTCCCCTTCCACCTTTCCCAAAGATCCCGGCTCAGGTGGAGGACCCGCTTCTGAAGGGGGGATTTGCAGAACTTCGCGCGCATCTGGAGGGATCCCTGACGCGAGAGAGAGGTTTACCGGCGATGGCTTCGGGCCCTGGTTTGCTCGAAGCCCTTCCTTCGTCCAAAGCAGCGGCACCAGCATCCCCATCCAGTGAAATGGTGGCGGAGGCGGGCTGTAATATCCCGGACCTTTTCAGATTCTTCTTTGTGGGTCCCGGATCTGGTTTCTCAGAGTGTCAGGCTCCGTTGTGTTCGAAGTTCTATTTCGGACATCTTTCGTGTTTGGATCGACGCGTTCCGGAGTTGTTTCGGAGGCCCGGAAGCGTTCTGCGGCTTTTCTGGGCGTGTTTTCTGATTTTCGGTGTGTGTTTCGGTAATTCCTTCGAACCTCGCTGCGGACGAACCGAGTCGTTCACCTGTTCACGAGTGGTACCGTTGTGATCGGTGCGTTTCGAGGATCCCGGAAATGTAATTTTTAATTTTTTGGTATTTTTTGGATTTTTTAGATTTTCCTATAAATACCCCCCTATTTTCTCTCTCTCCCCCACCTTCTCTTTCCTCTTCTTCTTCCTCCTCCGTTTCTCCCCACCGCGATCCCCTCTCTCCCTCTCTTCCTCCCGTTCGAGCGCGAAAAGCTCCCTTCTGGCTGCAGAAAGCGGTAGGGCTACGGCGCGACGACGTGGGTGGTGGCGAGGCGATCTCGTGGGCGTGCGACAAGCGTGGGAAGCGTGAAGAGGCGAGGTTTTCTAAAGTGTTCTTCGCGGTTCACGGACCATTCGGCGGAGCATTCGCTCCATTGAGGTAGGGTGACGTTCCCTAGCTCCTTGCCGTTCTTTTTCATGGTTTATAGGCCGTGGGGAGGCCGAGAGGGGCTTGATTGAGCGGGTTTGGGGTTTTCCATGATTTGGGGAGAGCTCGCCCGATCTATGATTTTTGCCCGCTATTTCACGTTTTGATGGCCTTGTATCATGCTAGGGGTCCCCAGGGGTCTTCCCCTTTGATTTCCCCCTCTCCAGTGGAGGCATGGGGGCGTGGTTGGTTTTTTTTTGGGCTTTCCCGCCGTTTCACCGTCGGGCGGGTGTGACGATCCTTCCAGGGACCGTCACACCGCGTGACGCACCTGGAAGGGTGCGTCACGACCCTTGTGAGCCAATTGGGGGTCAGGGGCTGTGATGGTCCCGCGATAGACCGCCATAGGCGTGTGATGCGCCTGGGTTGGGCCGTCAGAGGCATCCGACCGTTGGCATGTGACCGTTATTTTGACCGTTGGGGGTCAAGGCATGTGACGCACCAGGCCTGGCGCGTCACATCCTTGTGACGGCCCAGGGTGGGCGCGTCAGGGCGCTTTTGAGCGTTTGAACCCCCAGGCAGTGTCACGCTCCTGGTGTGGACCGTCACACCCCGTGACGTGCCTGCGTTGGGGCGTCACAACCTGTAACGCGCCAAGGCAAGCGCGTTACACTTTGCTTTGCGCTGGGAGCGTGACGGTCGGCGTCAGATCGTCAGGTGTCTGTGACGGTCCAGCCAAGGACCGTCAGGCTTCCTGTGACGGTCCCGCCTAGACCGTCAGAGGCCTGTGACGCGTCTAGGGTAGACCGTCAGGCTTGGACTACCCCGAGCGGTTCATAGTCCTGTTTTCTTGTCCGACCGTGGTCGCCGTGCGACGGTGCCAGTACTTGGGGTGGTCCCCGTACGTCGTCGGATACGAACGTGATTTTCCGTTGACTTGAGAGTCTACTCCTTCAGTGACCCTCCACTAGTCGTAGCCTGCTTACACGTGTGTGGTCCCACCAGGGAGTGGCTGAGAGGCTACCCTTAGAGACGATTTGTGGACCGGTTTCTGTCGGGCCCCACGTCTTGCAGCCAGAGTCCGGCTGAGGGGAAAATCGGTTAGAGGGCCTGACCTAGGACACATGGTCTGTGTGTGCACACGTGGTTGTGGGCGGTTGTACCTACGCTGACGAGCGTGACCCCAGCTAGTCACTCGTTGTGGTTCTTGTTTGGTGTCCGTGCCTCTGGTAGGCGCTACCACGTCAGGCAGTTCACCTGCGATGCGGTGTAAGTCGTCAGGGGATGCTACCGACTGTGCTTCTAGTGGGAGGTACTCCTGCCGAGTCGGGAGTGTTAGGCTGTCAGTCGTTACGACTTCGACCTTCAGGTTTCTGCCGTGTTAGCCATTGGGTTCCGGTTATTTCACCGTGGCACGTGTGTCGGTTTTCATGCCCAGAGACCGGTGCTTTGTAGATGGTAGGGTTTCCCTTTTGAGGTACTCGCTTACTGCTAGCGTAGCGGTTTCTCCGTTTGCGAGGTAGGGTTCGAGTGATCCCTACTGAGTTTTGTTCCGAGACTCATTCCCTACGTGTTTTCACCGTGTTTCAGGCGAGGCGAGGCTTTAGGGGAGTTCGTCTGAGGCTCAGCGCGGTTCAGGTGCCTTGTGTTAGTGCCAGAGGTCAGAGCCGGGGTATGCCCCGTGTAGCTGTACTTTCCTTTCATGTCTCTGTACTTGTTGTGGACTATTGTCATTATTTTATTGTTATATTGTGGACCATGTATAATGTTAATTCATTTCCTGCTTATTTATATAACTGTTTAATTCTACAATTATTTATGATACTTGTGTAGTTTCCACACCATCCTTCTAACCCTTCCGAGTCTTCGGACTCGTGGGTGGCGGTGCGAGTCTCGGGTTATGGGGCCTTCCTGATAATCAGATTCTCGGGTCGTTACAGCTGGTATCAGAGCTTGAGGTATGTGTTCTCGCAGAGGGATCTTAACCTCAGGCAGAGGCGTTGGATGGAGTTCATGAAGGATTATGACTTCACCATATCTTATCAGTCGGGCAGGATGAACGTCGTCGCCGATGCTTTGAGTCGGAAGGTCGCGGTCAGTGCCATGATGTTGAAGAAGTGGAGGCTCTGGGAACAAGTGCCCGAGGTTTCATTCAGGCTCAAGATTCCCCAGGAGCCAGGATTAGCAGTGCTTGCGAGTCTGACTGTCGCTCCCGCGATCCGCCGTCAAGTGACAGAGGCTCAGCATGCGGACCCTGAGTTGCCCCAGATTTTGGCCATGGCTAATGTGGAGCTCGGCGAGGACGGTGCTGCGAGGTTTTGTGGCAGGCTGTACGTCCCAGCTGAGGAGCAGGTTTGTCGTGTGGTGTTGCGTGAGGCTCATGGGAGCAGGTACACCGTACACCCGGGTGCGACGAAGATGTATCGGAACTTGCGGAGACAGTTCTGGTGGCCTGGCATGAAGAGAGGTGTGACCGAGTTTGTGGCCAGGTGCTTGACTTGTCAGCAGGGGAAGGCGGAGCATTAGCGATCGGGAGGTACTCTTCTGCCCTTGGATGTTCCCGCGTGGAAGTGGGACCACGTGACCACGGATTTCGTGGTAGGATTGCTGAGGACTCTGAGTAGGCAGGACAGTATTTGGTTGCTGGTGGATCGGCTGACGAAGGTGACTCGGTTGTTACCGATCAAGGTCAGCTGGAGCGTGTCCAGGTTGGCTCGTCTTTATGTAGAGTGGATTGTTATGTTGCATGGGATTCCCATTTCCATTGTGTCGGATTGGGATCCGCGCTTCACGTCTGAATTCTGGAGGAGTTTCTAGCGAGCCCTTGGCACAGAGTTGGCTTTTTGCTCGGCATATCACCCTCAGTCAGATGGTCAGTCAGAGAGGACCATCCAGACTTTGGAGAACATGTTGAGATCCTGCTTCCTGGAGTGACAGGGGAGTTGGATTCACCATCTTCCGTTGGTGGAGTTTGCCTACAACAATAGCTATCATTCGAGCATCGGCATGGCTCCTTATGAGGCGTTGTATGGGCGTCCTTGTCGGACTCCACTCGATTGGTTTGAGATTGGTGAGCGTGTTTTGACGGGACCTGAGTTGGTGCAGCAATGTGTAGATGTTTTACACTTGGTTCGTCAGAACATGTTGGCAGCCCAAAGTCGGCAGAAGAGCTATGCTGACCGGAGGCGGCAACCCCTCGCGCTCGCCGTGGGCGATCGGGTATTCTTGAGAGTTTCTCCGATGAAGGGGGTGATGCACTTTGGACGGCGTGGGAAGCTGAGTCCCCGCTACGTCGGTCCTTTCCTTATTGTGGAGCACATAGGTGAGGTAGCCTATCGGCTGCAGTTACCTCCTGAGTTGGCGTCGGTGCATGACGTGTTCCACGTCTCGATGTTGCAGAAATATATGGCCGATGACTCTCATGTGCTTGAGGATTCTGTGTGGGTCGAGGTGACTCCAGATCTTTCTCTCCCAGAGTTTCCGGTCCGCGTTGAGGATAGGCGAGAGCAGCGCCTGCGAAGCAAGATCATCCCCTTGGTAAAGGTGGTGTGGCAACGGCACTCTGGTGGTGAGGCTTCTTGGGAATGTGAGGACGAGATGCGTCAGCGGTTCCCTTATCTGTTTGAGTGAGTCTTCCTCTTCTTTCCCCTTGGGTTATTTTTAATTTTGAGGATGAAATTCCTTAAGGGGGGAGGGTTGTAATATCCCGGACCTTTCAGATTCTTCTTCGTGGGTCCTGGATCTGGTTTCTCAGAGTGTCAGGCTCCGTTGTGTTTGAAATTCTATTTCGGACATCTTTCGTGTACGGATCGGCACGATCCGGAGTTGTTTCAGAGGCCCGGAAGCGTTCTGCGACTTTTTTGCGTGTGTTTTCCGATTTCTGGTGTGTGTTTCGGTAATTCCTTCAGAACCTCGCTGCGGACGAACCGAGTCGTTCACCTGGGCACGAGTGGTACCGTTGTGATTGATGCGTTCCGAGGATCCTGGAAATATAATTTTTAATTTTTCAGTATTTTCTGGATTTTCTGAATTTTCCTATAAATACCCCCCTATTTTCTCTCTCTTCCCCACCTTCTCTTTCCTCTTCTTCTTCCTCCTCCGTTTCTCCCCACCGCGATCCCCTCTCTCCCTCTCTTCCTCCCGTTCGAGCGCGAAAAGCTCCCTTCTGGCTGCAGACGGCGGTAGGGCTACGGCGCGACGACGTGGGTGGTGGCGAGGCGATCTCGTGGGCGTGCGGCAAGCGTGGGAAGCGTGAAGAGGCGAGGTTTTCTAAAGTGTTCTTCGCGGTTCACGGACCATTCGGCGGAGCATTCGCTCCATTGAGGTAGGGTGACGTTCCCTAGCTCCTTGCCGTTCTTTTCCGTGGTTTATAGGCCGTGGGGAGGCCGAGAGGGGCTTGATTGAGCGGGTTTGGGGTTTTCCATGATTTGGGGAGAGCTCGCCCGATCTATGATTTTAGCCCGCTATTTCACATTTTGATGGCCTAGTATCATGCTAGGGGTCCCCAGGGGTCTTCCCCTTTGATTTCCCCCTCTCCGGTGGAGGCATGGGGGCATGGTTCATTTTTTTTGGGCTTTCCCGCCGTTTCACCGTCGGGTGGGTGTGACGATCCTTCCAGGGACCGTCACACCGCGTGACGTGCCTGGAAGGGTGCGTCACGGCCCTTGTTAGCCAGTTGGGGGTCAGGGGCTATGACGGTCCCGCGATAGACCGCCACAGGCATGTGACGTGCCTAGGTTGGGCCGTCAGAGGCATCCGACCGTTGGCATGTGACCGTTATTTTGATCGTTGGGGGTCAAGGCATGTGACGCACCAGGCCTGGCGCGTCACATCCTTGTGACGGCCCAGGGTTGGCGCGTTAGGGTGCTTTTGAGCGTTTTAACCCCCAGGCGGTGTGATGCTCCTGTTGTGGACCGTCACACCCCGTGATGCGCCTGCGTGGGGGCGTCACAGCCTGTAACGCGCCAAGGCAGGCGCGTGACACTTTGCTTTGCGCTGGGAGCGTGACGGCCGGCATCGGACCGTCAGGTGTCTGTGACGGTCCAGCCAAGGACCGTCAGGCTTCCTGTGACGGTCCCGCCTAGACAGTCAGAGGGTTGTGATGCATCTAGGGTAGACCGTCAGGGTTGGACTGCCTCGAGCGGTTTGCAGTCTTGTTTTCTTATCCGACCGTGGTCACCGTGCGACGGTGCCAGTACTTGGGGTGGTCCCCGTACGTCGTCGAATACGAACGTGGTTTTCCGTTGACTTGAGATTCTACTCCTTCAGTGACCCTCCACTAGTCGTAGGCTGCTTACACGCGTGTGGTCCCACTAGGGAGTGGCGGAGAGGCTACCCTTAGAGACGGTTTGTGGACCGGTTTCCGTCGGGCCCCACGTCTTGTAGCCAGAGACCGGTTGTGGGGAAAACCGGTTAGAGGGCCAGACCTAGGACGCATAGTGTGTGCACACGTGGTTGGGGGCGGTTGGACCTACGCCGATGAGCGTGACCCCAGCTAGTCACTCGTTGTGGTTCTTATTTGGTGTCCGTGCCTCTAGTAGGCGCTACCACGTCAGACAGTTCACCTGCGGTGCAGTGTAAGTCATTAGGGGACGCTACCGACTATGATTCTAGTGGGAGGTACTCCTGTCGAGTCGGGAGTGTTAGGCTATCAGTCGTTACGACTTCGACCTTCGGGTTTCTGCCGTGTTGGCCGTTGGGTTCCGGTTGTTTCGTCGTGGCACGTGTGTCGGTTTTCATGCCCAGAGACCGGTGCTTTGTAGATGGCAGGGTTTCCCTTTTAAGTTACTCGCTTACTGCTAGCGTAGCGGTTTCTCCGGTTGCGAGGTAGGGTTCGAGTGATCCCTACTGAGTCTTGTTCCGAGACTCATTCCTTGCGTGTTTTCACCGTGTTTCAGGCGAGGTGAGGCTTCAGGGGAGTTCGTCTGAGGCTCAACGCGGTTCAGGTGCCCAGCGTTAGTGCCAAAGGTCAGAGCCGGGATATGCCCCGTGTAGCTGTACTTTCCTTTCTTGTCTCTGTACTAGTTGTGGACTACTGCCGTTATTTTATTGTTATATTGTGGAACATGTATAATGTTAATTCATTTCCTACTTATTTATATAATTGTTTAATTCTGCAATTATTTATGATACTTGTGTAGTTTCCACACCATCCTTCTAACCCTTCCGAGTCTTCAGACTCGTGGGTGGCGGTGCGAGTCTCGGGTTATCGGGTCTTCCCGGTAATCGGATTCTCGGGTCGTTACACGGACCAGACGGAAGAAGAAGAGGTAGGAGAACACCGAATGATGGCGGCGCCAAGTGATTCGACGGTGATCTTATCCATTCCCCTAGCGGTGGCTGGCCAGGGGTCTCCTGTCGAGCTACGTTGGCCAGGCGACTTGACTCTTGCCCTTCCATCTTCTTTGGTCGCGGTGGACGCTGATTTGTGGGCCGAGGTGGACAGCTCCGTAGATTTTGTTCCTCTGACTGTGCCTTCGGTCAGCCACACCTCGTCAGGTGCACCGGTCCGATAGATGTTAGTGACACTACGGACAATGCTCTTCGCCGATCTTTCCTTGTCATATCGGGAGGTGCAGAGTATAGTGACGCAGCTGACTGGGGCATTGCAAGTGTTGGGCTGCCCACTCGAGGAATGGTCGCGGTGGGTTTTGTTCCTGCTGAAATATGTTAAACGTCGCGAGTTCCTCAAGACCTTGGCTCCCGACGAGCGCGCCGCTCTCGATGCCCAGGCGGAGGAATATTTGCAAACCCTGGAGGCACGTCGTAATAATGAAGAGCAGCACGGGAAGGCCCTGGAGGAAGGCTAGGGCGATGTTCGCTTCCTCAGGAATCAGATCACGAAGCTGGAGGGCTACCTTGCCACAGCCAGGTCTGACCTTGCCAGAGCTGAAGGAGCGGTCGAGAGGAAGAGTGAAGCGCTTGCCGTCACCCAGGCCGAGACAGAGTCTGTGGAGACTGGGCTCGCCCGCCTCGAAGAACGGAGGGGCCGACTGTGCGACATGACAAACTTCCCTTGCGTCGGAATTCTCCCTCTTGAAGACATCTTTAGGGGCATCGACTGAGCGTGGCGCCCCTTAACTTTCTCCCCTTTTTTGAAATGTAACATAGGGGTATGCCCCAAAGCACATGTCATTTAATCCCTTTTTGAATGGAACAGAACAGAATACTTACAATTTCCCGTTTCCTTTCAGTGTGCATGGCGTTCGCCCCAGGGGGATCTCTTTTCTCCTTTATTTTCTTCTTTCTCTCTCCTTTTTGTATATATTATTTTCTTCTTCCTCTGCCCTCTTTTTTCTCTCCCCCCTTCTTTGTTTTTTTTTTGTCGGCACACACCGGTAGAGTGTAAGTCCTTGCGGTAGTCCGCTCTCGGGGAACCAGGTAGGGACCCACGTGGGGGTACGGGAGAGTGCTCTCCCTCCTAGGGGGAGGACGAGGGGACCACTCCACCATGCCGAATGGGTGGACTACCGGCCTCTCCCAACGTTGGAACTGCGCACCGGCCCCAGGCAGGGGGCCGTGGTAGTGAAATTGACCCCCCCCCTTTTTATCGCTCGGAGGGGCGGTGACCGGAAATTTGCTTAGCCCATGACCCCGAATGGGAGGCCCAAATGAAAGGGAATATTACCACCCGAAGGAGACGGAGAGAAGTGTTTGTTTAGTCAATGGCTTGGACGGGAGGTCCAAGCCAAAGGGATATCCACCGCCCGGAGAGGACGGAGAGAAGAGTTTGTTTGGTCAATGGCTTGGACGGGAGTTCCAAGCCAAAGGGATACCCACCGCCCAGAGAGGACGGAGAAAAGAGTTTGTTTAGTCAATGGCTCGGACGGGAGGTCCAAGCCAAAGGGATACCCACCGCCCGGAGAGGACGGAGAGAAGAGTTTGTTTGGTCAATGGCTCGGACGGGAGGTCCAAGCCAAAGGGATACCCACCGCCCGGAGAGGACGGAGAGGAGAGTTTGTTTAGTCAATGGCTCGGACGGGAGGTCCAAGCCAAAGGGATACCCATCACCCGGAGAGGACAGAGAGAAGAGTTTGTTTAGTCAATGGCTTAGACGGGAGGTCCAAGCCAAAGGGAATATTTATCGAAGTTAACAAAGCGGTGGGGCCGAGGCGGCCGATCTGCTTTTTAATATCCCTGCCGACGCGGGGCGATGATTCAGGATGGGGGACCGCCCCTCCTTTCCTTGTCCCCTTTTTTTTTCTCTTTTTTTCTTTTCTCTTCTCCTTTCTTTCTTCTCTCCCTTTTTTTCCTCTTTTTTTGTGTTCTTTCTTCTTTCTCTCCTCTCCTTCTCTTTTCTCTTCTCTTTTTTTTTCTCTTTTATTTTCTTCTTTTTTTTCTTCCCTTTTTTCTTTTTTTTATTGTTCATTTTTGAGAACGTGAATGGCGATCAAGTCATTCAGATAGCAATCATGCAAATTCACCCAAGATAGGGTGAAGGATTATATTATTGATTGAATGGTGGCGCTGGAGCATGGTACAACCTCAAATGTCTCCCATTAAGAGGCGGGAATTGAACTTCCCCGCGGTGGTTGACAATTACATAAGCTCCACCCTCGTAGACTTTTTGGACTACGTAGGGTCCGAGCCAATTTTCTTTCAGCTTACCTTTGGGGTTGGCAGCCATGACATCTCTTCTCTTGACCATGACAAGGTCACCTTTCTTGAATTCGCGTTCCTTGACAAGCTTTTCAAAGGCACGCGCTATCCGGGCTTGGTAGACCTGAATGTTCTGTTGGGCCTGAAGCCGCTTCCCTTCCAAACTGGAGAGGTCTTCGAGCCTTCGCTCGGCGTTGGTCTGCCCTTCATGGATAAGACCGTGCTGAATGCCGACCCTGAGGGAAGGTATCCCCAATTCAAGGGGGACAATTGACTCCGAGCCGTATACTAGAGAGAAAGGCGAGCAACCGATTGGGGTCTTGTATACCGTCCGGTACGCCCACAGTGCCTCGTACATTTTCTCTTCCCAGTCCCTTTTGTTAAAGCTAACAATCTTGGCCAAGAGAGTGCAGAGTGTTTTATTAAAAGCTTCAGCCAGCCCATTAGCCTGTGGATTGTAAGGAGTCGATGTCCTCCAATCAATTTTGTATTTTTCCGCCAGCCGGTAGACCTTCTGGTTGCGGAAGTGGCTGCCGTTATCTGAGACAATCCGGTCGGGGGTGCCAAACTGGAATATGATGTTACGGCGGATAAATCTGGCCACGATCTCTCCGGTAACCTCTCTTAAGGCAACGGCCTCCGCCCAACGGGAGAAATAATCAGTTGCCGCCAAAATGTACTTGCAGCCGGCGGATGACGCTAGTAAGGGACCTACAACGTCTGTTCCCCATTGGGCAAACGGCCAACTGGGCACCGTTGGATGCAGCTGCACGGGCATCCTTCTGGGTATGGTGACATGCTCCTGACACTTCTGACACAACTTAGCATATTTGCAGCAGTCGTCGAACATTACCGGCCAATAGTAGCCGAGCTTCTTTATTTCAACATTCATTTTCGGTCCTGCCTGGTGTGCACCAGCTGCCCCGACATGGACTTCCTTCATGACCCTCCAGGCTTCTTCAGTGGACAAGCATCGAAGGAGTAATTTCTGTTTGGCGTCGACCATAATTCGGAATAATATTCCGTTTCGGAGCTCATAAGAGTCCTTGGTTCTAAGGAGCTTGATCTTCTCTTCTCTCTGCTTGGGCAGTTGCCGGTGTTTGAACCACTGCATCAGAGGGTCTCTCCAGTTAGGTAGGCCAACAGCTTCTGCTGCAGTGACCTCCAGCTCTTCTTCTTCTAGTTCTTCTTCTATCATGCTGGGTACCTAGCGCTGATTTATCACTTGGATGTTGAGTAGTCCATCTGGTGGCACTACTAGTGAGCTCACCAATTTTGCCAGGGCGTCGGCTTGTGCATTGTCTCCTCTGGCGACATGGCCTATCTCGAGGAGGTAGAACCGCTCCATGTGCCCCTTCACCTTAGTGTGATAAGGGAGCAACTCGGGTTTCCGGACGTCAAACTGCCCCTGGACCTGCTTGACGACCAGCAGCGAGTCACCGAATACTTGGAGCATTTTGATCTCCATTTGGAGGGCCACCTGGAGACCAATGATCAGAGCTTCATATTCTACTTCATTATTTGTGCAGGGCTTGCTGATGCAGCAGGAGGTGAGCACTACCTCCCCATCTGAAGATTTGAGGACGATGCCCGCTCCGGCCCGTATCTTGGTGCGTCCGGACGGGGTCATTTCTGTTCTTGAGGTCCCGTCAAAGTACAGCTGCCAAACGGCTTGTTGGACCTGGTCCACCTCCAGTGTTTCATCTTCAGGCAGCTCCGTGGCCAACGGGGAGTCTTCGGGCATAGGTGTGCTTCGAAGAAGTCCGCGACAGCTTGCCCCTTAACGGCCTTCTGTGGCACGTAGGTGATATCGAACTCCATGAGTAGTACGGCCCATTTGCCAAGGCGCCCTGCGGGACTGGCTGGGAGAGAATGTGCTTGATAGGATCGGCCCTAGATATTAAACTTACTTTATGGGACAACATATAGTGCCTCAGCTTCTTGTTTGCAATGACCAATGCAAGGTAAATCTTCTCAATCGGGGTGTACTTGGCCTCTGCTCCCACCAATCTTCGGCTGAGGTAGTAGAGAGCCTGCTCCTTCCCCTCGTCATTATTCTGGGCAAGCATTGCCCCTAGTGAATATTCGGTAGCCGCTATATAGAGAATAAGCGCTTTGCCTTTGACAGGTGCCCCCAAGATGGGCGGGGTTTTCAGGTACTCTTTTAGCTGGTTGAACGCATGCTGGCATTCGGGACCCCAACAAAAGGGTGCATTCTTCACCATCAGTCTGTGGAAGGGTTGGCAGCGCCCCGACAGGTTGGAGATAAACCTGCGAATGTAAGCTAGTCGACCCTGTAGAGACCTCAACTCTCCCAGGTTCCTCGAAGGAGGCAGCTTCTGGATGGCTTTTATCTTAAAGGGGTCAATCTCGATCCCTCTGTGCCAGACAATGAAGCCGAGGAACTTCCCGCTGGAGACACCGAATGTGCACTTCATGGGGTTCATCTTCAGCCCGTACCTGCCGGAGCCTGTGGAAGACGACCCTGAGGTCATCCAGATGATCACCCCTTTCCTTGGTCTTGACGACCAGATCATCAATGTAGCATTCAACTTTGCTATACTGCAGCTCGTCGAATATCTTGGTCATTGCCCGCTGGTACGTGGCGCCGGCATTCTTGAGGCCGAAGGGCATCCTCTTGTAGTGGAATATCCCCTTAGGTGATCTGAAGGCCGTGTGAATCCGGTCGTGGTCGGCTATCCATATTTGATTATAGCCGGACGAACCGTCCATAAAAGACAGGGCCTCATGGCCAGTGGTCGCATCAATCATCACTTCGATGATGGACACCGGGAAGTCATCTTTCGGGCAGGCTTTATTCAGGTCACAAAAGTCCACGCAGATCCTGATCTGTCCATTCTTCTTCTTTACCGGCACGATGTTGGCCAGCCAGGTAGTGTATTGGTTTTCCACCATGAAGTCGACGTCTATGAGCTTGTCAACCTCCTTGCAGATCTGGTTGATCAATTCTGGCCTCATACGTCGGGGAGACTGCTTCACTGGCTCCATCTTGGGATCAATGGCCAGAATGTGCTGAGTCACTTCGGGGCTGAGTCCGGGCATTTCTTTGTAGTTCCAGGCAAAGCAATCCTTGAATTCTTGCAGTAGTTTGATGTATTGTTCCCTCTCTTGTGGGGCTATAATAGCACTCAGAAAGGTCATCCTGGGGTCACTTTCTGTGCCAAGGTTGATCTCAAGCAACTCATCGACGGTGGCCTAGCCGCCATCTTCAATCTCCGGCGGGGCCGGCGACAAATCAACAAAGTCTTGGTCTTCATTGTCCTCGGGCTTGAGGACGCCATGTCCTTCTTCTTGTTCCTCGTGATTGGGTGTGGAGGCTGCGTTCACCTCACGTTCCTCCCGGGCCATTGCCGGCGGGTCCACGGGGTTCCCTGGTGTAGAAGGGCACAGTGCCGCCTCGGCACCCTCTGTGTACTCATCATAGACAACCTCGGCGGGGGCCGGGGCAGCTGCATCTTCAGGGGCCTGGTACTGAATAGATATTGTATAGGCTCCTTTTCTGGGGCTGCCCGTCAGGTGGGTCGCGGCGGGGATACCACATAGTCTCCCATTCTAAGCTCATCCCTGTCAATGAGGTCTTGAGCAATGTCCTTGAAGACATAGCAGTCTTCAATGGCGTGACCCAGTATCTGGTGATAGGGACAAAACAGTGGGTCCCCACTTCTTCGGGCATCCTGCGGCCTCTTGGACCTCGGGAGGGAGACCTTGCCATAGTGGCTGGCCCAATCAAAGATTCCCCAAGTCTTCTCTCTTGGGAAGGAGTAGGGCTTCTGTAGCTTCTCTTGGAGTGTCAGGCCTCGCCTGGCTGGCCGTCCGGTTAAAGGGGTCGTTGTATCTCTTGCTTCCCTCCTCAACCAGACGGAGGTGTCAGGACTGGTGTCTCGGGGCCAAGACACGTTGGCACCCCACGGGCGGAGAGAGCCCTGGATCAGGTCGGTCACTTGCGAGGTTAACTCAGCCAGCCGTGCCTTTAACATCTCGATCTCCCGTTGCTGCCTATGGTATAAGGTGTACATGAAGGGGTCGTATCGAGGAGAATCTGGAGCATGGCCCATGCTACTGCACCTTGCTTCGCCAGCAGGCCGGGGTGAGGGCGCCCCGGTGGTGTGTTCCTTCACGGTCAACCCCTTAGAAACGGAGGAAGTCTTTCCCATGCAGCTGTGGCGGAGAGGGTTCCAAAGGAACACTTCTTCGTCTTGCGCCTCCTCAGTCGATGGCGTGGAATATACATCTTGACGGGCTTCCTACAAGTCTGTAGCTTTCGTGGGGTCCTCGCCAGACAGGGTTGAAACCGATATAACATCAGTTTCGTAATAGTCTTCTAGCGAAAAACCTAGGCCGGGGTGCTTGGTGATTTGCAGCAGCTGCCGATCCAGGTTTGGTGGGTTCCACGTCCTTTCAAACATTTCTTTCCAGCTGGAGGGTTGGTAGGGGGGATCTTTTGCTTTTTGACCACTCTGATTGCCCGGTCAGTCATGTGAGGAAGTCCCGCGATGGGGACGTGTGGGTCATGCAGTTCGTCAAGGAATCGGCAATCATCGTCTTCCCTGATTGGCTTTTCCCCGGCAACATAAAAGATAGTGGGTGGCCCTTCAGGGTTAGGCACCTCAAAGGTTCTCAGCTGCTCGGCTACTTGAAAGTCAACTTCTATTATGGGCTTGATGATCCCTGGTGGGACTCTTACATCCTCCAGCAGGTCTTCGAGGCAAGGCGTCCCCGGTGTGGGATAGATGGCGAGAGGAGCTACCTTGAATACCCCTCCTTCTTGTGTAATGAATGGTACATGTGGGGGAGCCACATAGCCTGGGGGCGGCGGAGGAAACCAACCACCCGACTCCACTTTCTTCTTTCCCCTGTCTTGGGCGGCCTGGGGAGCTTGCTTCTCCTTCTCTAAGTACAGATTGGCATCTGACAAATGACACTCGAACACCTCAAACGGGTGGAGATCGGCGAAGATTCTGACTTCCTTCCCCTCGTAAGGGTACTTGATGCATTGGTGCAGGGTGGAAGGCACCACTCTGTTCTGGTGTAACCAGGGCCGGCCAAGCAATACCTTATAGGAGGTGTTGGAGTTGATGATGTGGAACTGGACCTTGGTGGTGAAATCATCAAAGGTCAAGTTGAATTCTGCGATCCCCATGGGCACCTCGCATTTCTAGTTGAAACCAGCAATCTTGACATTCTTGACCTCAACCAGGTGTACGTCAAAGTAATGCTTTTGGTACATCCGGTAGGGGAGTATATTGACTGCCACCCCCGGGTCAATTAGGACCCTGTTGATAGACTGGCCATTCAGCTGCCCTTTCATGTAGAGGGGTCTGTTATGACTGCAGGTGGGCAGGAGCATGTCATCTTCTGTGAAAGCCACAGCCACTTCAGGTGATATTTCTGCCAGACAGGCTTCAAGGTGTGCTGGCATCTAGAGTGCGGCAATGATGGCTTGCCGTGTTTCTTCATCCAAAGATAGCATCTCCCATACGGTAAATCGGGCCAGGATCTTCTTGAGGTGTCTGACTATTCGGTCGGCAGCTCGCACCTTGAGTAACTTCATCTCTTCGACCTTGCCACGCCTACCCCCACCTTGGAGCTGGGGTGTCAGATCAGGGGATACCTCATTTGCCGGCTCTGCTACAGCCTGTTGAGCCTGTGGGGCCTGCTGGGCTTCCTCCTTTTCTTGTATGAATTCGGCAAGGTTTGGGATGCCGTTAGATTCCTCCTCTGGCTGAGGAGGAGTCACCGCCGGTGGAGCTTGGGGACTGCCTGCTTCTCTGGTCGAAGGAGACCCTTGGGTGCGTGCCTGCTGTAAGGTTTCGCACAGCACCTACGGGCGACGCAGCGGATAACAAAAATTTCATTTGCCCGATCCCGGTGTTATGGAAAGCTTAATCTGTGCTCTAATCGGTGTTTCTAAGACCCTAATTACGGGTTGCATGTTTCACCTTGCGCGGAACGACGCTGTCCGCTAAGCCCGATGCAGAGAAACCAAGTCGCACAGCCGTACGGCCTCTAGAACAGATCCACACGGATCCTTGCGCAGCGACGGTACCTCCCCGACGTAACTTTCCCTGACTCTAACACCTTCTGGAGAGAGAGAGAGAGCAAGGGGGAGAAAGCGGGGAGGCTAATCCTCCTCTCTTAACCCTTAATGCTTGGTTAAGCTAAGAGAGGTTGGAAGAGTTCGAGAGTTCAAATGAACTCACGTAGGTGGTTATATATAGAGTTTTGGCCCTTTTCTAAAGACCTCCAAAGGACCAAAATTGTATATATGACCTTTCCTTTATTATACATATGTATTAAGCCCCATTTACACTCCCTTCAAAAAGGAATTAAAGGGAATTAATACATACACTTGTACAATAATATTCCGTCACCCAAGAATCCATTGTGTGTGATCCTCTAGGCCCTTAGTCACTTTAGTTTAAGGCCCATTAACTTCTAATTCCTAATTAGAAGTAAATTAAATGTATTCTTCGCTTCTACCAGAGCCGAAGAATAGTTTAATTTATTCCGAACCTTTGATCACGTTGGGTCAAGCAAGTCCGCGTAATCCTAGAGGACGTCGGGTTTAAACCAGCCTGTCTGGTACCTGTAAGTCCACAGTTACCGCATCGATATAATCCCTCGCTCCTTCTATGAGTCTAGTACGATCGAGGGTACGGTATCTGTCAAACCCCATGATCGTGCCATTTGACTATGACCTCCTTAAAGTGTATGACGTCCGTTCTAAACGAACTCACACGACCCTGGCCAGGGATTTAACGGAGCGTCAATGTCATGACCCATTAACTGTCTGATATATACCCGACAGTGAGCGATCCCCTCTTGACCATTGATGATCTTCACACGTATCCTGGAGTGGTTAATGACTCGGTAACTCATGACTTATGGTTAAAGTCACTTAGCTAAGTAATTAAACCATTCTAGTCCTCGTGTAAGATCCGATCAATGTCTCAGGTCAAAGGACCAACGATGCTACTGTGACCGTTGGATCTTCAGTTGACATTAGGTATAATCAACCATCTGAAGATCTAATAGCGGATCAGTTCAGTGCACATCCTACAAGGACATACACCTACACATATGTGTTGGTGCCCCGCACCAATGACCATGAGACTGGTCACTGACACATCATGTGTACTGGTTTAATAGGTAATCAAAGTCCCCGAGTGATTACCCTCTAACCAGGAACAGTGTAAGGTATGTGTTCATGTAAAGTAAGTCTCATGTTCGAGATTTCATCTCGAGCTGACTTTACAACCACATATCCTAGGGACAACGTAAAGTAACACAATCGCATATTTACGCTCAAACACCACTTTATTAATGAACAAGATCGTACAACTATTGGGCCTACCCGACCCGAAATTGGCCTGTAGCACACCAACACTAACAATCTCCCACTTGAACTATAGCCAATTGCCCACAACTTTGAGGCCCATCTTATCCCGATGACGCTCAAATACAGTCTGTGTCAAAGGCTTAGTCAGTGGATCTGCTATGTTATCTTCTGACGATACACGCTCTACCATCACATCTCCACGATCAACAATCTCCCGAATAAGGTGAAAGCGCCTAAGAATATGCTTTGACCTTTGGTGAGATCTCGGTTCCTTCGCCTGGGCGATGGCCCCATTATTATCACAAAATAATGGGATGGGAGCTGATGTCTCGGAAACTATGCCAAGTTCCAAGATGAATTTCTTCATCCAGACGGCTTCCTTAGCAGCTTCAGCTGCAGCAATATATTCCGCCTCCGTCGTCGAGTCTGCAGTCGTGTCTTGCTTGGAGCTTCTCCAACTGACTGCCCCTCCATTCAACATGAATACAAATCCAGACATGGATTTGCAGTCATCTGGATCTGACTGGAAACTAGAATCTGTGTAAGCTCTAAGCTGTAGGTCCTCTCCTCATAAAGCAGAAAAAGATCCTTAGCCCTTCGCAGGTACTTAAGGATACCCTTTATTGCTTTCCAGTGCTCTTCGACTGGATTTGCCTGATATCTGCTGACAATGCTTAAAGCATTGGCAACATCAGGCCGTGTACATAGCATTACATACATGATTGACCCTATCGCCGAAGCATAGGGTACCTTATTCATGTGTGCCACCTCCTCAGAAGTTTTAGGACTCATCCCCTTGGATAGGTAAATTCCATGTCTCATGGGAATGAGACCTCTCTTGGAATTTTCCATCCTAAACCTTTTGAGGATAGTGTCTATGTACATGGATTGAGATAATCCTAGCATCCTTTGAGATCTATCTCGATAGATCCTTATGCCCAGCACATAGGATGCTTCTCCCAAATCCTTCATGGAGAAGGTCTTGGACAACCAAGACTTAGTTGATGTCAACATCCCTACATCATTCCCAATGAGTAAGATGTCATCAACATAAAGGACCAAGAAGGTCAATGAGCTCCCACTGACCTTCTTGTAAACACAAGGTTCATCTTCATTCCGAATGAAGTTGAAAGATTTGACAGCCTCGTCAAATTTAAGTTCCAGCTTCTAGATGCCTGCTTTAATCCATAAATGGACCTTTGAAGTTTGCATACCTTATTAGGATGTGACTTGGAGGTGAATCCCTCAGGCTGTACCATGTACACCTCTTCTGACAGGTTTCCATTAAGAAAAGCTGTCTTCACATCCATTTGCCAGATCTCATAATCTAGGTATGTAGAAATGGCAAGGAGGATTCTGATTGACTTAACCATGGCTACCGGCGAAAACGTCTCGTCATAGTCAATGCCTTACCTTTGACGATATCCTTTCGCCACTAGTCTAGCCTTGTATGTGTCAACCTATCCATCTGCACCGATTTTCCTTTTGAAAATCCATTTGCAGCCGATAGGGACCTTCCCTTCGGATACATCAACTAAGTTCCAAACTTTATTGGTGTACATGGACTGTATTTCTGAATCCATTGCCTCTTGCCATTTCTCGAGTCTACACTATGATCGCCTCCTGGTACGACTGAGGATCATCATCCTCATCGATACATACCTTAGAGGACCCCTCTGAGACATATCCAACATATCTCTCAGGTTCCCTCGGTAGTCTACCAGATCTCCGTAGTGTCAGTGTTTCACCTTGAATAGGATCAACTGATACAGTCTCATCTAATGAGTGTGTGTCTATGGGTTGTGGTTCTTGGACCTCGTCCAATTCTATCTGGCTCCCACTATTTTTCTGGAGTAGATATTCTCTTTCCAGAAATACAGCTCTCTTGGCCACTAAGACCCTTTGCTCAGAAGGGTGATAGAAATAATATCCAAACGTCTCCTTTGGATATCCCACAAACCTACACTTATCGGTTCTCGACTCAAGCTTATCACTCTCGTTCTTCTTTACATGAGCAGGACACCCCCAAATTTTAATGTGATTAAAATTTGGTTTCCTACCCTTCCATATCTCATATGGTATAGAAGGAACTGATTTACTTGAGATCCTATTCAATAAATAAGCCACAGTCTCTAACGCATAGCCCGAGAGTGACAAGAGTAGTCCTGACATAGACATCATGGATTGGACCATGTCTAACAAGGTCATGTTTCTCCTTTCGGATACACCATTGTGCTGTGGTGTATACGGTGGAGTCCACTGAGAAACTATTCCATTGTCTTTAAGATAAGAAGTGAATTCATGGCTTAAGTATTCACCTCCTCGATCCGATCAAAGAGCCTTAATCCTTTTGCCAGTCTGTTTCTCTACTTCCTTTTTGTATTCCTTAAACTTCTCAAAGGCTTGTGATTTATGTCTCATTAAATACACATAGCCATATCTAGAGAAGTCATCAATAAAAGAAATGAAATAGAGATAACCTCCTTTTGCTTCTATGGACATGGGTCCACACACATCCGAGTGTATGAGCTCGAGAAGGTCAACAGCCCTCTCACCATGTCCACCAAAAGGAACCTTGGTCATTTTCCCCATGAGACATGACACACAGGTATCAAATGACTTGTATTCGAACGAATTCAAATACCCATTTGAGTGTAAGTGAGAGACTCTTTTCTCACCTACATGACCAAGTCTGCAATGCCATAGAAATGCAGAATTCACTTCATCCGCATTGGAAATTTGCATAACATTAGAACGTGTATCTAATACATAAAGGGCATTGACTAATGAACCATTGGCTATAATCAAACCATTATTCATTATAGAGCACCCAGTGCTATTAAAAGTCAATGTATATCCAATGTTATACAAGTCAGAGATTGAAATAATGTTCTTAATAATATTAGGAACATAATAATAGTCATTCAGCTCCAGAATGACTCCTGAAGGTAAATTGAGGCGTGTAGTCCCGACAGCTTTGGCAGCAACTAAAGCTCCGTTGCCCATCCTCAGTTTAATCTCCTTTTTGCCCAATCACCTTCTATTTGCCAACACCTGCACAGAATTACATATATGAGATGCACATCCAGTATCCAATACCCATGATGTGGATTCCATATATGGCAAATAAAGGTCTATGAAAAAAATACCTTCATTTAGAATTGCCTTGCAATTCCTTTTCCAATGCCCAGTTTCCCCGCATCGAAAACATTTATCTTCCTTTTTATTCTTCTTGCCCTTCCCTTTGTCAACTTTGGCGAGTTGCTTACCCGTGGCCTTTTTCTTTCCTTTTCCTTTGTTACTTGTAGTGGATATCTGGGTGGCCTTCCTTTTCTTATTGGCCCGGCCAATAATCATTACAGAAGAAGATGGTTTATATTTCTGCATAGTTCCTTCAGCACTCTTTAACATGTTGAGCAGCTCCGGGAGAGTTGCATCAATTCTATTCATGTTAAAGTTTATGATGAAGGAAGAAAAGGAATCGGGCAATGACTGGAGTATAAGATAAATGCACAGTTCAAGATCTAACTTGAACCCCAGTGCATTGAGTCTATCTATCCACTCCATCATTTTCAGTACATGAGCCTGTACTGAAGAACCCTCAGACATCGTGTCCTGAAAAGCCTTTTGGAGATGTCATACCTCTCGATCCTACCCTGCTCCCCGAAGAGCTGGCGTAGATTGAGAAGTATACTTCTACAATCAGTCTTTTCAAATTGCCTCTGTAGCTCGGGAGCCATAGAGGCCAACATGTAACATTGGGCAAGGGAGGAGTCTTCAGACCACTTGGCATAAGCCAACAACTCGCCCTCGTCGACATCAGGAGTCGACTCAGAATGAACCGTATCCAACACGTATGCAATCTTTTCGGCGGTAAGGACTATGCGTAGGTTACGCAGCCAATCCGAGTAGTTCGGTCCAGTTAAGCGATTTGCATCCAAGATACCACGAGGGGGTTGGATGACGACATTGTAATCTGGATAAGAAATAAAAGACAACTTAGCATGTGTTCAAATTCTAACTTAGATGTGGTTTTCTATCTTAGTTAGTCCCACTATTTTTCGATCGAACTATATAACCCTCGGTATATAGAACGGGAGATCAACGAGATCAACCTAGTGGGTCGGAATCCCAACGAGACTGCTGTACGACCTTGTTGAAAGCACAACAAGCCATACACCATCTCAAGGACAGTCAACAGGCACTTGCATCTAATGCAATATCCGATATTCGGCCCCCGAGAAATCATCCCCTTGTGGAAAGTACAACAAAGGATATTCTCGGTTAGATCTAACCATCATTACTACATAGCAATGAGTTCATGACCCGACCATTGTGGAAAGCACAACAAAGCCGAGTTCAATTCCTCACCCCATTGAGGCCGAGCCTTGGAGTTTAATCCCGCCCCCAAACTCATGGACCTTGTGGAAAGCACAACAAATCCATGAAATGAAGACGTTCATTCACTCTATAATGATGGAGGGCCACGATGACTCCTAGAGCCACGCTTACCAGATCTAAAATTTAATTGCGAGGGAATTTAATTTTATCTTGATCTCACCCTAGGTGGTAATATAAATATATCTAATATATTTACCGTACCTAGTAGTTTGCACAAAATAAATGCATCCAATGCAAAAATAAACGCAAGTGATCATGGACTTTAACACTAATGTAACTAAGACATCCGGCCCGCTTCCAAAGCAGCTGGATCGTCCTCGTCGGGTGTGCTCCACGCTTTCAAACTCCGACGCCGCATTAATTACAACTTTTACACGGCACACAGGCCGGAAAAATTAAATTACATGTGACTCAAATTCCAGCAGCCCTTAGGGCGAGTACAACAATGGAGGAAGATAGAAGTACATTGAAATTTTAACAGAGAGAGAAAGAGGTTCGCAGACCCCAATTAATTACATTAATCCAAGTCCATGATCACTTGCCAACCTATTCCAAAAATAGGCTAGCTTTGTTTAATTTTAAAAATCAAAGCATGATTAACTAAAATTAAACATACAAGCAGGCCAATACAAGGTAAATAAAGTAAAGCACGTAAAGAACCATCATTTTCTACAGGGGCATGTAATTGAGATAATTAATTAAATTTAAATTTAAATTTAAATTTAGTTATCCAGTAATCAAATTTAAATTCAAAATTTAAACATGCCAATAATTTAAATTTAAATTCAAACTAATTATCTAATAATTTTGTTTGAAAATAAATTTAAAATAATGTAATTATCCTCAATTAGTAATTTTCTAAAATTCAAAATTTGAATTTAACAATTATCTAATAATTAAAATTCAAATAATTGAATTTTCTACATTTAACTTCAATAAAATTTAAAATTTGAATTTTATAATTATCTAATAATTAAAAATTCAAAAACTTAAATTTTACTGAAATAACTTCAATTATTACCATTTTATCTCAAGGTAAATAGTAATTATCTCACCCTAGTAAACTCAACACGGTTAAATAAAATTTAACATTTGACATTTACCATCGAGATAACACTATTTAACTTACTAGATAAAATTTGATTTAATTTACTGTGCATTTTAATATATATATCTAATATTTATTATTAACATGAGCACAATAAATTAAAAAGGGTAAAAAAATACAATTTTTTTTATTTAAAAAAAAACTTCCGGTCAAACACTTGCGCGCGGGGCCGCCCACGCGGGACGCGTGGGCAGCCGCGCCAGCGTCCCACGCCCGGACGTCCGCGCGCGGGCGCCCGCGTGGCGGCCCGCGTGCCCGCCACGCGGCGCCCGTGGGCGCTAACCCCGGGTGCGATTGCGCCGCCCACGCGGCGCACGCGGCTGGCGCACAGCGCCCTGGGCGCATCGCCCCAGGGCGCAGTGTGCCCAAACTGGTCCAGCAATTTTTTTTTTAAAAAAAATGTGCTCCAGGGATGCCCAGCATCCTGGAAGAACGGGATGTCCAACATCCCCTTCTAGCATTAACAATTGAAGCATTTAATCCCCTTTCAAATATGGTTCTAAACGGCAATGAAACACCGACCAGAGCGCAAACCTGGCTCTGATACCATTGTAAGGTTTCGCACAGCACCTACGGGCGACGCAACGGATAACAAAAATTTTATTTGCCCGATCCCGGTGTTATGGAAAGCTTAATCTGTGCTCTAATTGGTGTTTCTAAGACCCTAATTACGGGTTGCGTGTTTCACCTTGCGCGGAACGACGCTGTCCGCTAAGCCCGATGCAGAGAAACCAAGCCGCACAGCTGTACGGCCTCTAGAGCAGATCCACACGGATCCTTGCGCAGCGACGGTACCTCCCGGGCGTAACTTTCCCCGACTCTAACACCTTCTGGAGAGAGAGAGAGCAAGGGGGAGAAAGGGGGGAGGCTAATCCTCCTCTCTTAACCCTTAATGCTTGGTTAAGCTAAGAGAGGTTGGAAGAGTTCGAGAGTTCAAATGAACTCACGTAGGTGGTTATATATAGAGTTTTGGCCCTTTTCTAATGACCTCCAAAGGACCAAAATTGTATATATGACCTTTCCTTTATTATACATATATATTAAGCCCCATTTACACTCCTTTCAAAAAGGAATTAAAGGGAATTAATATATACACTTGTACAATAATATTCCGTCACCCAAGAATCCATTGTGTGTGATCCTCTAGGCCCTTAGTCACTCTAGTTTAAGGCCCATTAACTTCTAATTCCTAATTAGAAGTAAATTAAACGTATTCTTCGCTTCTACCAGAGCCGAAGAATAGTTTAATTTATTCCGAACCTTTGATCACGTTGGGTCAAGCAAATCCACGTGATCCTAGAGGACGCCGGGTTTAAACCAGCCTGTCTGGTACCTGTAAGTCCACAGTTACCGCATCGATATAATCCCTCGCTCCTTCTATGAGTCTGGTACGATCGAGGCTACGGTATCTGTCAAACTCCATGATCGTGCCATTTGACTATGACCTCCTTAAAGTGTATGACGTCCGTTCTAAACGAACTCACACGACCTTGGCCATGGATTTAACGGAGCGTCAATGTCATGACCCATTAACTGTCTGATATATACCCGACAGTGAGCGATCCCCTCTTGACCATTGATGATCTTCACACGTATCCTGGAGTGGTTAATGACTCGGCAACTCATAACTTATGGTTAAAGTCACTTAGCTAAGTAATTAAACCATTCCAGTCCTCGTGTAAGATCCGATCAATGTCTCAGGTCAAAGGACCAACGATGCTACTGTGACCGTTGGATCTTCAGTTGACATTAGGTATAATCAACCATCTGAAGATCCAATAGCGGATCAGTTCAGTGCACATCCTACAAGGACATACACCTACACATATGTGTTGGTGCCCCGCACCAATGACCATGAGACTGGTCACTGACACATCATGTGTACTGGTTTAATAGGTAATCAAAGTCCCCGAGTGATTACCCTTCAACCAGGAACAGTGTAAGGTATGTGTTCATGTAAAGTAAGTCTCATGTTCGAGATTTCATCTCGAGCTGACTTTACAACCACATATCCTAGGGACAATGTAAAGTAACACAATTACATATTTACGCTCAAACACCACTTTATTAATGAACAAGATCGTACAACTATTGGGCCTACCTTACCCGAAATTGGCCTGTAGCACACCAACACTAACACCTGCCCCCCTGCTCGGGTTAACAGGAATTCGACGAATGAAGGGGTGCCTCTGTTCCTGGCTCCTTCGGGATAGAGAACCAACGGGGGAGGGATCTCGGTGCCTTGAACCTTGGACTCGGGGTCCTGGTATGACTGCTCTCCCCTGAGCATGATGTTGAGGTTGTCGTGAGGGGGGCGCCCCCACTTCCTTCCCGACCTGGTGACGTGTTGGGAAGTGGATGCTTCAGCCTGGCTCACCTCCGTCGGCTAATGGGGTAACTCTTCCTCTTTTTCTTCCAGGGAGAGGGCAGTGTTGAATAGCGCCGCGAGGGTGTTGCAGGCGACGACAACCTCCTTTCTCTTCTTGCCCCTGGACCTTCTCTTCTTCTTCTTCTTTCCTGCTGTAGCCGATGGATGCTCTTGGGGAAGTTCACCCCACAGGGGAGGCTCTTTCTCTGCTTCGGCTTCTGTTCCTAGAGCCAATTCGAGTGATTCGAACTCCTCCCAGGGGACATACTCCTTTAGCTCCACGGGCTGGATTTCAGGCTGTTCATAATCTTCACGCCCATCAATAACAGCCTGGAGTCTTTCAACCGCCGGGCTGGTCTTCTTATGCATCCGCATCGGGATGTGCTTCTTTTTATTGTGAGTCGGCCGCCTCATGACTAGTCGAGGGGTCGTGTCATGCCAGACCGAATTCACCGGGGGCGGTGTCACCCAGGGTGTCACACCCCTCACATGAACTCCTAGGGTGGGCCGAGGGCTCTGTCCTCTTCTATTCTTCCTTGGCACGGTCTGCCAACCCTCTTGGTCTTGAGCCCGGGCCATAATAAAAGTTTCATAAGTGGCGCGGGTGCTGGCCTCCGCCCACTCTTCAGGCAACTCCTGGTATAATGAAACCATGTTGACGGTGAAGGATATGTTGGGCAACTCATGCGGTTGCGGGGGGTCTACCTTGTGCTCCCCCATGTCCAGCTCCCCATTCTTGATTAAGGACTCAATGACGTCCTTGAAGACATAGCAGTCGTCAATAGTGAGCCCGAGCATCCGGTGTTACAGGTAGAAGCGCGGGTCGTCTTTCTTCTTCAGGTCACCGGGCCTCTTTGGTTCTAGCAACGTGATTTTGTTGTAGCCGGCTGTCCACTAGAACAGGAGTCGGGACTTGTCTCGGGAGAAAGAATATAGCATGTTTCTCATCTTCTCCCTCAGCGAGGGGCCTTCCCGCCGTTCTGTAGTTCTGGGCGGGGGAGAGTTGGCGGCCCCTTTGGCTTTTTCCATCTGTTTCTTAAAGGTCTAGAAATCTAGTGCATGAAACCTCAGGGGGAATTGGCTTCTTCTCGGCCTGCCGGGCTCTCTGGCTCGATGCGGCCAGGGTGGAGGAATATCGGGCCAGAAATGCCTCAATCTCGGCTACTACATTATTCAGGCGGTCAAATGTCTTGACCTCAGCGCCGTTCATCCTTTCTAGGATTTCCTTTTTCAAATTCTATTTGCAGATCTGCACTGCGTCCTCCTGGTGCGGAGGACGCCTGCACCTCATGCTGAGGTTCCTCCACCTTTTGATGTAGTCGAGAGCCGACTCTTCATTCCTATGCCTTGTGGCATAGAGCTCTGCCACAGTGACTTCCCGTTCAGCAACGTAGAACCTTTCTTTAAACTTTTTCTGCATGTCGGGCCAATCAGCAACAGACCCGGGCGGCAAGCTGGAGTACCACTCAAAGGCAAGCCCAGTGAGTGTCGAGCTGAAAAACTTCAGGAGGTAGGCCTCATGGACAGCCAGATCTCCCATGACATTCACATAATAGGCAATGTGCTCCCTGGGAGACCCTTTCCCATTAAACTTTTCAAACTTCGGTGGCTTGGTGACGCCAACCGGATATGGCACCCGGTAGACGTCGAACGATGTCTGATCCCCGTCGCCTCTCTCTGCTAGCTTCATGTCTATCATTTGTTCAAGCATCAACCGGCTGACTGCTGTTGGGTCAACCGGACTTGGATAGAAATGGGCGGGCTGCGCACTCGGGGTAGTCAGCACAATTGCCTGGGGGGCCATGGGGGACCCTTGGGAAGGCGGGGCCTGCAGCGGGGCCGGTGCTGTGTATTGTGCTTGTTGCGGGGGCATGCCCCCAGGGAAGCTTGGAGTTGCTGGGGAGGTCGCAGCTTGCAGAGTTGCTTCTGAAGATTGCCTGTTGCCTGCGGGCGCTTCGAGCAGAACCTCGGTCTGTCCGGACGTCGAGGGTTGTGCGTTCCGATCATTTAGTTGCTTTTTCAACAACTCAATCTCTTGCTGGAATCGTTGCATCATGTACAACATTACCGGGTCGGTTGTGGGGAAATTGGGCATGCCCCCTATCTCTTTGACCAGGGCGTCCTCGGATGATGTGGAGGGTCCGCCGCTCATGTCGCCGGTGGTGACTACATTGGCCGTGAGAGCCACGAGAGGTTCTTCGTGAAAGGTTTCTTCGGCGCCTGTCTGTGCCGCTTTGCCAGCCGCCCTTCCCCTTCTAGTGAGAGGCCCCGGTCTGGCGGCGAGCCTGGCCACTTCTTCAGGGTCGGTGGGTAGGGCCCCATACCGCCCCAAAACTCCTGCCATATTGCAGGTGAAGACTCTCCGGCTTCTATTTATCTTCGTCATCCTCCGAGATGACCTCTCTGGGAACACCAACCTTTCGAAGACCGATCGTCGGGGCGGCGTTTCCTCCCGAAAAGGGGACTGGCGTGGCTCCTCCGACCGATTCCTTGACTCCGCACTGGGCGCGGGCCGGGCTTCTTCTTCTTGGAAAGCAGAGGCCACTGCCCCCAGCAGTCGCTGGCGACCCAAAGGAGTACTACCTGGGCCCCGGAGGTAGTTTCTCATGGCCTGCTGGATCCCTTCCCACTCCTGGTCGGGGAGAGCAGCCGGTAGTTGTGTGCCGATGGTAGTGATAGGCGGGGAGTAAACCCTGGGCGCCGGGCGGGCAGCATTATGTCGGTGCCCACGGCGATGGCGGCAGGCATTCTCGGGCAGCACCGGCATGACAGGTGCTGGTTGGAAGGCTGGGGTCTGCACCTCGACCCTTTCATCTCTTTGGGCCCTCCTCGGGTGGAAAGTGTTGGGTCCCGCCTGGACGGGTGCAGTGGGTTGGGCCTCCCTAGGATCCCAGATTTGTTTCAGTTTGGCCGGCCTGTGAGCTGGTGCAATCTTCGGTGCCGCGGCCGGGACAGTGGGCGTCACCCTCTCTTTTAGCTTCTCCAGCCCTTGGAAAGAGTTACGGACAGGGATGGTCGGGACGATGCGGCCCGGTATCACCCGGGACCTCTGTCCATCGAGGTGGACCCGGATGGTCCCGACAGCCATGGATTTCCCGGAGCTGGATATGCGGCGTCCCGGGATGACACCGGTGTTGTTCTCTCGGAGCCTCCTCCGGTGAGATGCCGACCCCCGGTAGGATGGGCCAGCAGTCTAGTGCACGTTGTGCACGTTGCAGCTCAGCGTCGTTGCCGGGATGCCGTTGTCGCTCTTGGCCACAGCTCGGCCAAAAGTAGCTTCAGTGGCCCCCAAGATGGGAGCGTTGGTCTGGGGCTCATCGGATGCTTTCACGTCAAGTAGGTTGGCAAAGGCCACCCCAAGAAAGTTGGGGAAGCCCACCGTGGGAGGGAAGCTCCAGAACTTGAGGGGGACCGCGAGGTAGCCGCCCTGAACGTGGTTCTCGACGACCTGAGGGCCGCAGGTAATTGCCATTATTGGTACCGTAATGCGATTCTCCAGCATTCGTTAAAGTAGCGCAATTAGTATTACAAGAAGGGGGCCACAGGGCCCCTAATTTTGGCAAAAAGATGAAGGGTGAATACGGTCCCACTGGGCGTGCCAGACTTGTGGATGCACTTTTTTATCGATTTTGGTTATCGTGGTTCCTTTATTCGGTTTGTTAAGTGCCTGGACGTGCCAGTCACCGGAGTGACAATTTATTCGGGCTCCGAAGAACCCATAGTGCGCTCAACCTGACTTCGTCAGATGATTGTGTGGTTCGTGTCGGGACCAGATCCCTGGTCCCGTCGTGCCGTAAAGGTCACGACGTCATTTACATCCCCCATACGAGGGAACACCCTTGATTAATTACCGTAAAAGTAGGGGCCCTGCAGCCGAAAAGAATGATACTAACTGCGCGAGAAAGAAGCAGGAACAAATCACATTGAGGTCCGCATCGGGATACGGGCCACGGGCTATATTGGTCACTCGTAGACCTTTTTCATGTTCGGACGAAGGTCCGTGATAGAAACGCGGTGGAAGTCGGGACAAATCCGTTCAAATGTCTGCCGTGCATGCGGTAATTTTAATAATGACTCAAAAAGGGTATGGTCTTGAGAAACGGGTCCGATCTAATCAGAATGTCGGCCCGGGGTGAGGTCGGGTCATGGCCGTATTGAGGCAGTCCCCGTGACTCAGGCCCGACCTGCAGGGGCAGCATTGATATTCCCTTCAGCACCATATCACAGGAGAGACGGGGCTACAATGTAGATTTTACCGTTTCTTTTATCCGGGCTTCTAATTATATACATGTATTCTTTTTATTGCTTATTTCCCTTTTGTGTATTTTCCCTGAATGATTTATCCATGCTGTTTATTAATATTATTATTAGAAATTTCTCTCACCACTATTATTATTATTTCACAATTTTTATTTATTTTATATATATATCCAAATTTATTTAGTCATCAAAATTTTTATTGCTTTATTACTACTATTATTATTATCTGTTGTGCCCTCCTTGGTTTTGATGATGACAAAGTTCTTTAATAGATTGAATAAAACATCGTGAGTGGCCATATGCTTCACATTCACTCATTCCATCTTTGATACACTCTACATTCACAATGATCAACTATCTTCTGAGATGCCAATTCATTGATCAAATCTTTATCTCACTAACTATTTGATGAGAATGAATAATGCTGACAGCAAGCTCACTCTTTCTCCATGGTGAAATTCAGAAATCTGGAAGAAGGAAGACAAGGTAAGTGAAATGAAGAATCTCCATGAAAGGTGAGTAGAATTGATTCATTCAGATCAAACTTGGTAAGAATTACCCCTAGAATAACTTTGTTTAAGTTTGACCAAAAATCCCTTGAATTGGTTGTGCTTAATGCCTTTTTCTGTTTTAACCTGAAGTGGGTCGACCCCCCCCAGACAGATGGGTCGACCCCTGTTGCAACAGATGCCACTCTTTTGGCTCTGGCACAAATGGGTCGACCCAGCTGATAAAGGGGGTCGACCCCTGTGATCTCACAGAACCAGTTATTTGGCCCCTGTGAAGAAGTGGGACGTCCCACCTATCAAAGGGGGTCGACCCCTGTAACAAGCAGAACCTGGAAACAGGATCTGTTTGATACATGGGTCGACCCACTTGGCAGATGGGTCGACCCACTCTTGAATTTTCTTATTTTCTCCGATTTACGCTATATATTTCATCTATTAAGTGTGTGGGCCATACTTCACGTGCAAATCACTTGTTAGTCATTGGGATTAACTAGTAATCATGTGGCTTAGACTATTAAACCTGATTAACATCATTTGATTAAGTGTAACACTGATTTCACTTATTTTGTGCAGGTTTCGAACAGGATAAAGAAATGGCCACGTCGGATTTGTAGAACCAATCAAAGGAGAGAATAATCTCCTCCTTCCTCCAGCTAGGAGTGCCATCCCCCAGGATATAAATGCCCATGATTAGGGCGTCCCAAGGACACACGACCAGAGCTGCAAACGGTGCCACACGAGTGTTGGGCGTCTTCATCCTCGGGAGCAGAGGCGTACCTGCGTGTGGAAGAGAAGGTCGTGGTTCGAAGAGCAGCTTCATCGATCTTCATCCGAGCAACTTCGTTCAGCAATCAAGACATCATCCTACTGCGTGGATCATCTTCCCAAGCCTCAGCGTCTTCAGGAACCCATCAACCCACGGACGTCTCTATTGAAGCATAGCTCGCCATCATTCCAATAGACAGGGGGAGTTGTCCTTAATGTTCTTCATCAGTCTTGGGCTTAATGTTCATGTGATTCTCTTTATTTTCAAACTCAGATATAGTGTGTGAGAGATTGGAGATTTGATCTCCGTGGAATGCCCTTGTTGGGCGTGTGTGTGTGTGGATAGAGGTCCTTGACCTCGTGTTTGTGTGTGTGTGCTATTCAGTGTAGCTCTCTATAGTGGAATCCTCTCAAGTTGAGAGGGGTGGATGTAGGATCGCACTTGGGTGCGTCCGAACCACCTAAAATTGCTCGTCTCCTGTGGTTGTGCTCTTGTGCGTTTGGTTTATCTTGTTGGTGTGTGTGGTTGCTGCATTTTTATTTGTGGTTTGCTTGCTTGTGCGCTGTTGATAATGTTAAATTTCCCATCAATCAATTCACCCCCTCTTGATTGCCATTCCAACGGGCCAACAATTGGTATCAGAGCCTCGGCTCTTCTATTCTGAACCCCACGGTTCATAGAGTGATCCTTTGAAATGGCAAACAAAGGGATGATGCCAGAAGGGCATTCGATTCATCGACCGCCATTCTTTGACGGTACGAACTACAGTTATTGGAAAAATCGAATGACTGTATTTCTTCGCGCTCAAAGTCATGAAACCTGGACCGTTGTCAACAAAGGTCCACATGCTCTACCTCCTGATGAAGGGAAATGGTCTGATGAACACATTAAACATGCTACTGTTAATTTTAATGCCTTGAATATTGTCCAATGCGCCATTCATCCTAACGAGTATGCTCGTGTTTCTATGTGTAACAGCGCTAAAGAGATGTGGGACAAATTGAAGCTGATTTATGAAGGCACGTCTGAAGTTAAGGAGACTAAGGCAAACCTGTTGATCCGAGACTACGAGCTATTCCAGATGAAGCCAGAGGAGACCATATCAGAAATGTTCGCAAGGCTTGTAGAAATTACAAATGGGCTGAAAGCTTTAGGAAAGGACTACTCCAACTCAGAATTGGTTCGCAAGGTGTTGAGATCCTTATCACCGGCATGGCACACTAAAGCCACGGTGATTGAAGATTCTAAGGACTTGTCAGTTTTGACGTTGGATGAGTTGATTGGTTCACTTATGACCTACGAAATCAATGTTAAGAGGTCTGAAGAAGAAGGCAAGAAAAAGAAGACAATTGCTTTAAAGGCAAATCCAGAGCCGATCAGTTCAAGTGACGAAGACTCAACAGAAGACAGTAATGAAGAGGAAGATATTGCTATGCTGACCAGGAAAGTAAGAAGATTTCTGAGAGCAAGGAAGAAGTTTCCAGGAAAATTCAAGAAACCATTCAAGAAACAGCCCAAGTGGAAGACGGAAGGAAGCAAGCTTAAGGATGTAATATGCTATGAATGCAAAAAACCTGGCCACATGCGTGGCGAATGTCCAGAGCTGAAAAAGAGATTTAAGAAGGACAAAGAGAAAACGTCCAAGGCAATGGTCGCTACTTGGAGCGACGATGAAGAGGACGATGACGAGGAAGGTGATGCGGAGTTGGAGGAGCTGATGAAAAGTGTTGGGTTCGGTGCAGTATTCAGAGGGGGGGGTGAATGAATATAGCCCTTTTTTTAAAAAAAAAACCTTTCGCCCAGTTAAAATATGATGCTCACTAGAATTACTAGTTTGCAAACTAGATAAGCTTAAAAGCTAATAGTTAGTTGCAGAACCAAACAAGCATACAATGAGATCACTAGGATGCTAACTAGGCTGAATTTGACAAGAAGACGCTCAAATAGAATTTCTCTCTCTTGACAAATTAAAAACATTCTAAGAAGACTAATTAACTCTTCTTCTCAACCCGAAGCCAACCGCATGGAGCGCCCCTATGCATTCATCTAGCGGAAGCAAATCATAAGCAATCAAACCACAATGCAAGAGGGGTTTTTAGGTGGTTCGGTCCTCCAGACCTACATCCACCCCACACTCAAACCGAGTGTGGCTTCCACTAGCTCACGCTAGAAACAGCAGACTCAGTCTGCAACAAATGCTGCCAAACAGCTTGACCAGGGGAACAGCCTCCCCTCTTCCTCCCAACCGGAGGGAACCACTAGTGACAACAGTCACTAGCAAACCAGAGACACACGGTCTCTCTTCCTCCAGACCTGGAGGGAACCCCTGGACTTGAATCCACAAGCCCAGAACCAGAGACAAGTCTCCCTTCCTCCAAACCGGAGGGAACCCACAAGCAGCCCACCTGCTGCTTGCAACCGGAGATATCAATCTCCCTTCTCCTGAACTAACAGGAGGAACCCCGACCTCTCTACAGAGTATTGGAAACATAGCAAACCAGAAAACAAAGGAAAAACAATAAACGAAAAAGACTTCAGCAAAACAGAAAGCTGAAAAATGAAATGCGCAATATGGCTCTCAACGGAGCTGACTGGCCTGGATTTGATCCACGGTCCAGTAGACGGATCTTCAGGTAAGATCTTCCTTCTTCTCCATGAGCTCTCTCGCTCACTCTCTATCTTTCTTTCTCTTTCTTCTGCTCTCCTCTCACTCTCTGCTTCTTCTTCTCTTCACACTCTGCTATCTCGATCTCTTACTCACTCTCTCTTTCTTTCTCTCTCTCACTCTCTTTCTCTTCTTCTTTTCTTTTTCTTCTTCTCAGGATCGTGGCTCTCTGTATGAGCTTTTCTTCTCGCCAACTCGATCAAGCTTCTTCTGTGGAAGAAGGCTCATATATATAGCAGCAGCAGCATCATCAGCCACTACATGTGACCTCCACATTTCCAGCCCTAATTATTCGGACCACGTGGCAGTCTCTTAGCAGGCTTCATTCCAGCCTCGGATCACGTGCTGCTCAGGTGTGTGGAATGTTCTTCCTCGGACCTGCAAGGAGATGAAAAGCCATTAAAACTGAGGGCCACAATAACTAGATCTGCACGAAGTATGTAGTAGCAATACTAGATGCACTGAGAACGACGCGAGATACACACTGTAACAGAGATAACACAACGAAGAAAAACGACACGAAGAAGATGAAGAACAACACGAGGTAACAAGAAGAACGACACGAGATACATTGTGACAGAACAGACACAACGAAGAGACCGACACGAAGTAAAACAAGAATGACATGAAATGGCAACAAGGAGAACGATACGAGATACATACGATGACTAAGGCACGAAGTAAAGAAAATGACACGACGTAATAAACATCAAAGAGATCGGCACGACAACAGCATGGACTGGCAACAGAAACCGACACGAAGTGGTTGCAAACAAGCAAGACTCGAGGTCCACGTAAAGCAACACGAAGTGTGGTCATGGCGAGAAAGACACGAGGTCTAATGAGAAAGACCGACACGAAGAACATCACGAAGTACAGAACAACGACACGAAGTGTAGTGGTGACAGAAACACACACTACACAGAGAACGACACAAGGTGGTGGCACAGAAAGCAACACGAAGTGCTGCAATGTTCTGCACGCAGTGGAACAAAAACGACACGGAGTGAGTACGACATGGAGACAGATGACAGAGACCGTCACGAGTTGAAAACAACACGAAGACGAAAACTGAAATCGACACGGAGTGAAAAACGACACGAAGACGAAAACAACACTTAAGACGAAGTTGACACGGAGTGAAAACGACACGAGGTCTGGGAGACACGACACAAAATCACAAGAACGATAGTAACCAACACGAAGTGTGGTTACGAAACATGAACGACACGAAGTGTGGAAACATGACACGAAAACGACACGAGGTTTGGAAACATGACACGAAGTCACAGAAACATCAGTAACCAACACGAAGTGTGGTTACGAAGCATGACACGAAGTGTGGAAACACCAATACGGAGTTATAATAGGAAAAACGATACGAGGTCTTGAAAACACAAGACAAAGACAAAAGATGAAATCGACACGGAGTGTAGGAATAACACAAGACAGACACGGGGTCTAGGAAAGACAGCACGGGGACAGAAAAATAGACACGGCTTATCATGACACGTGATGAAGCTATGAGAACAGTATGAAACGAATAAAACGACACAAGGAACAACAGTAACCGACACGGGTTGAAAACAACACGAAGTCGAACAGTAATTGACACGGGGTAACACGACACGAGGTAAAAACGACACGAAGATGAAATTGACACATACTGAAAACAACACGAAGAACAACAGTAAGTAACACGAAGACACAGTAGAGGGAATGACACAAAGACGAAGGGAACAGTGCAACGTATATACTTGTAGTTTAAATAAGTGTACAGACTTCACTAATGAATCACTCACTGTACAGACTTACTATAGCAGTATGATGTACAGACTTTGATGAACAGTCCAAATGGACTTTCACTGCAAACAACAATGTGTAGACTTCATGTAAAAGCCTAATGTATGGACATTGAGATCGAAGACCAATGTGCAGACTTCAAGTCTAACTGTGGATGTACATACTTGAAGAATAAACCAGTGTATAGACTTGAAGATTGAAGGCGATGTATAGATCATGCACATACCAGAAGACTAACACACACAATATATTAGTCATACACGTGCATTCTCCAGATGATATACAACTCACAATCATGAAGCTATCATCAAAGCACAATGTCAGCAGGTAAACTGACTGAGCATATGAAGGCCTGAATTAACATTTCAGCAGGATGACTCACAGTGATTAACATCAAACACCAATCATCAAAACCAGATAAATCATTAAAACCACAGCAATGAATGCTTTATGCATCAGTTTAACATGTAGCAAGACTGAACATCAAATATGTTAATCTAAACTGAGCAGCAAGATGACTGAACATTTGATTAACTCACATCAACAACCAATCATCAAAACCACAATTGCCATCATCAAAACCACAGGATGACTGAACATTTGATTAACTCACATCAACAACCAATCATCAAAACCACAAATGCCATCATCAAAACCACAGGGCACAACAAAAAGCATGTGTCTCATGGCACATGAAGAAGAAGACACAGAGAAGGTAAACTCTGACTCAGAGACACTTACAATAGAACAGTGGGAATCTGAGTATGTAGCTTTGTATGCTAAATTCAAAAAGATAAGATCTGAAAACAAACAGCTAAAAAGAAAAGTTGAATCCATGAGTCATGGGGATGTCACAAGTGAAAAGTTTGTTGAACTAACAAAGACTTGTGCCAGCTTGAAAAGTGAAAATGAAGCTATGGTTGAGAAGATTAAAAATCATAAAGAAACTGATCTGCATCTCAAAAATGAGTTAGAAAAAATAAAAGATGCCCAAATCCTAAATCTTGAAAAGGAGGATAGGATTCACGATCTGGAAAGTGAAAATGAGAAAATGATCAATGACAATAAAATCTTGAGGGATCAAATCTTTGTATGTCATGAGAAATTAGATCAATCAAACATAAAGATTCTCACCCTAAACCAGAAAATTGATAAGTTAATAGATGATTTGGCAAAATTTGTGAAAGGAAAGGACAACCTAGAAAAGGTTCTTGGAACAAGGATAAATTTTCGAAAAGAGGGAATAGGCTATGAACCAATCAAAAAGAAATCATTTGAGAACAAAGTGATGCGGGACGGACACGGGGACCGACTCTACGTGGTATGGACCTCGGACTCTAGACGTGGACACGACCAGCAACACATGATGGGAGAGACATTAGGCCCGACACGGAGATCTCCCATAGGCTACACGTCGCTAACAGAAGTGCAAACTCACTCGGCGTCCCATGCGAGGGAAAGCGTGGATCGTGCGCGGTTAAGGAACCGGCAGAGTTCAAGGTAGTCAGACTCACTTTCGGACTCGGATCGAGTCATGGGACGGGTCACTCTCACTCTCACAGCGGTGACATGGACACACGGGCTAGTACCTACACTCTCGGCAGCGGCAAAAGACCGTATACTAGCTAAGCAAATGAACGCCAAGAGGTTCGGACCATTACCTCCACGCACCCGGCGTGGCGAAGACAACCCCGGCCAATCACGGACCCCCGGTTAACACAATTTTACAGCAGTACAATAATTTGACCCACTCCACGCAGGGAGGTAAAAGGTCACATGCGGGGCCCGGGAATCACGCGAATTGGGTTGACGGGCAGCATCTTGATGTCGCCCGGCGGTGCCGAACTCCGCGTTTTCGTGCTTTCCGAACGGCGGGTTCTGCGGGCCCATGGGGCCCACGGGTGGCGCTGGCCTCCGGATCTGCAGGAGTGGATCCCACTGTGATGGGGACTCCTGGTGGCACGCCTCCACTGAAGGCGGTCGGCCGGGAACGCCGATCGGTGGCCGAACAACTCCGATCTCCAAGCTTGTGGAATGCTGCCCACGGATTTTTGCTTGCTGTTTTCAGGCGCGCGCTCCGGCGAAATCAACTGCTGCGATCAGCCCCATCGCCGGAATGCGACGAAACCAGCGCCGTTGGAAAGAGGACTCAAAATCCTCCAACCTAGGGCTAGTGGATTCCTCTGAACCTGTGCGGACCTGGAACTTAAGTAATTTTCAATTCTCTGCTACACAGTTCCAGAACTCTCAGTTCAGCACACATCAGTTCCCTGTAAACGGCCGTTGACCACCTACTTACAGTGGGATTCACTCCTGCAGATCCGGAGGCCAGCGCCACCCGTGGGCCCCATGGGCCCGCAGAACCCGCCGTTCGGAAAGCACGAAAACGCGGAGTTCGACACCGCCGGGCGACATCAAGATGCTGCCCGTCAACCCAATTCGCGTGATTCCCGGGCCCCGCATGTGACCTTTTACCTCCCTGCGTGGAGTGGGTCAAATTATTGTACTGCTGTAAAATTGTGTTAACCGGGGGTCCGTGATTGGCCGGGGTTGTCTTCGCCACGCCGGGTGCGTGGAGGTAATGGTCCGAACCTCTTGGCGTTCATTTGCTTAGCTAGTATACGGTCTTTTGCCGCTGCCGAGAGTGTAGGTACTAGCCCGTGTGTCCATGTCACCGCTGTGAGAGTGAGAGTGACCCGTCCCATGACTCGATCCGAGTCCGGAAGTGAGTCTGACTACCTTGAACTCTGCCGGTTCCTTAACCGCGCACGATCCACGCTTTCCCTCGCATGGGACGCCGAGTGAGTTTGCACTTCTGTTAGCGATGTGTAGCCTATGGGAGATCTCCGTGTCAGGCCTAATGTCTCTCCCATCATGTGTTGCTGGTCGTGTCCACGTCTAGAGTCCGAGGTCCATACCACGTAGAGTCGGTCCCCGTGTCCGTCCCGCATCAGTTTGGTATCAGAGCAGTCGAGTCTAGGGTAGTCGTTGCATAAGTCTTGCATAGTCTAAGGTTACCCCACACACACCTTCACTCGGTATATCCAAAGGTGTTGTCCGACCGTTAGGCTTCGCCTACCGGGAAGACCACACACTTGCGCGAGTGACCTTCGGGTCGATTACCTCCGCCGCGTACCGAGTCTTGGCCGTGTCTAGGGTGTAGTCGAGTCTCATTCTTTTCAAAACAAAAAAAAAGTGTTTTAAATTGCATTCTTTCAAAATACCAAAAAAGGAGTGTTTTCAAATTGCAATTAGGTCTAAGTGTATCATTTAGTGTGTTTGCATTAGTCGGTCGTCGTCACCTAGTCCGTACGTCTTTGCATGCCCACCCGTCGAGGCACCCAATACTCGCCACCACCACCTATGGCGGACTCCCGAGCCCGTAGTTCCGATGAGTCTTCCACGGCCGAGATGTTCCGGGCCATCATGGATCGTTTAGACACGCGTATGGATGGTCTTAGTACGCGTATGGATGGCATAGGGACACGTCTAGAAGGGAGGATGAAGGTCCTCGAGGATCGGGCCGGGGTTTCGGAGCAGTCCATTCAAGGCCTTGTTGGGAGGATTGCCGTCCTAGAGAGGGGCCCAGTAGCGGCGCAACCCGCGCCGACGAACGGCCAACAAGAGCCGGTGCAGCAACCCGCTGTGCCAAGGGCTCAGGTAGAGGATGTCGGGAGGCAACAGGCGCTTATAGTGGATGATTATGCCTCCGACAATGATCACGGGGGTAACGGTCGTCGTCATCAACGACGGAATCGTGATGACGAGGATGACGACCGCATTCTTAGGGGTGTGCGTGCGGACCCTCCCACTTTTAGCGGGTCCTTGGACCCTAGGGTGTATCTAGATTGGGAGGCCGGTATGGACCGGTACTTCGAGTGGTTTGAGATGACGGACCACCGAAGAGTCCGATATGCGAAGATGAAGCTGCAAGGGCAGGCCCAAACTTATTGGATCAATGTGGAGAGCCTGCTCAACCAGCGACGTCAACCCCAAATCGGTACCTGGGATGATATGAAACTCAAATTGAGGGAGAAGTACCTTCCTGCCTCATATCACCAACGTCTTATAGACAAGTGGCAAAGCATCTCCCAAGGGAACCGATCCGTGACCGAGTACACCGCCGAGTTCGATGAGTATTACTTGCGGTGCGGGGTCACGGAAGAGAGCACCATGACGATATCCCGCTTTCGGAGAGGTTTGCGGCCTAATTATCAATATGAACTCTTTCGCCGCAATGCCACCACTTTGGAGCAGGCATATCAGATTGCTCTCGAATTGGAGCAGTTCGAGGCCGAGTTCGAGTCACCCCATCGGTTGGGCTCCTTTCCCCTTCGTAGTGTCGAGTCACGTGGCTCATCTGGCACATATCCGAGGGCCCCCATGGCTCGACCTCAGGAGCCCGTTCGCCACGAGCCCTTTGCTCCTAGGCCTCGCCCTCCACCCCCGAGGGACCTTCCTCGTCCCCAGCATCTTACGGCCCCACCCATAGCCCGTCCCCCGGCACCCGCACCACCCGCACGTCCTTTGTTGCCTACGCCTCCTATCCGTCGGGAGGATAAAGGTAAAGGACCTATGATTGGGGAGCCTAGTGGATCACGGCAGCCGTGTTATCGCTGCAATGGATTTGGCCATTTCGCCAACCAGTGTCCCACCCGCCCATCTCTTCACATTGGGGACACACAGGCCGAGGATACCACCCCTGCGGGACTAGAGTTAGTCAGCTATGAGGCAGATGAAGAGCTAGCTGACGAGTACTATGAGATGGGAGGTGAGGCCCAGGATGCCCAGCAGTTAGACGATACCCATGTGGGGGTCGTCAGATGTATCCTCACCCAGCCACAGGTCAGTGATGACTGGCGTCGGACCACTATCCTTCATGTATTCTGTAGGCTGGGAAAGCAAATTTGCAAGGTGGTCATCGATAGCGGGAGTTGTATCAATGCAATCTCCACGAACGCTGTCACTCGTCTTGGTCTCACACCCGTAGACCACCCTTGCCCCTACCAGGTATCATGGGTGGATACCACTTCCATTTCGGTCAGGCTGCGGTGCTTGGTCCCGCTGCAGCTCCACTCCTACCGTGACGAGATCTGGTGTGATGTTCTCCCCATGGAAGTGGGAAGTATCATTCTTGGTAGGCCGTGGTTATTCGACCGAGATGCCACACTCCATGGTCGGTCGAACACCTGTACCTTCGACCATGATGGCCAGCGGGTCACCCTCCAACCCGTTCGGCCCAGGAGCCCATCAGTCAGGGGTCCCACTGGCCCTAGTACTCCGAAGCCTTCCGTACCCGGGCCCAGTACCCCATCTCCAGCTCGGACTATGACCGTTACCTCTGGCCCCGGAGAGCCCTCGACGAGGAGATTGATGATGATTAGCTCCCGGGAGATGGAGCAGGAGCTTAGTCAGGGCTGTCCAGTGTTTGCCATTACGGTCCGAGAGGTGGAGCGGGACTCCGAGGGTGAGCTCCCACCCGAGGTTGTTCCCATTCTGCAGGAGTATGCTGATGTCTTTCCCGATGAGCTTCCCGAGGGACTCCCACCTATGCGGGATATTCAGCATGCCATCGACCTTGTTCCGGGCTCTTCTTTGCCCAATCTTCCTCATTATCGCATGAGTCCCACGGAGCATGCCGAGCTTAAACGGCAGGTCGATGAGTTAGTGCAGAGAGGATCTGTTCGGGACAGCATGAGTCCATGTGCTGTACCCGCGTTACTCGCCCCGAAGAAGGATGGCACGTGGAGAATGTGCATTGATAGTCGTGCCATCAACAAAATCACCGTGAAGTACAGGTTCCCTATTCCCCGCCTGGATGACATGCTAGACATGATGGCAGGTGCCACTATCTTTTCAAAGATCGATCTTAAGAGTGGCTACCATCAGGTAAGGATTAGGCCAGGTGATGAGTGGAAGACCGCATTTAAGACCAAGGACGGTCTATATGAGTGGTTGGTCATGCCTTTTGGTTTGACCAATGCCCCTAGCACATTCATGCGACTCATGACACAGGTCCTTCGACCTTTCATTGGAGTCTTTGTAGTGGTGTACTTTGACGACATCCTTATCTATAGTCGCACCACGGGGGACCACTTAGACCACCTTCGGCAGGTCTGTCTTCTTCTCAGGCGAGAGCAGCTTTATGCAAACCCACAGAAGTGTGCCTTCATGACACCTCAGCTTACCTTCTTGGGTTTTATTGTGTCTAGTACTGGGGTCTTCGCCGATCCGGAGAAGGTCCGGGCCATTGTTGAGTGGCCGGAACCCCGTACGATTCATGACGTCCGCAGCTTTCATGGTCTTGCGACGTTCTATCGTCGCTTTATCCGCGGATTTAGTTCCGTCACTGCCCCGATCACGGATTGCATCCGTAAGGGCACATTTGTATGGACGAAGGCCGCATCTGCTGCCTTCAGGGACATCAAGGAGCGCATGACCCAGACACCTATCCTTCAACTGCCTGATTTCTCGAAGGTGTTTGAGGTCTGTTGTGATGCGTCGGGTGTTGGGATAGGAGGAGTTTTGAGTCAGGAGTCCCACCCGATCGCATATTTCAGCGAGAAGCTGAATGACGCGAAACTGCGATATTCCACATATGATAAAGAGTTTTACGCAGTTGTTCAGGCTCTTAGGCATTGGAGGCATTACCTATTACATCAGGAGTTTGTCTTATACTCCGATCATGAGGCTTTGAGGTACCTCCATTCCCAAAAGAAGCTGAATTCGCGTCATAGTCGTTGGGTTGAGTATCTCCAGCAGTTCACCTTTGTGCTAAAACATAAGGTTGGAGTGGAGAACAAGGTGGTCGATGCCTTGAGTCGGCGAGCATGTCTTCTTACCACCATGAGTGCCGAGGTCATAGGGCTAGAGAAGATGAAGGAGGCCTATGTTGATTGTCCTGACTTCGGTCAGATTTTTACCACTCTCCAGGCCGGGCCCTCGAGAGACCATGATGATTATGTGTTTCAGGAGGGTTACCTCTTTCGAGGTAGCAGGCTATGTGTTCCCTGAACTTCGGTTTGAGATTTCCTAGTGTGGGAACTACATGCGGGAGGTCTAGCCGGCCACTTTGGTCGGAACAAGACTATTGAGGCAGTGGAGCATCGATTTTATTGGCCGAGCTTGAAGCGTGATGTTGCTAACATCGTGGCTCAGTGCCGTACATGTGCTACGGCCAAAATGAAGAAGCAAAGCTCGGGCCTTTATACGCCTCTCCCCGTGCCTGATGCCCCGTGGCAGGATGTCAGCATGGATTTTGTTTTGGGATTGCCACATACCTCCTGGAAGCATGATTCGGTCTATGTGGTGGTTGACCGTTTCTCGAAGATGGCCCTCTTTATCTCTTGCTCAAAGACTTCGGATGCTTCTAGGGTAGCCCGCCTATTCCTTACTCATGTGGTGTGCAAGTTCGGGTTGCCTCGCACTATAGTGTCTGACCGTGATGTTAGGTTCACTTCCTATTTTTGGAAGACACTATGGCATATGATGGGTACACACCTCAAGTTTTCCACTGCATACCATCCCCAGACAGATGGTCAGACCGAGGTGGTCAATAGGAGTCTGGGTGATCTTTTGAGATGTCTTGTTAGGGACCGCATTGGGGATTGGGATCTCATTTTACCCATGGCTGAGTTTGCATACAATGATTCGGTGAATAGGTCTACCGGCATGAGTCCATTTGAGATTGTCACAGGTCGTAGGCCTAGGAAACCCGTTGACCTTGTCCCCATGCCTATCCATGCTAGAGTGTCGGAGTCGGCCGAGTCGTTTGCTAGGCATGTTAGGAGTTTGCATGACGACATCCGTCGTCACATTGAGGCCAGCAATGCACGGTACAAGGAGTTAGCCGATGCCCACCGACACCACCGAGAGTTCCACGAGGGCGAATACGTCATGATCAGGGTAAGACCTGAACGGTTTCCCTCTGGAACCGTTAAGAAGTTGCAAGCTCGCGGAGCCGGTCCATTCAGAGTGTTGAAACGCGTTGGATCCAATGCGTATGTTGTGGACCTGCCCGAGGAATATGGTATAAGCTCTACCTTCAATGTATCGGATCTTGTTGCATATAGGGACCCAACGGTGATCCCTAGTGAGCCTTTTGAGCCATCTCCTCCCCTTGAGAGTGATCCCACACCTGAGTGTCCACTTCCACCTCCAGCCCCTTTTTCACGGCAGCGTGAGCATATAGATCGTATACTGGACGAGCAGGTGACAGTTACCAGGAGTGGATCTTACCCGCGCTACCTAGTGCGATGGAGAGGACGGCCCGCTACTGAGGACACATGGATCACACATGGCGAGTTGCAGCAGATTGATCCGGACCTTTTGGAGCGATACAGGAGCGATGCAGACCCTTACTCGACAGGGTCGAGTTTCTCCCACCCGGGGAGAATTGGTGCGGACACCCGAGCAGTTGATCGGCATGACACACCGAGCCACCGGTATCGCACACGGAGCACGACACGAGCCACCTCAGCGTCCATCTGGCTCGGAGACAGCCTGGAGACTCCGCCTTGAGCCTCCCCATTTATTATATTTAGCTAGACTTTATGTGTGTAATTTGTATTTATTTCGTTGCATTCGGTTTGCCATTTTGAGTGTAATCGGGGCTTACGAGTATTTCGGACCCCGTGGGCCCCACGGGCCCCCCGGGCCCCACCACATTGGGCCACCTCAGCCTAGGGTCCCACGTGGGGCCAGTCAACATGCCACATGGGAGCATCTAGAACATTGACTTGTAATTGGACACATGGGGGACAATGGACTTGAAAAGTCCAAATGGGAGGCCACCTACCCCCACCCACCATTCAACCCTCCCTCCTTGGTCCAAGGGCCGCCCCCCCCTTTTATTTTTTATGTATTTTTTTTGTGTGATGTTCACATCTCATCCCCACCCTCCATCCCCATCCCCTAGATCCAATGGTTGTGGATGGATGTGAGATGTAAGGTATTTAAACTTGTATTTTCCATTTTAGTGAATTAATGCATTCATTTGGAAGAAAAAACCTTGGAGCTCCAGCTTGGTGCGCCTCTCTCTCCCCCCTTGCAGCTGTGAAGGTTGCCTCTGGAGGTGTGACTCCTCCCCTATCAGTTCCGGTCATTGCCGCCGCCGCCACGAGCCGCCACCGCACCGCCATCGCCTTCATCGGAGTTCTGCCCGCGCAGTCCACGAAATTCAGCCATCAACCACGAGCTCAGATCGACCTAGGAATTTTACTGGAGGTCCCAGGGGTTCAAGGATACCCCATAAAATTTGGTTTGTCATTCAGATCCCGTTTTACAATTTTTGATTTTCGTCCACCCTTCCACTTTGGTTCTGCCAAAATTCTGTCCAGGTTCCCATCCGCCATGAGTTTCAAGTCTTAGGTCCTTTTTTTGATTTTCTTTGGTTCGCCCAATTTAACTGGGTGTTCCTTGCATCCATCCCTTCATCCACCATTTTTTTTAATTTTTGGTTCGTCCATTTCATATTTTCTAAAATTCGTTCTTAGTCCTAGCTACAGTTCTGTTCCCCAGTTCCCAGATCCGACCACCAGACACTTCAAAAATCCTATCAAATCACCACCACATCCAAATCTAATTCCAAAAATTGTCCCAGCTTCGTGGTTTGATTATCTACAATGTTGAAGAAGAGCTCGAAGTCTGATTCCTACGGCAAGTAGACGGTCAACGGTGGTTCTCAGACAAGTACCCTGTAAATCTAATGTCTCGGTTACTATACAACAGGGATTTGTAAATTCATTAAAGTCTAGATCAGGCTAGATCCATCAGATCTCTCTGAGTCTAGATTGAAGCATTTGAAGAGAGCTTTCCAACGATAGCTCATGCGTCCCGATCCGACATCGGGATCGACCGCAGCGGCTGTTTTCGCCGGAGCGCGCGCAGGGAAAACAGAACTGAAATCCGTGGGCAGCCATTCCACAACTTGAAGATCGGACCCGACCGGCCACCAATCGGTGTCTCCGGCCGACCGCCGTCTGTGGAGGCGCGCCACCAGGGGTCTCCATCATAGTGGGACCCACCTCCGCAGATCCGGAGGACAGCGCCATCCGTGGGCCCCACGGGCCCGCAGAACCCGCCGTTCGGAAAGCACGAAAACGCGGAGTTCGGCACGTCGAGTCGACATCAAGATGCTGCCTGTCAACCTGATTTACGTGATCCCTGGGGCCCACATGTGACCTTTTACCTCCCTGCGTGGAGTGGGTCGAATCCTTTTGTACCGCTGTGAATTATGTTAACCAGGGGTCCGTAAGTCAGCCGGGGTGTCTTCGCCACGCCGGGTGCGTGGAGGTAAAGGTCTTAACTTCTTGGCGTTACATTGCTTAGCTAGTATACGGTCTTAGGCCGCTGCCGAGAGTGTAGGTTCCTAGCCCGTGTGTCCATGTCACCGCTGTGAGCGTGAGAGTGACCCGTCCCGCGACTCGATCCGAGTCCGGAAGTGAGTCTGACTACCTTGAACTCTGCCGGTTCCTTAACCGCGCACGATCCACGCTTTCCCTCACATGGGACGCCGAGTGAGCTTGTACTTCTGTTAGCGACGTTTGCCACTAGAAGCTCGTAGTGTCGGGCTTAGTGTCTCCCTGGTGTGTATTGCTGGTCGCGTCTTCATCTAGAGTCCGAGGGTGGACTGTATAGTGTCGTCTCCCGTGTCCGTCCCGCATCACAAAGTGACGACATCATTCATATCTTTTGTGCCTGCAAAAGGTGATAAGCCTATCATGCATGAAAAGGCTAGTGCTAGCTCAAACTCTAAACCACAAAAATTTACTGGCCGGAACAAAGGTAATTCCAGGAGAAGAACCTTTTGTCACTATTGTGGTCGCGTTGGCCATGTCATGTCATATTGCAATATTATGAGTCAGGATGATGAATATTTTGCTCATAAGTCAAGAAATTCCTTCATGTTTAACAGATCTCACAAGCATGGACCCAACCTTGTGTGGGTGCCAAAAGTTGTTCCTTGAGCTTATGTTCTGATGTAGGGATGTCTCAAGGCCAAAGAATCACATTGGTTTCTAGACAGCGGCTGTTCGAGGCATATGACTGGGAACAAGAAGATTTTTGCTGATTTCAAGGAAAAAGAAGGAGGTCTTGTTGCATTTGGAGGAAGCGACAAAGGTAAGATCGTTGGTATTGGCAAGGTAAGTGTAAATAACTCCAATACCATCGACAATGTTCTGTTAGTTGATGGACTAAATCATAATCTTCTAAGCATTAGTCAGTTATGTGATAGTGGTCTAAAAGTCACTTTTGAATCCTCATTTTGCACAATTGTAGATAGTCATACAAATGAAATAAAGTTTTTAGGACATAGGAAAAATAATGTCTATACAATTGACATGAATGAAATTCCATGCAACCTTTTGTGTTTAGTTGCCAAAGATACCGACGGTTTTTGGGTTTGGCATCGGAGGCTTGGACATGCTAGCAGTAGTGTTATTTCAAAACTGTGCAGAAATAATCTTGTCATAGGTCTTCCCAGAATAAAACTAGATGTAAATAAAGTTTGTGAAGCATGCGCCAAAGGGAAGCAGACTAGATCTTCATTTAAATCTAAAAACATCATTTCCACATCTCGCCCCTTAGAATTATTGCATTTTGATCTTTTTGGTCCTACTCGGACACATAGCTTAGGGGGAAAGTCTTATGGTTTTGTCATAGTTGATGATTTTTCTCGCTTTACTTGGGTTATCTTTCTTAGTAACAAGAGTGATGCTTTGCAGGAATTTCAAGCATTTTGCAAGAAGGTCCAGAACAAGAAAGGATACATGATTACCAATTTACGAAGTGATCATGGACGTGAATTTGATAATGCAAATTTTGATGACTTTTGCAGGAGTGAAGGGTACACTCATAACTTCTCGGCACCAAGGACACCGGAACAAAATGGCGTGGTTGAAAGGAAGAACCGCACGCTAATAGATATGGCGAGAACCATGCTAAGTGAGCGGAATCTTCCTCGATATTTTTGGGCTGAAGCGGTGAATACGGCATGTCACATTGTCAACCATGCAATGATAAGGCCGTTTGTAAGTAAAACACCCTATGAACTCTACAAAGGTAAGAAACCGAATATCTCATACTTTAAGACCTTTGGGAGTACTTGTTACATATTGAATAATGGTAAGGACGATCTAGAAAAATTTGATGCAAAGAGTGATGTTGGAATTTTTCTGGGCTACTCTAACAACTCACGGGCTTATCGAGTTTTTAATAAAAGAACCTTAGTAATTGAAGAAATTCCACATGTGATTGTTGATGAGAATACTTCCAAAAATTTCACTTCACCTAATGAAGAATCAGATTTCTTGCAGGATAAAACTCAAGGGGACACAAATTAGGGAAAACAAGAAGATCCATCCACTTCTGGAACCAAAACTGATAAGAACCATGAAGCTGAGGAAAATAGCACAGAACAATTGAAGGATGCACCTCCAACTCATCCAGATCTGCCTCCCTCATGGAAATATCTTAAAGACCATCCAGCAGCAAACATTCTGGGTAAGGTAGATGAAGGTATAAAAACTCGCTCATCCTTAAAACTCTTGCTCACTCTGAATGCCTTTGCACACACGTCACAAGTTGAACCCAAATGTGTTGAAGATGCATTAAAAGATGATTTCTGGATAATGACAATGCACGAAGAACTACACCAATTCCAACGGAATGAAGTGTGGAAACTAGTGCCCCGTCCTAATAACCACAACGTGATCGGAACGAAATGGGTTTTCCGAAACAAATTAAATGATCAAGGTGTGGTTGTAAGGAATAAGGCCCGTCTTGTGGCCAAGGGATATTGCCAAGAGCTCGGAATCGATTTTGATGAATCATTCGCACCGGTTGCTCGCCTTGAAGCCGTGCGCATCATTCTATCTTTTGCATGCTCAAAAAATTTTAAACTTTATCAAATGGATGTTAAGAGCGCATTTCTAAACGGCTTCATTAAAGAAGAAGTTTTCGTTGAGCAACCTCCGGGTTTTGAGGATTTAAAAAACCCGGACCATGTGTTCAAACTAGAAAAAGCTTTGTACGGTCTAAAACAAGCCCCAAGGGCTTGGTATGAACGTCTAAGCTCCTTCTTGATTGAACATGGTTTCAAAAGAGGTTCTGTTGATCAGACTTTATTTTCTAAGCATTCTAGAAATGATTTGCTTCTGGTTCAAGTTTATGTGGATGATATCATTTTTGGGTCTACTAATAAGAAACTGTGCAAGGAGTTTTCTGAGTTGATGCAGGCTGAATTCGAGATGAGTCTAATGGGCGAGCTAAATTTTTTCTTGGGGCTACAAATTCAACAAAGGGAGGATGGAATTTTCATCAATCAAAAGAAATATCTGCTGGAACTTCTAAAGAAGTATGATTTTGAGGGTGCAAAATCCTATGCAACACCAATGTCAACAAGCATAAAACTGGAGAAAGACTGCAAAGGTAAACAGGTTGAACAAAAGCTGTTTAGAGGTATGATCGGTTCACTTTTATATCTAACAGCTAGTAGGCCTGACATACACTTTGCAGTTTGTCTGTGTGCTAGGCATCAAGCTAGTCCTCGTGAGTCTCATTTGAGTGCCGTTAAAAGGATTTTTCGTTATCTTGCTGGTACTCCTGATCTAGGACTGTGGTTTCCTCATAGATGTGATTTTAAACTTGTGGCTTTCACCGATGCCGACTATGCTGGGTGCCTTCTTGATCGTAAAAGCACAAGTGGCACATGCCAATTTCTCGGAGGTTGCCTAGTCTCTTGGGCCTCCAAGAAACAAAATTCCGTGGCATTGTCAACGGCCGAAGCCGAATACATGGCTGCCGGCAGTTGTGGTGCACAGGTCCTTTGGATCAAACACCAGCTAGTCGATTATGATGTGTTTCTGAATTGTGTTCCGATCATGTGTGATAATAAAAGTGCAATTGATCTGTCTAAAAATCCAACTCATCACTCAAGGTCCAAACATATAGATATCCGGCATCATTTTCTGAGGGACCATGTAAATAAAAAGGACTTTGAGCTGAAATACATTGAAACTGATAAACAATTAGCGGACATCTTTACAAAACCTCTTAGCAAAGAAAAGTTCATCTCCTTAAGAAGAGAGCTAGGAATATGCAGAGTGGAGAGCACTTAGATAGACTTACAAGTCTGCATTCTACTCAATCCATGAAATACTCTTTTTGTCCTGCCTTCAAATAATACATTTTAATAACCTTCATCACCCATTTCACTGCATTGAGCTTTTCAGACTTACTCCCCACTTGGTACTCATCTATTTCATTTGACTCACATCACTATTCACATCATTTTTTTCTCATGCATATGCATAATTGTGTGCCACACTCTTTTATCAATAAAACCTCTACTAGTATTATTGTCTGAACTCATCTTGCCTGCAATAACCTAAATTTGCATTTCTTTCTTATTTGGGCCTGTTTAGATCCTTGCTAAATAAAGTGCAGCTTCAATCGAAAATGATAGTCAGGTACAGTTCCTGCTAGACAAAATTGGTAAGTCTTTAAAACAAAAATTCTCGATTGTGCTGTAGTATTTCTCACTCGGACCCATTCTTTTGAGTGAACCCATCCACTTATATCAAATACTCATCGGGTCCAGTGGGTTAACTTTTACAAACTTCCCAACGTTCCATATGTTTTTATTTTGGGATGCCCCAATGGGTCGTCCCTTACGGTCGAGCCCTCTATTTTTTGTTGTCAAAACACCATAAACAAACCGGTCAAACCCCCTTCTCAACCTTTTTTGACCGGAGCATTATTAAACGGGGCATCTCCTCTATAAGCCAGCCGCACCTTTTCTACACGGGAAGACCACTCCCTTGCCCTTCCGAAAAACCCTCGCACCGGCGGACATCCCTGCGGCTACCGCCAATACCTCCATTCCAGGCATCAAGATCTTCTCCTTCTACTCCCTGCGAAGGTGCAAGAGAACCCTGATAGGTGGAGGGAAGCTCACTTCGACAGCTTGCTGTTCCTCCCCTTCTCAAGGAGAGACGGACGAGTACCTGCGGCTTCAATCTAGGCTCTTCTGATGGCTCCACGCTACAAAAGCATGTCCAAACATCCACGGAGGAAAGCTGCGGCAAAGGTCTCCTCATATGTCATTGATCCTCCCACCTCCAACTCAGAGGACGAAGCTCCCCAGGCCATCCCTATTCCGCCAGCCCAACAAAGAGAAATTCGGTCCAAGCGTTTTCATGAAGAGGTACTGCTACACGCCCAGTCTACTAATCTCTATCCTCGAACTATCATGCATCCCAGAGCAGTGGATCTTGAAGATGTCACCAATTTGGTCCCTGAACTTTTTGATTTGCTGAACACCCAACCAAATTGGATACAATTTATGTCTGAGCATCGGAAAGTTTATCCCACACTAGTTCTGCAATTTTATCGAAATCTGGTGATAAAGAACAACAAGCTCTACACTGCAGTAAACAACAAATCTGTCATGGCTTTTGCCGGGCTATTCAGTACAGTTTTTGGTTTTCCAAGTCGTCACACCACCATCATGGCAAATACAAAATTGAATGCAGTGTCTGTTTACAGCATAATGATGGGTTTTGATGACTCAGTAGTCATAGATGAAAATGACATTCCAAAGGATTTGAATGCCAATGTTTTTCTCCTGCTCAGCGCATTCTGCATCATCTCTTCACCACCATTTTCTATCCCAGGGGAGGCAGCAGGAACAAAGTCAACAAAGTTCATAAATTTTTGTTCCACTGCATTTATAATGGTATAATTGCTGATTTCTCAAGTCTCATGTACGACTTAATATTCCTTTGTTACAAAGAAAAAAGACGTAGTCTTCCATATGCTTCACAGTTAACAGCGATTTTTAGGCATCTTCGTATCGACTTGGATAAGGAAATCTGTGAAGAGTTACTGGACAAGGATGCCTATACCGCCCGTAGTCTTTGCCGCAACATGGGTTACAAAAGAAATGCAGCTGGCCACCTAGTTCGAGTTTTGAAAAATGTTAAAGGCAAGAATGTGCAATCTGCAGAAAACAGTGACAGTGGTGAAGAAGCAGAAGAAGAAGATACTACTGCCTCACATGATGATCAGCCACCAACCAGTCCTTCTCAAGCCGGAGGAAGTAGCTCTAGACCAGAGCCACATGTTTCTCGTCCTGATCGAATTGACCAACGGCTGGACAAGCTAACTGAAGATGTGAGTGACCTGAAGCTACATCAAGAGATGTTCCTGCACCACTTCGAATCCATATCGAAGACTCTTGATGCCCACACCCAAATGCTTCAGCACATTAGGGATTCTGTTTCCGGATCACCCAACTAGTCTGGCTAGGAGTAGCTTTGATGTCAGTTTTTTTTTGATGAGAAGCTGCCCTTTTTTTTTTGTTTAAACCCTACTTAGCAGCACCTTTGCTTACTTATGTTATATGTTAAGCTGCATGTCTGGATGCTTGCGTGCTCATTTCAATTTCTTTCTCCTTGGTCATCTTCTTTCTATCTACCTTGTTCCTTCTTTAAATCCACCATCTACTCAGCTTATCTTTGTGCACCTGCTCTGCACATCTCCTTTTTGCTCATGAAAAAAAGGGGGAGAACTAGCAATTTGCTGACAATAATATTTTGTGATCATGTCCTACTATGTCTTGTTTTGAAGTTGCTATGTTTTTGACGTTCCAGTCTTGATATGCTCATGGTTCAGTAAGTAAATGGATATGCTGTTGAATTCTGGAGTGATGTTCCTTGACACTCATTGGAAAATAAGTGTTTTGCTTTCATGTCTGTTTGGCTGACATAGTAGTGAAAATTGTCTCAGTTCTCTCTATATTACTCTATCTTCCCTTTATTAGCTTAAATTGCTTGGGTTGTTTTGTGTTTTTTTGTCATCATCAAAAAGGGGGAGATTGTTGTGCCCTCCTTGGTTTTGATGATGACAAAGTTCTTTAATAGATTGAATAAAACATCGTGAGTGGCCATATGCTTCACATTCACTCATTCCATCTTTGATACACTCTACATTCACAATGATCAACTATCTTCTGAGATGCCAATTCATTGATCAAATCTTTATCTCACTAACTATTTGATGAGAATGAATAATGCTGACAGCAAGCTCACTCTTTCTCCATGGTGAAATTCAGAAATCTGGAAGAAGGAAGACAAGGTAAGTGAAATGAAGAATCTCCATGAAAGGTGAGTAGAATTGATTCATTCAGATCAAACTTGGTAAGAATTACCCCTAGAATAACTTTGTTTAAGTTTGACCAAAAATCCCTTGAATTGGTTGTGCTTAATGCCTTTTTCTGTTTTAACCTGAAGTGGGTCGACCCCCCCAGACAGATGGGTCGACCCCTGTTGCAACAGATGCCACTCTTTTGGCTCTGGCACAAATGGGTCGACCCAGCTGATAAAGGGGGTCGACCCCTGTGATCTCACAGAACCAGTTATTTGGCCCCTTTGAAGAAGTGGGACGTCCCACCTATCAAAGGGGGTCGACCCCTGTAACAAGCAGAACCTGGAAACAGGATCTGTTTGATACATGGGTCGACCCACTTGGCAGATGGGTCGACCCACTCTTGAATTTTCTTATTTTCTCCGATTTACGCTATATATTTCATCTATTAAGTGTGTGGGCCATACTTCACGTGCAAATCACTTGTTAGTCATTGGGATTAACTAGTAATCATGTGGCTTAGACTATTAAACCTGATTAACATCATTTGATTAAGTGTAACACTGATTTCACTTATTTTGTGCAGGTTTCGAACAGGATAAAGTCCAGCTAGGAGTGCCATCCCCCAGGATATAAATGCCCATGATTAGGGCGTCCCAAGGACACACGACCAGAGCTGCAAACGGTGCCACACGAGTGTTGGGCGTCTTCATCCTCGGGAGCAGAGGCGCACCTGCGTGTGGAAGAGAAGGTCGTGGTTCGAAGAGCAGCTTCATCGATCTTCATCCGAGCAACTTCGTTCAGCAATCAAGACATCATCCTGTTGCGTGGATCATCTTCCCAAGCCTCAGCGTCTTCAGGAACCCATCAACCCACGGACGTCTCTGTTGAAGCATAGCTCGCCATCATTCCAATAGACAGGGGGAGTTGTCCTTAATGTTCTTCATCAGTCTTAGGCTTAATGTTCATGTGATTCTCTTTATTTTCAAACTCAGATATAGTGTGTGAGAGATTGGAGATTTGATCTCCGTGGAATGCCCTTGTTGGGCGTGTGTGTGTGTGGATAGAGGTCCTTGACCTCGTGTTTGTGTGTGTGTGCTATTCAGTGTAGCTCTCTATAGTGGAATCCTCTCAAGTTGAGAGGGGTGGATGTAGGATCGCACTTGGGTGCGTCCGAACCACCTAAAATTGCTCGTCTCCTGTGGTTGTGCTCTTGTGCGTTTGGTTTATCTTGTTGGTGTGTGTGGTTGCTGTGTTTTTATTTGTGGTTTGCTTGCTCGTGTGCTGTTGATAATGTTAAATTTCTCGTCAATCAATTCACCCCCTCTTGATTGCCATTCCAACAGGCCAACATTATCATTATATATTATATATTACACACATACTTCTGGGGAGAGAGTGGACCGCTGAAGGGCCAAAAGGGGACTGAAGGAGCGTGCTGGTGAAGGTCGTAGGCAGCGTGCCGGCGAAGGCGGCATAGAGTGTGCCGGGGAAGGTCATGGGCAGTGTACCGGCGAAGGAAGAAGGGTGGACGTTCCAAGGTGTGTCGGTGAAGACGTTCCAAGGCGTGTCGGCGAAGGGGGAAAAGGAGCGTGCCGCTGGAGGAAGGTGGGCGGGAGGTGTGTCGGCCAAGGAGGGTAGAAGGTGTACCGGGGAAGGCAACTGTGAGTATACCGGAGGGGTTCAAGGAAGTAGAGGAGTTTGCCGTGGGAGGTTGGTAAGGTGTACTGGCGAAGGCTGGAATAGGTGTACCAGTGAAGGCAGCTGTGAGTGTACCGGAGGGGTTCAAGGAAGTAGAGGAGTGTGCCGTGGGAGGTTGGTAGGGTGTACCGGCGAAGGCTGGAATAGGTGTACCGGTGAAGGCCCACTCCTCCTTTACCTCTTTTAAGGCTTTTCTTTTCTTCTTTCCTTTGATTTTTATGTAGTCCTATACAAATCTCTTCTCCTTCTTCCCCCAACCTTTTCTTTACAGATTGAGCATTTAATTTACCACATAGTCATTTAATCCAATTCTTCTCATGTTGTCCGTAGTGCCTTATTTCGGTTAGAGTGTTCTATCGCCGATCGTTCCATTCGTTCGTTGCTTCTTTTTGTCTTATGGTATTTTATTGTTCTATTTGTTTGTTGCTTTCTTTTGTCTCTTCAACGTGTTATTATTTCTAACAAAAATTCGGCAGCATCTCCCCTTGACCCGAGCGTAAGGGAGATAAAGGGAACGTGCCCATACGGAGTCGCGGAACCCGACAATTGGAGGTGGGCGCCCGAGAGCGACAACACCATTAATAAAACCTCGGAAGAGCCGAAAGCAACGATGGATGAAGGGAAAAAAAACCTCTAGAACTAATCAGGGGCGTGTCGTGCCAGGGAGGCCAAAGGTGTGCCGGTGAAGGCCACTAAGGCCGTGTCGGGGAAGGTCCAAAGGGGGCGTACCAGCGAGGGCTATCATAGGCATGCCGGGGGAGGGCAGCCAAGGCCGTGCCGGCGAAGGGTGTTGAAGAGTGCACCAGCGAGGGCCCTATGGGGGTGTGCCGGTGAAGGGCTCAATGGGGGGGCGTACTGCTGGGAGCTGGGGAGGCTGCACCGGAATAGGGGTGGACCGGTGGAGGACTGGGCAAGGTATATCGCCTAAGGATTGGAGGGGCTGGGCCAAAGGCTTCCTAAGTGTGATGGAGCCAAAGAGGAAAGGGCCAGGGACGGTGTTGGTGGCTGGGCGTTCAGGAGAAGAGGAGGGGCCTCCCCCTTCAGGAAAATGGGTGAGGTTGAAGGTCTGGGACCCCATGACAAGGGCCATGATGGAGGGGAAGAAGGGTCCCCACTGGAGGCCAAACCGTCGGAAGGAGGTGGAAGAATGGTTGAAACGCACACTTCCAGGCATAAATCAAACACGATAGCAAGAAATCCAAGAAGGGAGGAATTTCCATTCATGAAGAGAAAAGGCCATAACCGGCCATGTACACCTCAAAAACGCCGGAGTTCAAAATACAAGCGGTGGAAGAAGGGGGGAAAGAAAGGAGGAGAAAAATGGGAGAGTTTGGGGTCGAACAGGGGCGATGGCTCCCTGCCCTTCCCCACTCCCCCTGCTACATCTCTCTTTTTCTCTTTCTCCCTTACTCTCTCTCACTCGTCGGTGGTCGCCGGAGGGCCTTCCTCTTCTTCTCTTCTTCTTCTTCTCTTCCTCTTCGCACATACGGCGATGGACGGAGCAGCAGGGGGGAAGCCAGAGCCTCCCTTCCTCTTCTTCTTCCTTTTCTCTTCTTCCCTTCTTCGCCTCTCCCTCTCTCTGTCTGGCTGTGTGTGCTTCTGTCCTCTTTTTTTTCTCCTCTTCCTTCTCTTCTTTTTTTTTCGTGCTCCGATGAAGAGGGGTTTTATACCCCACATGGCGGGAGCGTTCGAACACGGCAGCAGGAAGCGGGAAGCGACTGGTCATGATGGGGTTTGACTTCCCCCATCCTTGATGTCAGAGGAGTAGCCTGCGTGGCCCAACCTTCGGCTGACACCTCGGACAGCCCACTGCGCGCCAAGGATCTGTAGGGCATGGGCACGAGATTTAGTCTGCCGGACGTGCCGTTGAAATGCCTAAACGTTGTGCCGTTGGCGGGCTAAACAAGCGTGTTGCTGAGAGGGCCAAAAGGGCGTGCCGCTAAAGACACGGCAAGCGTGCCGCTGAAGAGCCCGAAGGGCGTGCCGCTGAAGGGGCCTGAGGGCGTGCCGCTGAAGGCCATTGGGTCGTACCGCTGAAGGCCGTTGGGGGCGTGCCACTAAAGGGGCATCAGGGGCTTGTCGTTGAAGCCTATAGGGCGTGCCGCTGAAGAGCGTTGGGGGCGTGCCACCGAAGGCCTATAGGGCGTGCCACTAAAGGGGCATCAGGGGTGTGCCGCTGAAGGGGCTAAACGGGCAGTTCTGAGCCCGTCGTGAGGGCGAGTTGTGGCCCATTTGATTTTCTTCGAGGCCCATGGATTGTGGGGCTCTTGGTGGTTGATTTCTCTTCACTGTCGTGACTCCGGAGACGGCTTCACGGTAGTGTGTGTGCGTTCGGGGAGTCCGGTGGCTCCTCTCCCACGCAATTTCTTCAGTTGACGTTGTTGTTGATGCTGGACTGGTTGGGACATGTAGGCGTGCAATTTTGCATGTCCACACCGGCTTACCAAGATATCATATTGCATTTTTCCCAAAGGTTTCAACTTAAACAATACTTTATTATCAGCAACATGGATGGGCGCCATTTGATGCTTCGCTTTCAGAATCGTGAAGATTTTTTACAAGTCCTTCTTAAAGAGTCTCTATATGTTAAAGGCAAACCTTTCTAGTTTTCTAAGTGGACAATGGCTTTTTCACCAGACGAAGACTCCCCATTGGTCCATGTGTGGTTGGAATTGCCAGGTCTCCCTGCTAATTTTTATAGTGTAGGCATGATTCATTCTATTGTGGGTAGTATTGGCCCAGTTCTTCAAGTGGACAGGAACACTTTGTCTGCACTGATGCTGCTCGTGTATGTGTTCAATTGGATGTCTCCAAGCAGCCTCCTAAAAATGTTTGGATTGGAGTTGGGTCTGGGGGCAATTGGCAACCAGTGGTATACCCAGCTCTGCCCATGTACTGTTCCTCCTGCAAACGTCTTGGTCATCTCTCGGTCAAATGCAAGAATAAACCTGCTAATCAAGGAAGCCCCTCTGATATTCCTACTCCTCCATCTTCTGATCAGGATGGTGCTCCTCCTCCTTTGGTTAAGGTAGCTCCTTCTGTACCTAATAAACAGCTAAGCTCAATATGCATTTGGCGTCCTGCTAAAGATCCTGTGGCTGCCACTTCCACTGCTGCTACCCTTGTGGGTCCGGCCATTCAACAGTAGCCACCCACCTCAAATCTTCCTCAACCTGATGGTCTTTTGGCCTCTTCTCCCAAGGATATCCAGGCCGCTGGTGATACTACAAGTCTTGGTGGGCATACATTTTCTCTCCCTGCTGGTGTTCCCTCTCAGGATCCTCCAAGCCTCCTCAATTTACTTGGTGATAGTTCTGCTCACCCTTCCAAGGGGCCTGGTTGCAGTGGCAACGAATCTACAACTGTTGCATCTCCTATTCTTACTAGGCATGGGATTACCTTAGCTAAGGCTTCTTTATTCCCTCCCACTGCTGATGTTGCTGGTGGTACTATGATTGCTACTCTTGATGCCCCATTAGAACCAACTAGTGGTTCTGTTGGGAGTCCTCCCATCTCTGCTGGTGCCCGTACACTACCTCAAGTTTCTGTGGCAGATATCTCCTTTGAGAAAGAAGACAGTCCCATTGCGGGTGAACTGTCATCATCTTCAGCCATGAGCTCTCAACCCTTCCCTGTGATTTATCAAGTTCTCACTGTGCCGGGCTTTGAAACAGCCCTACGGCCGACTGACTTCTCTGGCATTCATTCCAACTTTGTTGGTAAGGAACAAAGGCCATCCATTGAGGCTGAAGGTACTCTATCCAGGCGTGGCCTTCGCAGGCCTGCCTCTGCTAGTGCTCCTTCCCATGCTTCCAAATGAAAGCTCTCATATGGAATATTAGAGGCATACATAATGCCCAATCTATTAGCAGGTTGAAGCTCCTCATTCGAAAACATCACATTACTTTTGTTGCTGTAATTGAACCCAAGATCTCCATCTCTCTGTTAGAATCTTACAGGAAGAAACTTTGCATGACTTCATGCCTAGCTAGTTCTTCTGATAAGGCCCATATTTGGACTTTTTGGTGCCTTCCCTTTGATGTGTCTATGGTTTCATCCTCAAATCAGCATATTACTATTGCAATTACTTCTGTTCTTCCTAGCAGGTTTTATGTCTCCATTGTACATGCTAGTTGCTCCTTGATTGAGCGCAAGATTCTTTAGGACAATCTTGCTGACTTATGTCTCCATTGTACATGCTAGTTGCTCCTTGATTGAGCGCAATATTCTTTAGGACAATCTTGCTGACTTCTCTGCTTTATGTGATGGCCCATGGTTAGTGGGTGGTGATTTTAACAACATTCTCGAGCCTTTAAAGAAACGTGGAGGTAAAAGGGCCTTCTCACTTTCTATGTCAGACTTTCAGGCCTGTGTCATGGCCTCTGGCTTACATGATGCCGACTTTATTGGTAATAAGTTTACTTGGTATAATGGTCAGCGGGATAATGCCATTTGGGCCAGGCTTGATAGAGTTCTTCTGAATGGTGACTGGTCGCTATCTTGCCCGGCAATAACTGTGCAACACCTTTTCCGTGCTTGTAGTGACCACTCCCCACTACTTATTTCTGCCACCTCTGAGTCACCCCGGGGCCCTGCTAGATTTTGTTTCTAGCATATGTGGACTGCCCATTAGTTTTTTTTTGTTATTCCAGCTTTCTTGGTCGGCTGCTCCAGTGTCTTCTTATCCATTACTCACATGGCCCTTAAGCTGAAACATATGAAGAGCTTCTTTAAGGAATGGAACCGGGCTACTTTCCAAGATATTTCCTCTAATGTCAAGAATGCTGATGCTTCCTTCTTTGCTGCTCAAGAGGCTTATGATCTGAATCCAACTGACTCTGCCCATTTGGCTCTCTTATCTGCTAAGGAGTCTCTTGACCGGGTTCTTATACAGGAAGAGATGCTCTGGAGACAGAGATCCCGTATCAAACGGCTGAAAGAAGGAGATAAGAATACCAAGTTCTTCCATGCTTATGTCTCTTCCCAGCTGTAACGGGCATCTATTTTGGCTCTCTGTTCTGAGGATGGGTCTGTTGTGGAGGGTAGGAGGCCATTGCTAGCATGTTTGTCTCTCATTTTGAGTTAGCATTCTCCTCTTCACCGCACTGCATCCACCCGGACATTCTGGCATCTATACCTCATCTGTTGAGTGAGGATCACAATTCCATGCTATGTGCTGTTCCTTCCTGGGCTTCCATCAAGGAGGTTGTGTTTAGTATGTCCCCGGACAGTGCCCCAGGTCCGGATGGATTCACGGGTCATTTCTTTTATTCTTGCTGGGACTTCATTGAAGGTGATGTCTGTGCTGCTGTCCAAGCTTTTTTCTGTGGTCATCCGATGCCTAGAGGGTTCACATCCTCTTTTATTGCATTAGTTCCCAAGAAGGATGCCCCCAGGTGTTGTGAGGACTACCGACCCATCAACCTATGTAATTTCTTTTACAAAATTATCTCTCGGATCATCAGTGACCGTCTGGCCACCATCCTTCCACTCTTGGTCTCGGAGGAGCAAGGTGCCTTTGTCAAGGGCCGGTCCATCATTGAGAATGTCTCGCTTGGCCTTGAAATGGTTCAGCACTTGGGTAAGCCTTGCAGGGGCAGGAATGTGGTGTTCAAGCTTGACATGTCCAAAGCTTATGATCGCTTAGAATGGGACTTCTTATATGCTGTCCTTCGTCAATTTGGTTTCTCCATGGCTTTCCTTTATTTGCTGGAGCCTTTGTTATCCAATTGCTGGTTCTCTGTGCTTCTGAATGGCAGCATCCATGGGCATTTCAAGTCTACTAGAGGCCTTCGCTAGGGGGACCCAATTGCCCTGGCCCTATTCATCCTTGCGGAGGAGGCTCTCAGTAGGGGAATGTCTTCCTTGTTTCACCGCAGCCGGGGGTGGGGGCGTGGGGGTGGTTTCAATCTCTCCGGAGATGTCCCCCGATCTCGCATCTTCTTTTTGTTGATGACACACTTATCTTTTTCAATGGCTCTATGCGACATGTCAGAAATCTCATGGCTTTCCTCAGGAAATATGAAATTGCCTCGGGCCAGCTGGTTAATACTGCGAAGAGTTCTTATATTGTTTCTAATGGTGTGCCACTATCTATCTGCAGATCAATTGAAGTGGCCACTGGATTTACTAAGAGCAGTTTACCTATGAAATATATGGGTATGTCATTATACTCGGGGCGTCACAGGTCATCTTATTTCAACCATATTTTGTCCAAGACCGCTATGCAGCTGTAATCTTGGAAGGCTGGTTTTTTGTCAGCAAGTGGCCGATTGGTCCTCATTCGGCATGTCCTCTCCACTCTTCCCATTTACACAATGTCAGCTATGGCTATCCCAACTTCTATTATGAGATCCTTCCACAGACTTCTTGCTAATTTCTTTTGGGGTTCTTATGAGAGGTCTCCTAAGAGGCACTAGACATCTTGGGATGTTATCTCGCGTCCCATTGAATGCGGAGGGCTGGGGGTGCTCAATCTACATCTCATGTAGATTGCTTTGTATACTAAGATGCTTTGGGCTGTTATTGTCTCACAATCCCGGGCCAGGTTTTTCAAAGCCAAGCATTTGCATAATGTGCATTATTATGAGGCTCCTTTTCATCTCATGACTGCTGTAGACCAGAGGCTTTGGCAACAGGCTGCTAATTTGGTTCATGTGAACCATCGGGTGTTGGCTTCAGCTGAGTCACCTCATATCAGTTTTTGGATGGATACCTGGGCCGGTTCTGTGCCACTTCGTGATCTTCTCCCTCCTCATATCTGGTCTACTATAGCTGATAAACGATGCTCTATTCAGCAAGCATTTTCTGAGCCGCAACACACTAATCTTGAAGCTGGTCATTTGCATTGTCCTCCAGGCTATCTTGAGTATACTCTTTCCACTTCTAGCAGCAAGGATCAATGGATTTGGTGTCCTACTAATGATGGAAGCTTCTCATCCAAGTCAGTCCGTGGGTTGCTCCAAGGACCTACATCTCCAAGGTGGTCTTCACTTTGGTGCTCGCAATTTCCACTCAAGTGGTCCATCCTTGCCTGATGGTTGGTCCGTGGCTACCTCCCCACTGACGAAGCCATCAAGGCTTGTGGTATTCCTATATGCTCCATGTGTTCTTGTTGCTCCTTGCCCTAGAACGAGTCTACCCTCCATTTATTTTTCCATGGGCACACTTTCCTTCGGTTCGATAATCACTCGGTGTTGACTGCTACCAATGGTGTTCTTGATTTCCTTTCGGACAGCCATCTCTCTTCATTAGCTGGGAGTATCTCTAGGTGTGTCTTCATGGCTGTCCTCTCGGATTGTGGTATGGCCGGAATAAGGCTCGATATGATTCTCTTCCTATGAATCCCCGGCATGTGCTTCGTCGGGTTATGCTTGCGGTCTGCCCCATTATGCATTCTCTCAAGATTAAAGGGAGAGATCTCTCCCCTTCGCAGCGGTAGATCCTAGTTGATTGGGGTCTTGTTCTCCCCTCTATATACCCCACCCCTCCTCGTTTGGTTTGTGGGTTATCTCCTCCCTCAGGCCGGCTGAAGCTCAATGTTGATGGGGCTCTTAAATATAGTTCTGGTGTTACTAGAGGTGGGCGCATTGTTCGAAGCTCTAGTTGTTGTCCCTGTGGTTTTGAAGTTTTGATGATGACAAATATTATGACTTATTATATTTAACATTGATGATAAAACCCTGCTGAATGAACTAACAATCTCATTACATAATAGAGGTATGAAATAAATCAGAACAAGCTTTAAAGAACTCTCAAAAAGTCAACGCATGTCAAGGTCAATGCCATTGTTCATAACTGTCAACTGGTCAATCGCCCAAAAGTGTAAGTCAGCCATCTGTCAGAAAAGAACTGAAGTCTTACAGGTCAAGGCACATTTCTATATATGGTTCTCTTCATTCATGCCTTAAGGTCGGTGCAAGTTTTGGCTTGCGCTTAACAAGGTCTGTGCTTATATGTCTTCAAAGTCGGTGCATGTTTCTCCTCCTTCACATAAAGTCCGTGCACTTCACTGTTTAGAGTCTGTGCATATTTCTATCTAAGGCATATACATGGTCGGTGCATGTTCTTGTCAAGGCATATACAAGGTCGGTGCATCTCTCTCCTGCGCACATAGAAGGTCAGTGCAGGTTTGGCATTGTGCTTGTAAGGTCGGTGCAGGTTTAGGTCGGTGCACCCTTCGCTAGTGTAGAACAAATGCACATAAAGGTCGAAGCTAGCTTCTGTTCACAGAATGAAGGTCGGTGCTAGTTTAATGAGCATGCAATATGAAGTCTGTGCATGTTTGCTTTTGGCAAACTAGGTCGGTGCACATTTCAGTTCAACATGTCTACAGGGTCTGTGCACATGTGAAATGCAAGTTGGTGCATATTCTAATTATACAAGATCAAAGTCGGTGCACGTTTGCATAATGCTTCATAAGGTCTGTGCATAATGCTTCATAGGTCTGTGCATATAAGCTTACTAAGTCTGTGCATGTTCTGCATCGCACACAACTCAGGTCAGTGCTACTTTGCATTGTATTGCATACTGACATCGATGCTAGTTAAGACCACTTGCTGCTGTGGTCGGTGCATGTGGTGTCACACGCATACATAAGTCAGTGCATGTTGTGTCATTCGCCTCTCGCATATAGAAGTCACAAGGTCAGTGCATGTTGTCCATAGCATATTCGAAAGCCGGTTAATGGTTTATATAATGCATTCTCAAGTCGGTGCATGTTTACCTTAGGCAGATGTAGGTCTGTGCACATTCTACCCTACTGCTATACAAGGTCGGTGCAGAGTTTGTATTAGCCTTGTTAGCGTCGGTGCACATTTGGTGATAGCCTGTTAGAGTCGGTGCACAGTTTGTGTTAGCCGTTTTAGCGTTGATGCACATTTACTTTAGGCACACTACAAAGGTCCGTGCACATTTGCTAGCGATAGCAGTTGAGGTCCGTGCACATCTCAGTCATCGGCATATAAGGTCTATGCATATGGAATGTCTGCCATGTGAAGTCCGTGCACATTTGCTAGCGATAGTAGTTGAGGTCTGTGCACATCTCAGTCATTGGCATATAGTGTCTGTGCATATTTTTCTCATGTGCACGCCAAGGTCTGTGCATACTCTCCTATATGCACACTAAGTCTGTGCTAGCCCAGTGATTCACGCACATTAAGTCTGTGCTAGTTCAGTGCTTCACGCATGTAAAGTCAGTGCTAGCATACATAAAGCTTATGCATTCAAGTCAATGAGAGCACATGAGTTTCATACATTAAGCATCAATGATCTATGATTCTTTGTCTTCATTGTTTCAATTACATCATAATCACCCTCATACATCATGAAGCATATTGTCCTTATTACATGTTTTTCTTGACTATCAGATGTTTGATTAAATACCTTTATCTGATAACAGGGACTTATGAATTGAACCAGGATTGAACAATTCAAGACCAGGAAGCATCAAAGCCTAGCATTTTCGAACGCTTGCAGAGTCATCATTGATATAGTCACGTGTATGATAATAAGTGATTGGCACGTGATCCGAGGTAAGGCATATAACAGAGGATCCTGCCACATGGAAAGTGAAGGTGCTAAGACCACAACATGTGGAAAGAAGAGATCAGATATGTGTGAAAGTTGGGCAGGAAACGTGACACCCACGCGCCCATCATCTGCCTATAGAAAGGGATCGAAGGCTGGGAGAGAAGGAAGTTGCATATATATAGAAGATGATAGAGGCTAGCAGAGAAAAAATATATAGAGTGGAGCTTTAGAGAAGAATCAGAGAGCGAGATAAGAGAGCAGCAGAAGAGGAGAGTCTGAGAGAAAAGAGAAAGAGCAGTAGAGAAGAGTATAAAAGGGAGATTGAGAGAGCGGCAGAGAGCTAGCGAAAAAGAGAAAGAGGAAGAGAGAGAGAGGGAGATAGAAGCAGAGGTGCTGGTTTGAAGAGCTCGTGAGCAAGAACCATTCAGAAGTCCAGATCTGAGGATCTTTCTGTTCTGTGTTCTTTGGATCAAATCCAAGACACTGTGCTCCTGCGTGAACTTGTTTGTTTTGATTTTAATGTCAGCTTTTCGTTGCTGAGTTTTATCATCCTTGTTTTCCATTTTACATACCTTTGCAGAAGTTGTGTATCAGCGGATGGCAAGCTGTGTCGCCCAGCGGATGGCACTCTGTGATGCCCAGCTGATGTAGGCAAGCTGTGATGCTCAGCGGTTTCAAGCTGTGAGTCAGCAGGAATCCACACTCAGGTTGAGTGTGGGGTGAATGTAGGTCTGGAGGACCGAACCACCTAAAAGTCATCTGTGCAGTGGTTTGTTTGGTTGTCTCTTAATTCCTTAGGTGTATGCTTAGGATCGTTATATCTGGTTAGCTTAGATTACATTGAAATTCACTGTGTGTTTTAGTTGTCTATGTTTTGATCTCTGCTGAGTATTTCAGTGAGGTTATTACGTGTGCTTGCCCAGCATTCTATGAGAATCACATAAGGACATCTGAACAAGTGTTAGAGTGTAAGTCTCATTAGAATATTTGTTTAACTAAGCATATCTAATTTTAATTCCGTAAGATTTATAAGTACAATTTTAATTGGGTAATTTTTAGGGGAGATTCATTCACCCCCCCTCTGAATCCGGTTTGCACCATCTAATAGACTCAACAAGTGGTATCAGAGCGGGTTGTTGTCTCATCGGATCCAACGATCCGCAGCAGATCCTACAGGTCTTTGGTGCATTGATTTGTTTGTTGATTATATCCATGGCTTGTCCACCAATTTTTGATGTCACTAATTTCAATCTATGGTGTAACAACATGCGCATGTTTGTCAAAAATGTTGATCCTGATCTGTGGAAGTTAATCTCACAAGGTCCTCACGGATTGCCAAAGAAAAAGTCCAAATGGACTGACAGTCATAGATTGAAGTATGGAGAAAATCAGAAATCTTTGGATTTAATGAAAGCAGCTACTGACAAGGCTTTCCATTCTTCCTTTCATGATTGCAGGTCAGCCAAGGACATCCTAAACAAACTGAAGACTGCTTGTTGTGGAAGTAACGACCAATGCATGATAGCTAAAGGCAGTAATCAAAGTAGCAGCCAAAATGAAGAAGAGGACGATGATCAGGTAAACCCCTTTGAAAAATTCACCTTAGATGAATGGCAGGATGTATATGCTGATTTATTGGAGTCACATGAGATGTTAAGAAAACAACACAAAAAATTGAAAAAGACTATTAGCTTGAATAGTTCTAATTCTTCATGTGAAAACTGTTTAAAATTAAAACAAACACATGATGCTTGTTTATCTGATATCCAAGTGCTTAAGAAACAAATTGGATTGTTAAAGAATGAAAATCAAGAACTTGCAAATGAGATTACTGAACTTGAAGAAAAACTTAGATCAACTAATGATGATCAGACTCTCATTAGCAATCATGTTCAGAATGAAAAATTGCTGAAGGATCTTGAACATGTTAACACAGATCTAAACAAGCTGAAATTAGAAAACGAATCTCTGAGAAAATCTATTAAAGAAAATGAAGAAAAATTTAAAAACCTCAAACAAGAGAAGAATCTGCTTGTTGAAAAGTCTGATGCAATAAAGTTTGTGAACATGGAGCTTCAGAAAAACATTGAAAATCTGCAAAGAGAATCTGAAACTCCAAATAATCCAAAAGCATCTCATGATGACCAGATTCTTCTTGATGAGTTAATTCAAAATGATGCTCTGGTTAAGGAAAATGAAAAGTTAAAACAGCTGAACTCTGCTATGTCTGAAAGACTTCTAGCCTTAGAAAAAGGAAAAACTGTTTGTATTGAATATTCTGAAAAACTAAGCAATCTGGAACAAGAAATTGAGAAATACAAAACTGTTAACAAAGTACTGAATGAAGTTGTTAATTGCAGTGAACAAGAGATTTCAAATTATGAAATAAATATTGCATCACTAAAAATTGAGATTCAGGATTTGAAAGCTTCTCAATCTAAATTTGTTAGTGGGCAAGAAAATCTGGATAAGTTGTTAGGAGCCAAGGTTAACTTCATGAAGGAAGGGTTGGGCTACAATAATATTAATAAGAAAGTTTTTAATAACAAGCTAATGACATCGTTTATCACTGCATCAAACGTATCCACCACCTCAAAAGATAAACAGCCCATTGTTCAAAAAAATCAGAAACAAACTGATATTCAGAAACAAGCTGAAAAAGTGAAAAAGTATGTTCATGTAAAGAATAAGCAAAGAAACAATCATGCTGATGTTGTGCATGTGATACATAACCTAAACACACACACACATGCACACAAAAAGAAAATGTCATGCCACTATTGTCATAGATTTGGTCATCTGATGCATGAGTGTAGGTTGATGGAACAAGATGACATAAATGCAAGTGCAAAGCATGCTAGGAATTCTCATGAAAGATATCATGCACTTAAGAAAAAGAGAATTTACTGTTCCTATTGTGATAAGGGAGGTCATATTACAGCTAACTGTTGGCATGCTCAAAAGAGAAAAGTCAATTCTAAATCTGTCAAGTTTTCTACAAAACAAAATGCCTTTGGTAGACATAAATATGTTTTTAAAGAAAACTCTCTTGCATGTTTCAATTGTGGTAAGCCAGGCCATAGGGCCATGGACTGTTGGCATGCTCAGGGAAATAGATTGAATTCTGAATTTGGTAAATTCCCTGTAAACAAAAAGGTTTTTGATAGGAATAAATCTGGTTTTAAAGAAAAATTCATTACATGTTTTGAATGTGGAAAGCCAGGCCACAGGGCTGCAACATGTTGGCTGACAGGTGATAATAAATAGGCTGGCTTCGGTAAACAGAATCTTAATTCTGTTAGCGGAAATTTCATGACAATGCACATAGATTTCATGATTACAGTAATGTGTATAGAAAGAATCTTAAACCTGCTGCATAATGCTATTATTATGGACAGTTATGACATTTTATGTTTAACTGTTATCTAATGAAGTTTGATGATTCTCAAGCACAGAAATTGTTTAGAGCACCAGTCAAAGGTGCCACTGCCATTTCAGGACCCAAGACATCTTGGGTGCCTGTTTGTGCAAAGTAGTTTGCTGTTTTGCAGGTGTGCCTTGGAGCTGAGAAATAAAAGGGGTAATAAACCAAGGCACCGAACTAGGTAAAACCCCATGTCTGCAAAATTCAGGTAATATCCCTGTACTCGTCAGGTTGATTACTTGAATTCTCCTGTTAGATGCATATCATGTTTATTCTGTTATTCAGAATTTCATGCATACATTCTCATATCTGAAATTGACTTTCACACATCTTCAAATGCATATGCTGAATTATTTGTGCTTATATTGAGCTGAGAGTGAACTGAATTGTATATCACTATCTGAAAATCTGAAATACATATAAATGATGTCTGAAATTTGTGTGTATTACATTGTATATCTTACACATACATTTGTTGCATAGTTCATTGAAAATCTGATGCAAATAGCTCATTGTCATACATGACCATTATGGTATATTAAATGGTAAGCTACTAAAGGGCAGATGCAATCTATCTGGAGGTTCTTACTATGTGTGAGGTGATCTTTTAGACCAAGTGCTCTGCCTAGTACCATGGGTCATGTTGCATATAAGGTAGTCTGAATAATCATGAGCATGAGTCATAAAATCACATGATCAGTCTTCATTACATATAATGCATTAAGTCAGGGGGAGTGTGTCAAAGGAGATATTTTATCTCATACATATCTTGATGAAGTTAAGTGCCCTGCATGTCTCATATGATTTGTCAATGCATCCAGTTGAGGGGAGTTAATGAATTAGTATATATATAGTTGATTGCATTGCATATCATTACATTGAAAAATTCAAAAAGAGGTGATTCACTGCATATAGACAGGGGGAGCATTTTGTCATTAGTCTATCACTGTCTGATTTTTCACTGTCCACACCTTTTTTAACTCATCTTGCTATATCTGGGTGTCAGTGATTCACATAATCTAATGACTTCTGTTGACTGCCTCTGAACTATTCATCATCTGAACTCTCGCTTGTCTTGAATCTGGAATCTCTGTCTGCTACTCCTTAATTTGCTGAAGGAGAGCTTCACTTAAATTCAGTCAATTCTGATCTTCATTGCATATCATCATTTTTGAAAATACCAAAAAGATAGAGTGATTGCTCAATTCTAATAGAACAATTTTTATTGCATCTGAATAACTGATGTTTTGCAATCCAACTCTTTTGTTGACATTTATGTTAATTCTGTCTTAAGCTCGTATGTCACTGATCTCAATTCAATGAACTTATTGAATATTGAACATTCGTTTTGCTCCCAGCTCACTGATTTCAACACCCTCTAAATCAATTATTTTGCTAAACAGTTGGTTTCAAGTTTCATTGGCTGCTGCTGAAAACTACTGAATGTTCTCTGAAATTTCATGACAGACTTGAAATTTATTTTGCTTTTCTCTACACGAAATGTTTTGAAATCTCTCGTCATGTATTTAGAATTCTTGTCATTCCTATTATTATTTCTGAACTATCTGAAATTCAGGAAGACTTCAATCTATATACCTTGCTCATAAATTTGAAAAAATCAATTCAATGAGGAATCTTCTATTATACAGTTTTATGAATGTCTGAAAGATCAAATTGGTTTAAATTTAATGTATCTCATTTAGGTTGGTTATAAATGCTTTGAAAATATCTGAATCAACTTTAATAAATCTTAACCAACTGGTTCATGTTAAATCTTATCAAATCTTCTGAAATATAAAAATGTTGAAATCATGACTTGGTTGAAATACATGAAATCTGTATTGTTTTTAAACATCTGAACTTTCTGAAATTCTCTGAGGGTCAAATCTGATAAATCTTGTAAGAGCAATGAGTTTGGTCACTGAGAAACACATATCCAAAGGACTGTGTCATGAGGTGTCTTAGTTAACTCTGCTTAAATTCATTGAAAAATAGGCAGAGCAATGGCTGACACACTGAAAAATATATCTCACTCATCAAAGAAATGAGATAAGGTATGTCATGAGGTGAAAAGTTAACTCTGTTTATTTTTAAAGTATGACTGTTAGTCACACTAAGTACTTAGGGATATTGGCGTCTAAATAATGTATATCCTTTAGTTACAAGGTGTGTACTGAACTAGATTGCTCGTAAGATTTAAAAGCAAAAACTTTCTGCTTGATTAAACAAAAAATCTGAAAAAAAAATGCAAAGAATAAATTGCTATAACCCTTGATAAAATCAAATGGTTTCATGACTGTATAACCTCGATACGTATGAGTGTAATTCCTAAATAAGTCATTAAAATTGATTGAGTAAGATGAAGGGAGATTAATCAAGATGTTAATATGAGTTTTGGTTCATTTTTATTAAATCTTGATTTCAGATATGAGTACAGAACTTTATTGTCAAACCATATATACATCATCTTTAAACCATGCAGTTCACTAAAGTCCATTCATAAACCTTTATAATGGGAGACTCTTTGAAAATCTTGGATTTATGAAATTGGTATACTCTTTGAAAATCTATCTGAATGTGTGTCATCTGATTATCTGTGATCTACTTCATTTGACTGTTAAATCTGACTGTCCAACCTTTGTCCATTCATTGAAATTAATCTGACTTGATTGTCCAATCTGAATGTCCCTGCGGTTCGCTACTCATTCATCTCATTAGACTCCATCTGCTCTGAAGATACAAAGAAGCATCTATTCAGGGGGAGTTTCCTTGTCAGTGAATCATATTGCATACTACTTCATAAAGGGGGAGATCTTGTCAGCATCCTTCATGTTCCCTTCTTTTTGCTGTTGTCCAAGGGGGAGAATTTTTGTGAGTCATTAATGTACTATCATCACTGTTTGACATTGATTTGCTATTCTGAGGTTTGACATTGATTGGCTATTCTGAGGTTTGACTATGGATTGGTTATTTTTGTCTGTTGGTATATTCTCTGTTGACATAGTCTAAGCCACTCCATGTTCATACTGCATGATCATCATGATGAATTAATGCAATAACTCATAATATTACCATCATCAAAAAGGGGGAGATTGTTGTCCCTGTGATTTTGAAGTTTTGATGATGACAAATATTATGACTTATTATATTTAACATTGATAATAAAACCCTGCTGAATGAATTAACAATCTCATTACATAATAGAGGTATGAAATATATCAAAAAAAAATTTAAAGAACTCTTTAAAAGTCAACGAAGGTCAAGGTCAACACCATTGTTCATAACTGTCAACTGGTCAATCGCCCAAAAGTGTAAGTTTGCCATCTGTCAGAAAAGGACTGGAGTCTTACAGGTCAGTGCACATTTCTATATATGGTTATCCTCATTCATGCCTTAGGTCGGTGCAAGTTTTGGCTTGCGCTTAACAAGGTCTGTGTTTATATGTCTTCAAAGTCGGTGCATGTTTCTCCTCCTTCACATAAAGTCCGTGCACTTCACTGTTTAGAGTCTGTGCATATTTCTGTCTAAGGCATATACATGGTTGGTGCATGTTCTTGTCAAGGCATATACACGGTCGATGCATCTCTCTCCTGCGCACATAGAAGGTCAGTGCAGGTTTGGCATTGTGCTTGTAAGGTCGGTGCAGGTTTAGGTCGGTGCACCCTTCGCTAGTGTAGAATAAATGCACATAAAGGTCGAAGCTAGCTTCTATTCACAGAATGAAGGTCGGTGCTAGTTTAATGAGCATGCAACATGAAGTCTGTGCATGCTTGCTTTTGGCAAACTAGGTCGGTGCACATTTTAGTTCAACATGTCTACAGAGTCTGTGCACATGTGAAATGCAAGTCGGTGCATATTCTAATTATATAAGATCAAAGTCGGTGCACGTTTGCATAATGCTTCATAAGGTCTGTGCATAATGCTTCATATCTCTATGCATATAAGCTTACTAAGTCTGTGCATGTTCTGCATCGCACACAACTCAGGTCAGTGCTACTTTGCATTGTATTGCATACTGACGTCGATGCTAGTTCAGACCACCTGCTGCTGTGGTCGGTGCATGTGGTGTCACATGCATACATAAGTCAGTGCATGTTGTGTCATTCGCCTCTCGCATATAGAAGTCACAAGGTCGGTGCATGTTGTCCATAGCATATTCGAAAGCCGGTGCATGGTTTATATAATGCATTCTCAAGTTGGTGCATGTTTACCTTAGGCAGATGTAGGTCTGTGCACATTCTACCCTTGTGCTATACAAGGTCGGTGCAGAGCTTGTGTTAGCCTTGTTAGCGTCGGTGCACATTTGTGTTAGGGTGCTTGGCCCGGATACAGAGGGGGGGTGAATGAATCCTTCTACGAATAATGGCCAAATTAAAAAAACCGGATGCTAGAAAAAGAAACAGAATAAAACCAATTCTATTCAACTCAAATACAAACACATTGAGCGCACCTATTCAAGCATCTAGCGGAAGCAAACCAGACAATCAAGCCACTGCTCAATAGATTTTTAGGTGGTTCGGTCCTTCAGACCTACATCCACCCCTCACTCCCAACCGGAGTGAGGCTTCACTAGCAAACGCTAGAACCAAGCAGACTCAGTCTGCAAACAGTTGCTGCCACACAGCTTGACCAGGGGAACAACCTCCCCTCTTCCTACCAACCGGAGGGAAACCACAAGCAGCTCCCAGCTACTTGCAACTGGAGATCAGATCTCCCTTCCTCCAAATCGGAGGGAACCCGACCTCAGACCAGAGGATCGGAAAGCACAGCAAACCAGAAAACAAAGGAAAAATAATAAATGAAAATAACTTAGCAAACAGAAGCTGAAACACGAAATGCACAATTTGGCTCCTAACAGAGCTGACTGGCCTGGATCTGATCCACGGTCCAGTGAAGACAGATCTTCAGGTAAGCTTCTTTCTTCTTCTCCACGAGCTCTCTCGCTCACTCTCTATCTCTCTTTTCTTTCTCTTAAACTCTCTTCCTCTTTCACACGAGCACTATCTCTCTCTTTCTCAATTTTTCTTCTTCTGCTGGATCGAGCTCTCTGTAACACTGCCTTTTCTTTCTTGGCTATGAATCAACCTTCATCGGTGGGCGAAGGTTTCTATTTATAGCGGCAGCAGATGGATAGGGCACTAAACGCGTGTGCCTCCCACGCTCGATCCAGAACCTTCCTGCCACGTGCCCTATTTTGTATTTGTTCCTTCAGTATCGGATCATGTGCACCCAGACACTGATGAATGTTCTTCCTCGGACCTGCAACGAGATAAGAACCATTAATATTGAGTGCCATAAGAACTAGAACTGCATGAGGTTAGTGGACACGACAAAAAGGTAAACAGAAAAACAACGCGAAGACACGAAGACAAGAACAGAAACCAACACTAAGTATGGTTTCAACACAAGAGAGACACGAGGACAAGGAAGAATAAAAACGACACGAAGTTATGAGAGGAGAAGCGACACGGAGTGTGGTCAATGTGATAAAGACACGAAGTCTAAATAACGAAAGATCAACACGAAGACAGAATACAAAGAAACAACACGAAGACAGGACAGTGATTTGACACGAAGTCAAAATGACAAGAAGTAAAATGACACGAAGTTGAGAACAGAAATCAGCACGAGGTGTGATTTCAACATAAGAGAGACACGGACTGATAACGACACGAAGTCGAAACAGTAATTGACACGGGGTAACACGACACGAGGTAAAAATGACACGAAGACGAAATTGACACATACTGAAAACAACACGAAGTCGAAACAGTAATCGACACGGGTTGAAAACAAACCGAAGTCGAAACAGTGATCGACACGGGTTCAAAATAACACGAAGTCGAAACAGTAACCGACACGAGTTGAAAAACAACACCAAGATGAAGTACAAGAATTGACATGGAGTTGAAAACAACACGAAGATGAAATACAAGAATTGACACGGAGTTGTAAACAAGCAAGACACGAGGTGTACGTAAAGCAACAAAGAAGTGTGGTCAAAGCGAGAACGACACGAGGTCTAAAGAGAAAGACCAACATGAAGACGGTGAAAACAGTACGAAGTAAAGATCAATGACACGACGTGTCACTGAATCAAAACACTACAGAGAAAAATGACACGCAATGTAGTGAAAACAACACGGACGCACGACCTGAAGGACAGTAAACATAAACAACACGCGGTAAGAGAAGACGACACGGCGTGTTGGAAATACAAACAGTACTTAAACTAAAGCGACACGAAGACAATCAGTTCAACACGAGGTGTTATACAAAAACATGACGAAGTGCCAATCAACACGAATACAGTCCCTGAAAAAATACCTGAAGTGAAATGAAGGTTCATTCTTCAAAAGAAAATGTTCTTTGTTCACTTTCACAGAAAAAATATTTTTGTTAATTCTTCACATAGACATATTTTTTGAACACCACTAAGACTTATAGAGTTGTCATCATCAAAACATGTAAAGATTCAATCAGACTCAACAATCTCCCCCTTTTTGATGGATGGCAACACTATGAGTCGTCTTGAGTCTTTGCAGAGAAGAAAAAGCACTAAATAGCCATTCTCAATGAATAACAAACATTAAACATTTTCCTGATTTCTCCCCCTTTGACATCATCAAAAAGAATGAAACAATAAGAATGCAACAATGCAAATATGCGTTTTAATTAATAAGTCCAAGAGTGTGAAAGAGAAAGCCTCAAAATGGGCAACAAGATACAGAGCATAAACTTTTTAAGAAAAGTATCTGGCTTGTCTGCTAGAGGGGCCACGCGGCCTGCCATGAGGTGGTTTCCCTCTTGGAGAAGCAGAAGAATGTTCTTGAGGTGGAGTTCTGCTGGAAGAAGCGTGACCAGGTGCTGAACCCAAGGTAGACTGAAATTCCTTTAGGTCATTTGACAGTTCAGCTAGCCAATATACCACAGAGCTTCTGACCTGTGCCACTTCAGAAATGATGTCTTCTTGGCGAACATTGACAGTTTCATATCTGTCAGTCAGAAGTGCCATTTCTGTTAAGAAGGCGGCCAATTTATCATAGACCTGCTGAATACCTGGACCTAGGACACTGGATGACTTCTTCAAAAGTTCTAAAGATGTTCTGATCTCATAGCAGTGATCTATAATGGTGGAAGACATTTTGAAGGAGGAGATTTGAACATCTTGCAACTCACTCAGTGCTTTAGCTATCTTTGAACACACCTCCTGCAACCCTTGCATCAGGGATCTGTTGGCATCATCTGAAGCCTTTTTGTTGAGAAGGAATCGTTTCCATTCAGTGAGGAGGGATATCTCGAGCTTCAGTAGCCTGGAATGTACCTGATTTATGTTGAGGGTGACATATGTGAGCAGGTCATCTAATTTCTTATCTTGCTTGTGCATCTGCTGAGTCAGGTTTATGAGAAGCTCTTCAATGTTGGGCGCCCGAGCAGATTCAATGTTGGGCGCCTGTGCAGATAAGAGTCTAGGTGGACCTAGAGGTGTACCAAAAAATTCACTGCCAGGTGCAGCTCTCTCAGCTGCTTCCTCTTGTACTGGCATTTGACTGCTCTCAGCTGGGACCTGAACTTCATCTTCAGCTTGAGTTTCTTTCTGAGGGAATACATCTTCAGGTTCCTCTTCTTCACTTGAAGATTCTGTATCTAGTTCTATGACAGGAACCTTTTCTCTATCTTCCATGAGTTCCTGATCTGCAGGGCTGCCAACAAAGGCCTGCTCAAGACTTTAGATACGACCAAGTTGGTAGCCTCTTCCAAGCTTCGCTCAACAGTTTCTCTTAAAATTTCATTAACAAAAACAGCAAGATCTTGATCAGTACTGTCTTGCTCTTTAGCTGGCTGTTCTTCAGGCACTATTACCTCTTCAGATGTCTTCCCAAAAGAATCAAATAGCCCAGCAATAGTTGCATCTAGATCTGTCTGAATGCTTTCGTCAGACAATCTGATGTCCTCAGATGCAGCCTCAACTAGCCTCTGAAAGGAGAAGGATACTTCGGTGGGTGCAGCTGGCAAGGTGGACTCTGGTTGTTCAGCTGGTGTTTCCTGATGATCAATCTCATAAACTAATTGCTCACCAGTTGGGGCTAAGACTTGAAATTCTTCCAAATGCTCCCCCTGAGTTTGTGATTCCCTGGCCTTTTGGACCTTAACTTGCCCCACCATAGAAGAGTCCTCTAAGCCCAAAAACACTGAAACAAAATTCATATTAAAAATGTTTCGGGCCTTAACTTCTGATGCGGCCTCTCCATCCAAGCAAATCTCAGAATGCTTGAAGATGTCTGTCATATGGGCGGCATAGGGAAGATGTCTCTTGGATCCAATGCATCCCTTTATGACATTAAAAATGATCTCTGGCAGACATATCTTCACATTTTGAATCAGACAAAACAGTAGAAATCTCTGTGTGTCTGTAATTCTTCCTCTAGCCCCAGTCTGTGGGGTGATAATGGAAGCAATGACGTTCTGAAGGAGCTTGTGAAGAGGAGGAAATGACGATGTCTGATAAGCTTTTAGCTTCAACTGCCCCTTATCATGAATGTTACTGGGTTTACCAGTAATGACAGAGAAAGCTTCATGGAGACTGTATCGAAAGCTTCCCTCTACCTCCCCTTTATCTGGAATACCGAGAGCTTTGTGAAGGGAGTCACATGTAATAGTTATCTCGACCCCTTTAACAGATGATAACAAGGTAGACTTGTCTCGGCTCAAGGACAAGTTATTGTAAAATTCCATTACCGGCCTAGGGTAATAGACACGGTGATTTTCTAAGAAATTTCTCCACTCCTGAAACTCAAAGATTTTCAACAATTCTGGAAACTTCGAGACTATGGTTTCATCTCCGAAATCTATTATTCTAGGAGGAATGATTTTCCCACTTTCTAAGAACACGGTAGACTGAGAAATCCTGGTACCTTGTTCTGAAGATACTTCCGCAGCAGGTTCTGGCTCAAGACATCTCTGTTGCTTAGATGAAGGCTCTTCAACAATTTCTTTTCCCTTCCTCTTCCTTTCACCCGGAGCTGCTGACCTTAGATGATCCATCTGCCGGAACTTCCAGAGTACCAACTCTCTCTTGCAGGCTGCTATTGGAAGCGATGCTAGACTGAAGAGAGGAATAGACCTCTGTGGGGGGAAGAAGGTGAGCGGGAAGAGATGGAGATGGGTTTGAAGAAGACGCTCAAAGTGGAGCGGCACGAGGATGAATAGGAAGCGGCAAGGGGAAATAAGGGTTTGAGGTTGAAAGCGTGTGAAACAAGAAGGGTGTTGTCGAGTAGCTTTTGACTCTTATCACACTTTTTTCTGTAAATACCCAAAATACCCTTAGTTCTGATGTAACGCAGCTACAGCATGTTAAAGTTAGCCCTTCAATATGTGAACGGGTTATATTCTTCCAAAAACCAAGGTCAGTTAACTCAAGATATTAAATCAGCATAATCATAAAATTAGCTGTTAAAGTTGCTTAAACTAGAGAGAGTCACGATTAAATTACTCCTTATGTTTGTCAAGCAACGAAATAACACATCAAAGTCAAGCAGATTTCATTTCTTCATTTAATGGATGAGAAGGCATACAGGGTCAACCAATTTGTTGAACACAAGGTAGAATAGTCCCTTTTTACACAAGGAGACATGTTTATCAGACACCAGAAACCCTGGTTACTCAGGACGGACTACCTTTATGCCAATGATATTTTTCCTTTGAGGACTTTCCCCCCCCCCCCTTTTTTTTTATTTTAACATTTCTATACAGAGATAGCTAGTTGTATCATGACAGAAACTCTGGACTTCTTTGATCAAGAGTGTCTATTTCTCCACAAAAGCCATTGCTCTGCCACAAAGAATGGCGTATTCCCTGAAGGCACTTCTCATGATTTTAGACAAAAATAGAAATCTTACTTAACATAATTTTATCTCAGAGCTCTCTTTACATAAGTTTCAGTTAAGTCGAGATCCTCAATAAGTTTTTCTCATTTAACAGGAAGTTTTATAATATGTTGACCAACACTTGAGAAGATAACTTAGAAGGATCAAGGACCAAATATAACCCCCAAACATTGAAGTTCTTTATTAACAGGTGTAAATTGTTACACTAGATATTGGGTGGTTTAAGGTATACAGATCATATCTGATAAGAGCAAGAAGACTGCACCCACAATATCTTCGAGAGAGAATCTGAACCAAGAGTGATAGGTGAGAGATAAGGAGGTGGCTGATCGAATAGAGAGAGATGAGATGAGATAAGCAGCACTCCTATCAGCAAGCCAACAAGTGAGAGATCACTCAAGACATTAGGCACTAAGGACATATCCAAATATAGTATTTTTGAAGTAGTTCTGTCTCACATCCAGAGAAACTCTTGGGCAACAGACTGCAACCTCTTGAGATGACTGATCTTAAAAACACATTAACTGCATCGGCTGACAAAAATCTTCAGAAACCAAATAGCCTGACAAGCTCCTCTTCAGCCCACTCAAGGACAACTCACACACGACTCTTGGAAGTGTTAATTATTTAATGAATGCAGTGTTTGCCACGAAAATTAAACAAGTGTGTTTATGAGTTATGCATAAACAGACTCCCCTGATCAGCAGAATGACTTATGGTACTAGGCGGAGCATTTGGTCTAAGAGACCACCTCACACATAGTAAGAACCTCCTGACAGATTTCCCTGTCTTTTGGTAGCTTACCATTTGATATACCAAAGAGGTCATGGATAACAGGGTAAACTCAACATACAGTTTTCAACCAGCATTCGCTTTCAGTTAAAAATTTCAGAAATTTCAGAGTGCATGTTTTAGAAAATAATGCAACTTGCAGATGATGAATGAATATGCAAGACCAGATTCAATATGCATGCACTAGATGAAACTAATACCAAGATATGCAAGAATGCAACAAACCAGATATGCAGTAAGTTTCAAAATGGGACATGTAGAGAGATTACCTGAAAATTGTGAGAATGGGGTTTTCATTCTTGAGTGCCTTGGATCATTTCCCCTTTTATTCCAGTCCCAAGGCACACCTGCAAAACAAAGTTTATTTTGCACAAACAGGTACCCAGGAAGTCTTGGGTCCTGTCATGACATTATCACTCCTAGCAGGTTTTCTTAGCACATTTTTAACTTGATAGCAAGGAGCAGTAGTTTTCAGATCTGGGTTATGCGCATTATTATGAGCATGAATTGTATGTGCATTAGCATGGAAATTTCTATTATTTGCATGACCAAACTATTTTCCATAATCAACACATTCAAAGTTTTTCTTTTTGAAAACCACTTTGTTCTTTCTAAGAGCATTTGTACTAGCAGGGAATCTATACTTTCCAGAACTGAAAATTTTCCTTTGAGCATGCCAACAATCAATGGCCATGTGGCCATACTTTCCACATTCAAAGCATGAGATAGAATTTCTTTTAAAAGAACCTGACCAGCATTCAGAGACCTTGTGACCAATTTTGTTGCAATTAAAATATATAATGTGCTGGTTCTTGTTAAAGACATGCTGATTTGCAAAGTGTTTTGTATGATATGAGCATGATTTTTCCTTACTACTTGCAAACCAACGATGAGCAGTAGTGTGTCCTACTTTATCACAATTAGAACATGTGACATTCCTTTTCTGACCAGACACAGATTTTCTAGCATGCTTGTTGTCATCTTTTTCCATCACAAAACAGTTACTCATAAGATGTCCATACTTACCACAATAATGACATGAGCCACTTGATTTCTTTAAAACATGGCATTTATCTGATGAGTTCTTAGCATGCAGATTGTTCCTTTGAATTTTTGATGTTTTATGATTTTTATTTTGTTTTTCTGTTTTCTTAGCCTTGTACTGAGGTGGAGATGAGATAGAAGGCTTTTCCTGTTCAGAGGATTTGACAAAGACAGTTTTCAGGTTGGCTCCATCAACCTTCCTCATGACTGGACTGTAACCCAGTCCTTCCTTGTTAAAGTTAATCTTTGTTCCCAGTATTTTCTGAACAATGGGCTGTTTGTCTTTTGATGTAGTGGCTACATTTGAAGTATTTACAAAGGATGTCATTACTTTGTTCTGCAAGGCCTTCTTATTGAGATTATTGTAGCCCAACCCTTCCTTTTTGACATTGACTTTTACACCTAGCAGCTTGTCTAGGTTTTTCTGCCCATCAACAAATTTAGACAAGGAAGCTTTCAAATCCTGAATTTCATTTTCAAGAGATGCAATGTGTATTTCATAACTAGTGATCTCTTGTTCACTACAATTGACAGCTTCATTCAAAACCTTGTTAGCTGTTTTGTATTCTTCAATTTTCTTTCTTAGCTCATCTACCTCTTCAGTCTCGTTTGTACAGATAGCTTTTCCTTTTTCCAATGTGAGAAGTCTTTCAGACATGGCACTGTTTAACAGTTTTAATTTTTCAACTTCTTCTTTAAGCTTATCATTTTGAACTAGCTCATTTATTAGAAGCTGATCTTCTGAGTTAACCATGCTTTCTCTCCTAGCTTCAAACTCCCTCAATTCCTTTTGTTGTTTTTCAAAATCTTTCTGTAATTCTATGTTTACAGATTTTATGGCGTTAAAATTTTCAATCAGCAACTCATTCTCTCGTTTAAGTTTCTTTAGTTGTTCATCATTTTCTTTAGAGAGCTTTCTGAGGAAGTCATCTTCAGATTTTAAATTGTTCAGCTCAGAGTGAACACATTCAAGTTCCTTCTTCAGTTCTGCATTCTGGTTTTTATACATATGATTATCAGACAGACATGCATCATGAGATTTCTTCGTACTTGAACAATTTTTACATGGAGAGCTAGAACTATCTACCCGAATACTCTTTTTCAACTTTTTATACTGTTTTCTTAACAGTTCATGAGATTCAAATAATTCAGCATATGCATTCTCCCAATCTTCTAGAGAGAAATTCTCGAAGATATTTACCTCATCATCATCATCTTCTTTAGTTTGATTGCTGCCTTGATCGCTGGCATTTTGATTTCTTCTGTTGGCCATCATGCATCTGTCCACATCTATCTCCTGAGTTCGCTTCAGTGCATCCAAAATATCTTTAGCAGAACTGGATTCAAAGAAACATGATTGAAAAGCTCTATCAGTAGCTGCCTTCATTAAATTTATTGCTATCTGATTTTCTTCATGCATGGATTTGTGACTGTCAGTCCATTTGGACTTTTTCCTAGGTAGTTCATGAGGACCATGTGAAATTACTTTCCACAGGTCTGGATTCACAGATTTAACATAATTCTTCAAAACAGCGAACCATGCATCAAAATGCGTACCATTGAAGATCGGTGGATGGGCCATGAGAACACACAGATTAACGCACAAGAATATTGATGCACTAAGAGGAAATAAGCACCTAAGATTGCAAGATCGATCTGCAGGTCGCTGGACCTTGTAAGCAGACACCCGCTCTGATACCAACTGTTAGGGTGCTTGGCCCGGATACAGAGGGGGGGTGAATGAATCCTTCTACGAATAATGGCCAAATTTAAAAAATCGGATGCTAGAAAAAGAAACAGAATAAAACCAATTCTATTCAACTCAAATACAAACACATTGAGCACACCTATTCAAGCATCTAGCGGAAGCAAACCAGACAATCAAGCCACTGCTCAATAGATTTTTAGGTGGTTCGGTCCTTCAGACCTACATCCACCCCTCACTCCCAACCGGAGTGAGGCTTCACTAGCAAACGCTAGAACCAAGCAGACTCAGTCTGCAAACAGTTACTGTCACACAGCTTGACCAGGGGAACAACCTCCCCTCTTCCTCCCAACCGGAGGGAAACCACAAGTAGCTCCCAGCTACTTGCAACTGGAGATCAGATCTCCCTTCCTCCAAACCGGAGGGAACCCGACCTCAGACCAGAGGATCGGAAAGCACAGCAAACCAGAAAACAAAGGAAAAATAATAAATGAAAATAACTTCAGCAAACAGAAGCTGAAACACGAAATGCACAATTTGGCTCCTAACAGAGCTGACTGGCCTGGATCTGATCCACGGTCCAGTGAAGACAGATCTTCAGGTAAGCTTCTTTCTTCTTCTCCACGAGCTCTCTCGCTCACTCTCTATCTCTCTTTTCTTTCTCTTAAACTCTCTTCCTCTTTCACACGAGCACTATCTCTCTCTTTCTCAATTTTTCTTCTTCTGCTGGATCGAGCTCTCTGTAACACTGCCTTTTCTTTCTTGGCTCTGAATCAACCTTCATCGGTGGGCGAAGGTTTCTATTTATAGCGGCAGCAGATGGATAGGGCACTAAACGCGTGTGCCTCCCACGCTCGATCCAGAACCTTCCTGCCACGTGCCCTATTTTGTATTTGTTCCTTCAGTATCGGATCATGTGCACCCAGACACTGATGAATGTTCTTCCTCGGACCTGCAACGAGATAAGAACCATTAATATTGAGTGCCATAAGAACTAGAACTGCATGAGGTTAGTGGACACGACAAAAAGGTAAACAGAAAAACAACGCGAAGACACGAAGACAAGAACAGAAACCAACACTAAGTATGGTTTCAACACAAGAGAGACACGAGGACAAGGAAGAATAAAAACGACACGAAGTTATGAGAGGAGAAGCGACATGGAGTGTGGTCAATGTGATAAAGACACGAAGTCTAAATAACGAAAGATCAACACGAAGACAGAATACAAAGAAACAACACGAAGACAGAATAGTGATTTGACACGAAGTCAAAATGACAAGAAGTCAAACGACACGAAGTTGAGAACAGAAATCAGCACGAGGTGTGATTTCAACATAAGAGAGACACGGACTGATAACGACACGAAGTCGAAACAGTAATTGACACGGGGTAACACGACACGAGGTAAAAACGACACGAAGATGAAATTGACACATACTGAAAACAACACGAAGTCGAAACAGTAATCGACACGGGTTGAAAACAAACTGAAGTCGAAACAATGATCGACACGGGTTGAAAATAACACGAAGTCAAAACAGTAACCGACACGAGTTGAAAAACAACACCAAGATGAAGTACAAGAATTGACACGGAGTTGTAAACAAGCAAGACACGAGGTGTACGTAAAGCAACAAAGAAGTGTGGTCAAAGCGAGAACGACACGAGGTCTAAAGAGAAAGACCAACATGAAGACGGTGAAAACAGTACGAAGTAAAGATCAATGACACGACGTGTCACTGAATCAAAACACTACAGAGAAAAATGACACGCAATGTAGTGAAAACAACACGGACGCACGACCTGAAGGACAGTAAACATAAACAACACGTGGTAAGAGAAGACGACACGGCGTGTTGGAAATACAAACAGTACTTAAACTAAAGTGACACGAAGACAATCAGTTCAACACGAGGTGTTATACAAAAACATGACGAAGTGCCAATCAACACGAATACAGTCCCTGAAAAAATACCTGAAGTGAAATGAAGGTTCATTCTTCAAAAGAAAATGTTCTTTGTTCACTTTCATAGAAAAAATATTTTTGTTAATTCTTCACATAGACATATTTTTTGAACACCACTAAGACTTATAGAGTTGTCATCATCAAAACATGTAAAGATTCAACCAGACTCAACAATTTGGTGATAGCCTGTTAGAGTCGGTGCATAGTTTGTGTTGGCCATTTTAGCGTCGATGCACATTTACTTTAGGCACACTGCAAAGGTCCGTGCACATTTGCTAGCGATAGTAGTTGAGGTCCGTGCACATCTCAGTCATCGGCATATAAGGTCTGTGCATATGGAATGTCTGCCATGTGAAGTCTGTGCACATTTGCTAGCGATAGTAGTTGAGGTCCGTGCACATCTCAGTCATCGGCATATAGGGTCTGTGCATATTTTTCTCATGTGCATGCCAAGGTCTGTGCATACTCTCCTATATGCACATTAAGTTTGTGCTAGCCCAGTGATTCACGCACATTAAGTCTGTGCTAGCCCAGTGCTTCAAGAATGTAAAGTCAGTGCTAGCATACATAAGGCTTATGCATTCAAGTCAATGAGAGCACATGAGTTTCATACATTAAGCATCAATGATCTATGATTCTTTGTCTTCATTATTTCAATTACATCATAATAACCCTCATACATCATGGAGCATATTGTCATTATTACAGGTTTTTCTTGACTATCAGATGTTTGATTAAATACCTTTATCTGATAATAGGGACTTATGAATTGAACTAGGATTGAACAATTCAAGACCAGGAAGCAGCAAAGCCTAGCATTTTCGAACGCTTGCAGAGTCATCATTGATACAGTCACGTGTGTGATAATAAGTTACTGGCACGTGATCCGAGGCAAGACATATAACAGAGGATCCTGCCACGTGGAAAGTAAAGGTGCTAAGATCACAACACGTGGAAAGAAGAGATCATATCTGCATGAAAGTTGGGCGGGAAACGTGACACCCACGCCCCCATCATCTTCCTATAAAAAGGGATCGAAGGCTGGGAGAGAAGGAAGCTGCATATATATAGAAGACGATAGAGGCTAGCAGAGAAAAAAAATATAGAGAGGAGCTTCAGAGAAGAATCAGAGAGCGAGATAAGAGAGCAGTAGAAGAGGAGAGTCTGAGAGAAAAGAGAAAGAGCAGCAGAGAAGAGTATAAAATGGGAGATTGAGAGAGCGGCAGAGAGCTAGCAAAAAAGAGAAAGAGGAAGAGAGAGAGAGAGGGAGATAGAAGCAGAGGTGTTGGTTTGAAGAGCTCGTGAGCAAGAAGCATTCAGAAGTCCAGATCTGAGGATCTTTCTGTTCTGTGTTCTTTGGATCAAATCCAAGACACAGTGCTCTTGTGTGAGCTTGTTTGTTTTGATTTTAATGTCAGCTTTCCTTTGCTGAGTTTTATCATCCTTGTTTTCCATGTTGCATACCTTTGCAGAAGCTGTGTATCAGCAGATGGCGAGCTGTGTCGCCCAACGGATGGCAAGCTATGATGCCCAGCTGATGTAGGCAAGCTGTGATGCTCAGCGGTTTCAAGCTATGAGTCAGCAGGAATCCACACTCGGGTTGAGTGTGGGGTGGATGTAGGTCTGGAGGACCGAACCACCTAAAAGTCATCTGTGCAGTGGTTTGTTTGGTTGTCTCTTAATTCCTTAGGTGTATGCTTAGGATCGTTATATCTGGTTAGCTTAGATTACGTTGAAATTCACTGTGTGTTTTAGTTGTCAAAGTTTTGATCTCTGTTGAGTATTTAAGTGAGGTTATTACGTGCACTTGCCCAGCATTCTATGAGAATCACATAAGGACATCTGAACAAGTGTTCGAGTGTAAGTCTCATTAGAATATTTGTTTAACTAGGCATATCTGATTTTAATTCCGTAAGATTTATAAGTACAGTTTTAATTGGGTAATTTTAGGGGAGATTCATTCACCCCCTGTCACGCCCCGACGCGGAATATCGGGACGTACAGTCGGGAACGAGCTGGCAAGAGAGAGATCTATCTAAAATAATACACAATGCTACAAGATGGAAATGCTAAATGATCATTAACCAAGCACAAATGATACAATAACCTCAAATTCAACTTAATACAACTGGAATTACAACCACTAAAACTCAATAACATAACTGAAACTAAATGCTCCCCAAAACACAACTAAAAGTAAGATAACACACTGCTAACACACTAGAACTGACACACTCATGACATCACTCCTGCCCTTCCCCGTCGGTAAGCGCGTCACCTGAAAAGCCTGGAAAGGGGGGAAAACATAACTATGAGCTGACGCTCAGTAGGAAATAACAGGCAATTTATGTGATTAACAAGTTAATTACATTTTCCTATGCAATACTAAGAAAGAAATAAATGACGATAACGATATAATGAAACAACGTAATAACAAGATCTGGCAAGGTCAAGAAATATGTGATGTCAAGAATTAACAAGATAACAAGTACAAGAATTTACAACATGAGATATAATAAGAGAAAGTAGTAAAGAATTGGCCACAAGTAAGTAATATCAATTCATTCGCGATCAAGTAACAAGTAACAAGTAACAAGTAACAAGAGATGTTTGTCATAGACGCAACAAGCAAGCAAGTATTTCGGTGTAATGCCCCACCATGTCATTAGCATCCCATGGGCTCAGTAATTTTTCAGGCACTCTCCCCAGGACCAGACCGGGCCCTTATGATGCGATGGCATTTATTTTTATGGGCCCAAAGTCCCACACGTCCAGACATTCAGTCAATTTTAATGGCCAATTAATCAGAGGAATTTCTTTCAAGAGTATGAGTCATTAAGGACTAACATGTCCTTGGATTCCAGACAAAAACTCGGTTGATACGGTCACCTCGGTGCCGCTTTACAAGAACTGGACCAAACTCGGTCCACGGGGTCAAGAAAGAACGGCTGACAGTATACCGTTCAAGTGTGTAAGTAATCCATTCTACTGGAGTAATAAGGACTAAAACAGCAACTTAACAATCAATTTAATCCTAATTACCAAGTTAATATATCAAGGATTATCCATTATCATTTGCATTAAACCAATTTGCCAAGGATGATTCAAGATGATAAGGTAAAGGAACAAGCTCGTACAGGAATGAAATAGCATGCATTAACAGAGATTTAGTTTCACCATTAACCACTAATTATGTGGGTTTCTATTTAACCATTGTATGAAGACGATAAATGGCATGTTTTTACACTACGTTTGCATGTAGGGACCAATGTTAATTGAAATCAAAGGGTACATGAATAGGTTACTGGTTCTTCAAGAATATACTTTTCAATTGGTCTAAGTTAAATGGGTCGATCCCCTAATGATCCGGATCGATCCTCGGGTCGAAGAACGTAAAAAATTGGGTTTCTGGTACATGGGTCGACCCCTGTAAAAATGGGGTCTGCCAGTGAGATGGGTCGACCCCTGGGGTCGACCCCCACAATTTCTGCAGAATGGGTCGACCCTATGGGTCGACCCCCACATTTTGGCTGTATGGGTCAACCCCAGGGGTCGACCCTTGCTGGGTGCTGGATGGGTCGACCCCAGGGGTCGACCTTGGGGCCTGCCAGGGCTTCCAGAAAACGGGTCGACCCTAGGGGTCGACCCCTGCAAGAACAAAAATGGTTTTAACCTCTGGAAAACGTAAAAACTCACCCAATTGAGGTCTAATTAAGTTGGGATCTTAACCACATGATCTAGGGTTATTAATATACATACTAGGGTCATAAAACAAGCGATTTGAAACACTAATTTCAACAGAAATCAATTAAATCTTAACCTATTCTATGATGAACACATAAAAACCTAATTCTTGACATGCTTCTACTAAATCATGAAATTCTCTCAATATACATAACGAAAATTGGGGCTTCTCATGTCAAAAGAAAGCTAACTTGATGCTGCATCCAACCATATATGATAAGCTATATATGGGTTAAGTTATCTAACTCAAAATCAGCCCGCAATCAAGCTCTAACTCAAAGGGTCACAATATAAATCAAGTTCTAGACATGCTCTCACTAAAAATCGAAATTCTCCAAGCATGTTCAATGAAAATTGGGGCTTTCTACGTTAAATGAAAGCTAACAACATGCTGATTACATCATATAAGTTAATTAGAGTTTGGCCTGTTAAATCTACCTCGATCGAAGAGAGAACTTAAAACCTAGAATGAAGAACGAACTGGATCACCCTTCACAAAACCCACGATAGCTCTCTAGATACCTGATAAAAATTGGGGCTTTCAGTCCCACTGGATAGATCTCGTCGAGAGGAACAAAATCATATATTCATGATCAAATTTTGGTTGAGAATTCCTACCTCAATTGAAGAAACAAAGAAGGAAGAAGGAAGCCGACGGCCTGCCGACACACCTCCACAAATCAAGCAAGATCTTCCTAGATCTGAAACTTCAGCGAACCCCACAGCCACCAAAAGAAACTAGACTCGAAGAGCTTTCTATCTATAGCTCACACATCTTCTGGAGAGTTCTGAGCTGGGAGAATTCGACGGAACAAGAGACGTGTTAAAAACGGCGCCGAAATGGTTGACTCAACCACACTCGGCCGGCTGCGCCTCCTAGGGTTAGGTTTGTGTCGAATTGATTGAGGGCTATTAATCCTTAGCTCATGGCCGTTCATTGGCCTATGATTTGAGCTAATTTTGTTGAGTATTAAGTCCAAATTTTGCGTTTTAAACTAAGGTTAGGTAAGGGTTAAAAAGTGTGCACTTTTGGGCTTAATCTTCAATTAGATCTAACCACGGATTTATAATGGCTTAATGCCAGAAGACAAAGTTGTTGTCTACATCGACCTTAACCTATTTACTATTTTTATGGATTTTTATAAGGTAGTCGGATTTTCACTTATACTATTTCTAACGAATTAAATATTAATAAATCTAAAATTCAATTATTAATTCAAGAAGAATTTAATTATTTATTAATAAAAGCTTAATAAATATATTGGGCTCAATTAAATAATTCGGGGTCTTACACTCTCCCCTACTTAAAGGAATTTGGTCCTCCAAATTCACTGCACTAAAACTGATAGTAGGGAATGAGATTGCTCACCTAGAATAGGTCGGGATACCGCTTTCGCATAGTCTCTTCAGACTCCCATGTAGCTTCTTCGGTCCCACGCCGACTCCACTGAATCTTGACCATCGGTATCGAACGATTTCGGAGTTGTTGTTGCTTCCGGTCCAGAATCTTGACAGGTCTTTCCTCATAGGTCAAATCTTCCTTCAGTTCAAAATCCACTTGCTGAATGATATGAGTGGGGTCGTACACATATTTCCGTAACATAGACACATGGAAAACATTGTGTACGCCAGACAAATGCGGTGGTAAGGCCAGTCTGTATGCCACCTCTCCCACTCTATCTAGAATCTCGAATGGACCAATGTATCTCGGACTCAGCTTGCCATGAATGCCAAATCTTCGGATCCCTCTCGAAGGAGAGACCTTCAAGAACACATGCTCGCCAACCTGAAATTCCAATGCTCTTCTCCTGTTGTCGGCATAACTCTTCTGTTTGGATTGGGCTACTTGTAACCGGTCTCGGATAATACGGATGTTCTGTGAAGATTCTGAGACAAGATCCGGTCCAAGCCACTGTTTCTCACCTACCTCGTCCCAACACAACGGGGAACGACAACTCCTACCATACAATGCTTCAAAAGGAGCCATATGTATACTGGATTGGTAACTGTTGTTGTAGGCAAATTCAATTAATGCCAAATGCTCACTCCAATTACCACCGAAATCAATCATGCAAGCTCGCAGCATATCTTCCACTATCTGGTTGGTTCTTTCAGTCTGTCCATCGGTCTGCGGATGAAAAGCAGTACTGAAATTCAGACGAGTACCAAGAGACTCTTGCAGTCCCTTCCAGAAATGTGAAGTAAATCTGGGGTCTCGATCAGACACAATGCTGACTGGAATACCATGGAGTCTCACCACTTCCTTCAAATACAAAGCAGCCAATACATCAATCGTCCACTTGGACTTAATTGGTAAGAAATGAGCTGACTTTGTCAATCGGTCGACAATCACCCATATCGCATCAAATCCACCACGAGTCTTAGGTAGACCCATAATGAAATCCATGCCAATGCTCTCCCACTTCCATTGGGGTATGTCGAGTGGTTTCAGTTTCCCTGCCGGTCTGAAATGTTCGGCCTTAACTTGTTGACATACCAAGCATCTACTCACAAAATCTGCAACTCCTCTTTTCATATTCGGCCACCAAAAGGATCTTTTCAAATCTCGGTACATCTTAGTGCCGCCAGGATGAATAGTATATCTAGATCTATGAGCTTCCTCCAGAATCTTGTTCTTTATTGCGACTTCGTCAGGTACACAAGTTCTGCCCTTGAATAATAATCTTTCATCATCGGCCAACATGAAGTCTGGTCTGCTGCTCAAGCTTCCCTTGATCTCTACCAACTCGGGATCATTATCTTGCAAAGACTTGATTCCCATCAGCAGTTCGGGCTTAAGTTGGATCTGAGTAATCATAACCCGATCATTGTCAATATTAAGATCCAGGCTGGACAATTATTCCAGTAATCTCCATTCTTGTAACAGGAGACTTGACAGTCTAGCTACCGGCTTCCGGCTTAATGCATCTGCCACAACATTACCCTTGCCAGGATGATACTCAATCGAGAAGTCGAAGTCTTTCAAATACTCCAACCATCTGCGCTGCCGCATATTAAGTTCCTTCTGAGAAAATAAATATTTCAGACTATTATGATCTGAAAACACCGTGAAGGTTTCTCCATACAAGTAGTGCCTCCAAATCTTCAAAGCAAACACGACTGCTGCCAGTTCTAAATCATGAACAGGATAATTCTCTTCGTGCTTTCTTAACTGCCTAGAAGAATAGGCAATCACCTTCCCATGCTGCATAAGCACACAGCCTAAGCCAATACCTGATGCATCAGTATATAAGACAAATCCTCCTTCACCAGAAGGTAAAGCCAATACAGGTGCAGTAGTCAAACACTCCTTCAAAGTCTGAAAGCTTCGCTGACAATCTTCGGACCAATCAAACTTGTTCTCCTTGCGGGTTAATCTTGTCATAGGTACCGCAATCTTAGAGAAATCCTGGATAAATCTTCGATAATAGCCTGCCAAGCCTAGAAAACTTCTAACTTCTATCACACTGGTAGGCTGTTCCCAATTCTTTACTGCCTCAACCTTCGAAGGATCAACAGAAATACCGTCCTTCGTAATGATATGTCCGAGAAAGGACACCTCTTGCAGCCAGAATTCACACTTACTGAACTTGGCATAAAGTTGATGATCTCTCAATAACTGCAATGACATCCTCAGATGTTCAGCATGCTCACTTCACTCTTGGAATAGATCAAGATGTCATCAATAAAGACCACGACCCATTGATCAAGATAGGGCCGAAATGCATTGTTCATCAACTGCTTGAAAGCTGCTGGAGCATTCGTTAGACCAAAAGGCATAACGACAAATTCAAAATGACCATACCTGCTACGGAAAGCTGATTTATAGATATCCTCTTCCTTAATCCGCAACTGGTGATATCCAGATCGAAGATCGATCTTAGAGAAATATTGAGCTCCCGCTATCTGGTCAAATAACTCGTCAATCCTCGGCAATGGATATTTGTTCTTGACAGTCTGCTGGTTTATTTGTCGATAATCAATGCACAACCTCATCAAACCATCTTTCTTCCTGACGAATAATACAGGGGCTCCCCACGGAGAAGTACTAGGACGAATGAAGCCCTTCTCGAGTAATTCCATCAACTGTTGTTTTAACTCTCTCAGTTCCGCAGGAGACATACGATAAGGAGCCTTAGAAATAGGAGATGTGCTAGGAATAAGATCAATAGAAAGGATAACTTCCCGCTCAGGCGGAAGTCCTGGTAGTTCCTCTGGAAAGACATCAGGAAAATCTCGGACAACAGGAATGTCCTTGATCTCAATCTGCTGCTCAGGGGTTGCACAGACAAAGGCTAGAAAAGCCTCACATCCACGTCTCATCAGCTTATCAGCTCGAAGAGCCGAAATAAGTGACACAGAGTTGTGATGCTTAACACCCACAAAAGAAAGTCTCGGGTGCCTAGTAAAAGACACTGAGCTAGAACTGCAGTGAACACTAGCCTCATATCGAGCCAACCAATCTGCTCCTAGGATTACATCATAATCCTTCATGTCCATGCAGACTAAATCTGCTGGTAAGTTCTGTTCACCAATCATAACCGTACTAGAGGGATAGAAATACTGGATTGCTGATCTAGTACCAATAGGGGTTGATATTTCTAATGGAGAATTCATCAAAACAGGTTCCACAGCTAAAGACTTAGCCAATCTCCGAGAAATAAAGGAATGTGTTGCACCAGTATCGAAAAGAACAAATGCTGGCTTGTCGAATATAATAAGTGTACCTTCGACGAGTCCACCATCCTCGGTTATTCCCACTTCCTCAGCATGCAGAGCTTGGAGCTTGCCTTGTGGTTTCTTGAAGACTTGCGATTTTGCCGGGGTAGCTTGCTCAGACATACGAGGGCAATCAGAGATACGGTGCTCCTTGCTTCCACATCGTAGGCATGCGCCTAGCTTGCGCCAGCAATCCTCCACCCTGTGGCCAGGATTTTTAAAAAACTTGCAAACGCCCATGTATGGAATAATAGGGCCAGGCTTCTTATCTTCATGCTTCGGCATCTTTCCCTTCCATGATCCTGCTCCGGTCAACGAAGTCGACCCACTCGCGGGCCTCTTCTTGATATACCCGGGTTTGACACTCCCGGAACCCGTAGGTCGTTCCTTCTTCATGCCTGTGCCACGGATCCTCTCCGTCATCTCAAGAGTATCCTCCAGAACTTGTGCTTTCCTTACCATCTCGGAATAAGTGGAAATCTCCAACGGTGCCAGTTGATTAATATAATGTAGCTTCAGACCATTGAGAAAACGCTTCGCCTTCATTTTCTCGGTGGAAATAAGATGTGTAGCATAACAAGAAAGCCGTGCAAATTGAGCCTCATACTCTGCCACGGACAACCCTCGCTGTTTCAGGGCCGTGAACTCCGTCGCTTTCTTCTCTTGCACTCTATCAGAAAAATACTTGTTGTTAAAGAATTCCTCGAACTCTTCCCACGTGATCTGCCGGTCACCGAGAGTCGCCTTGATAGAATCCCACCAAGTACGTGCATCACGTTCTAGTTGAAATGTGGACAAAAGGACACGCTCCTAGTTGGTGCATTGCATAACTTCAAAGATTCTCCCCATGTCATCTAGCCAGTGCTCGGCTTGGTCGGGGTCGATCGAACCAGCGAATCTAGGCGGATTCATCCCGCGGAAATTCCGGTATAAATCACCGGTGCCATGCTGTGCTGCTCCGACCTGAGCTACCTGTTGAAGGGCCTGAGTAAGGCCTTGAACAGTGCGCTGCAGGTTCCTCCATTCAGCGCGATCAGCTGCCATCTACACGAGAAATAGATTACTTAGGTCTAATAAGATAGGTAATTACACGATTAAGAATGAACTTAACCAAAGTTTCTACCCAATCTCACCAGGTCAGGTCCTAGACTTTTACAAGGTTAGGGATCTAATGCACCTAGACACAACCAAAAACTCGGTATCTGGCGGAGATAATCGATCCGAAGACCACTCGCGCAAGTATGCGACCTTCCCGATAGGCGTAGCCTAACGTTCGGACAACACCTTTTAATATACCGGGTTATTGGGATGCAATGCAGAACTTAGAAAACCTAGAACTTATGAAAACCAAGGAATGTGAAACCTAGGGCTCTGATACAAACTAAACTGTCATGCCCCGGCGCGGAATATCGGGACGTACAGTCGGGAGCGAGCTGGCAAGAGAGAGATCTATCTAAAATAATACACAATGCTACAAGATGGAAATGCTAAATGATCATTAACCAAGCACAAATGATACAATAACCTCAAATTCAACTTAATACAACTGGAATTACAACCACTAAAACTCAATAACATAACTGAAACTAAATGCTCTCCAAAACACAACTAAAAGTAAGATAACACATTGCTAACACACTAGAACTGACACACTCATGACATCACTCCTGCCCTTCCCCGTCGGTAAGCGCGTCACCTGAAAAGCTTGGAAAGGGGGGAAAACACAACTATGAGCTGACGCTCAGTAGGAAATAACAGGCAATTTTCGTGATTAACAAGTTAATTACATTTTCCTATGCAATACTAAGAAAGAAATAAATGATGATAACGATATAATGAAACAATGTAATAACAAGATCTGGCAAGGTCAAGAAATATGTGATGTCAAGAATTAACAAGATAACAAGTACAAGAATTTACAACATGAGATATAACAAGAGAAAGTAGTAAAGAATTGGCCACAAGTAAGTAATATCAATTCATTCACGATCAAGTAACAAGTAACAAGTAACAAGAGATGTTTGTCATAGACGCAACAAACAAGCAAGTATTTCGGTGTAATGCCCCACCATGTCATTAGCATCCCATGGGCTCAGTAATTTTTCGGGCGCTCTCCCCAGGACCAGACCGGGCCCTTATGATGCGATGGCATTTATTTTTATGGGCCCAAAGTCCCACACGTCCAGACATTCAGTCAATTTTAATGACCAATTAATCAGAGGAACTTCTGTCAAGAGTATGAGTCTTTAAGGACTAACATGTCCTTGGATTCAAGACAAAAATTCGGTTGATACGGTCACCTCGGTGCCGCTTTACAAGAACTGGACCAAACTCGGTCCACGGGGTCAAGAAAGAACGGCTGATAGTATACCGTTCAAGTGTGTAAGTAATCCATTCTACTGGAGTAATAGGGACTAAAACAGCAACTTAACAATCAATTTAATCCTAATTACCAAGTTAATATATCAAGGATTATCCATTATCATTTGCATTAAACCAATTTGCCAAGGATGATTCAAGATGATAAGGTAAAGGAACAAGCTCGTACAGGAATGAAATAACATGCATTAACAGAGATTTAGTTTCACCATTAACCACTAATTATGTGGGTTTCTATTTAACCATTGTATGAAGACGATAAATGGCATGTTTTTACACTACGTTTGCATGTAGGGACCAATGTTAATTGAAATCAAAGGGTACATGAATAGGTTACTGGTTCTTCAAGAATATACTTTTCAATTGGTCTAAGTTAAATGGGTCGATCCCCTAATGATCCGGATCGATCCTCGGGTCGAAGAACGTCAAAAACTGGGTTTCTGGTACATGGGTCGACCCCTGGGGTCGACCCCTATAAAAATGGGGTCTGCCAGTGAGATGGGTCGACCCCAGGGGTCGACCCTTGTTGGGTGCTGGATGGGTCGACCCCAGGGGTCGACCCCTACAAGAACAAAAACGGTTTTAACCTCCGGAAAACGTAAAAACTCACCCAATTGAGGTCCAATTGAGTTGGGATCTTAACCACATGATCTAGGGTTATTAATATACATACTAGGGTCATAAAACAAGCGATTTGAAACACTAATTTCAACAGTCTTAACCTATTCTATGATGAACACATAAAAACCTAATTCTTGACATGCTTCTACTAAATCATGAAATTCGCTCAATATACATAACGAAAATTGGTGCTTCTCATGTCAAAAGAAAGCTAACTTGATGCTGCATCCAACCATATATGATAAGCTATATATGGGTCAAGTTATCTAACTCAAAATCAGCCCGCAATCAAGCTCTAACTTAAAGGGTCACAATATAAATCAAGTTCTAGACATGCTCTCACTAAAAATCGAAATTCTCCAAGCATGTTCAATGAAAATTGGGGCTTTCTACGTTAAATAAAAGCTAACAACATGCTGGTTACATCATATAAGTTAATTAGAGTTTGGCCTGTTAAACCTACCTCGATCGAAGAGAGAACTTAAAACCTAGAATGAAGAACGAACTGGATCACCCTTCACAAAACCCACGATAGCTCTCTAGATACCTGATAAAAATTGGGGCTTTCAGTCCCATTGGATAGATCTCGTCGAGAGGAACAAAATCATATATTCATGATCGAATTTTGGTTGAGAATTCCTACCTCAATTGAAGAAACAAAGAAGGAAGAAGGAAGCCGACGGCCTGCCGACACACCTCCACAAATCGAGCAAGATCTTCCTAGATCTGAAACTTCAGCGAATCCCACAGCCACCAAAAGAAACTAGACTCGAAGAGCATTCTATCTATAGCTCACACATCTTCTGGAGAGTTCTGAGCTGGGAGAATTCGACGGAACAAGAGACGTGTTAAAAATGGCGTCGAAATGGTTGACTCAACCACACTCGGTCGGCTGTGCCTCCTAGGGTTAGGTTTGTGTCGAATTGATTGAGGGCTATTAATCCTTAGCTCATTGCCGTTCATTTGCCTCTGATTTAAGCTAATTTGGTTGAGTATTAAGTCCGAATTTTACGTTTTAAACTAAGATTAGGTAAGGGTTAAAAAGTGTGCACTTTTGGGCTTAATCTCCAATTAGATCTAACCACGGATTTATAATGGCTTAATGCCAGAAGACAAAGTTGTTATCTACATCGGGTTTAACCTGTTTACGATTTTTATGAATTTTTATAAGGTAGTCGGATTTTCACTTATACTATTTCTAACGAATTAAATATTAATAAATCTGAAATTCAATTATTAATTCAATAAGAATTCAATTCTTAATTAATAAAAGCTTAATAAATATATTGGGCTCAATTAAATAATTCGAGGTCTTACACCCCCCTCTAAATCCGATTTGCACCATCTAATAGACTCAACACTAGTGGCCAACTCATTTTTGCCTTTGCTGCTGCATACCATGGGATTCATTCAAGCCTTTAAGCTGAAGCCTTGGCCCTCCGTGATGGATTATCTTTCTGCTCTGCTAGAGGCATTTTCTCAATCTTGGTTGAATCGGATTCGCTCTCATTGGTGCAGGCTGTCAATGGTGATTGTACTTGGCCTTGGCGCCTTACTTACATTCTCCACGAGATTGCTACCATTTGCCGAGTACTTTAGGCTTCCTTCTCTCATATCTTCAGGTGGACATGGGTGTTATCTGTCGGTTTCTACTTTTGTATACGACTCCTGGGCTGATCTCCCCACTCTTGTAAAGGGACTCCCTCTATCAGGGCCTAGGTTTTGTATCCTCTTTCCTTCACTTGCTTATATTAATAAAATCGCATGTGAGGTGTTTGGTGGTGGAGCGACCTACTCATCCCCTCCCTGAGGGGGTGAGCGTTCTCCTTCCTTCCCCTTCAGGTATTGCTTTAGTTAAAAAAAAAAGTTACCTGATAGTCGAATGATAGTATCGACTATGTGAACTTTACTCGATAATCTTGTTAAATTATCGACTAATTAAGTTACTTTTGGCTTTATATTGACTATATCTGAAGATAGCTGCAAATCTTAAGCTGACTAAATCAAATAAAGTTGTAGGTAATTTATAATTGAGTTTTTCAGGTAGAGATTATAATATAAATATGTTTAAGTGAACCCAATGTGCTTATCCTATCTTGTCTTAGCCTAAACAACGACTATGTGTTTCTTTATCTTAAGTTATCTATTTTGGTACATAGTGTTGATTAGTTTTGTTATCAATTTTGTTATCACCCAAATCAATTAATTTTAGAGGGATAATTATGATTTAAAAAGGTACAACCTATCGGTTATGATTAAGCTCCACGATGTCACTCTCGATGTCAACACTACTCTATCCAATGTTGATTGAATTCGAATGAAGTCTAATCGAAGGGAGGACTCATAGATATGGCTTCACCAAGCTATCTATCACATCTTCTATTTGTCTGTCCTCTTTGTTTTTCCTCTTTTCTCATATTGCATCATCTTTGTTGATGCTTTTCTTCTTTGGTGTCTTGACCTTTTGGATATATGTAGCTTTTGAAGACGTTGTCCCTACATTAATTTCTCACCCCTTTTACTGATGACAAAATAGGGGAGTAGTTTTGAGGCGTCTTTGTTCATGCGGAATGGTTGATAGGGGGAGGAGTAGTTGTTTTAGGGGATTAGTTTTTTTTTTATTCATGAGGGTCATTTGATAGAGCGAGGAGTGGTTTGTTTTTACTTGTGGCTACTATTTTGGATCATCGAGTATTGGCATTACATACATGCTTTTATTGTTCTGATGTTTATGGTCTCATAATGCCATGCTCGTACTTTTAATTTTTCATGTTGTTGTGTATTAGCCTGTGTTATGTATTATCTATATCTCGTAATCTTGCTATTGTCATTATTCTTGTTGGAGTTCTGTCATCGTCAAAAATGGAGATATTGTTGAGACCTCTCCAACTAATTTTAATGATAACAAAATCCTTAGTGTTTTCTAATAGGTTGCTTAAATGTGCTCAGGCTATAGTTTGATAGAACGGAGAGTGTAAGCAAGATTGTCAAATTCTAATAGCAAATCATGTGATTATTATATTGACCTCTTCAGCAATGTGATAGTATTCATTGAGTCCCTTCAAATCAGGCCAAGATCAAGTTGACTGGATTTTACTATAAGAAGTTATGATGGTTTAAAGATCTTAGATCATATTTATACTGTAACAGATTAGTTTTCGTGTGTTCTTCGTTAGGAACTTCCTCCAAGTGAAAGAAATTCATGTATAGTACACGACCCTATTTTACAAGGTGACCTAGCACTTTTGTATTTAGTGTTGAGTGATGAGATAGTACCCTTGTCTCTAGCGTGGAGAGATGAGAGATTACATCTCGATGTTAAGTGGTGTGTGAGGTGAGATAGTATCTTGATCTCCATCGTTTTATAGGAAAACACACGAGGTGTTTTAAAAATAGTGGGCGTAGGTCAAGTTACACTGAACCATAATAAAAATCAACATGTCTCCTTATACGATTATCTCCTTGTCTCCTTCCTCCATTCTTATGTGCTCCTGTACATTTTAATGAGATGACTAGTTTTACTTTGGCACGATTTGATTTCGAACCTAATTTACACCCCCAATCCCTTGGATTGGGCTACCTTGAGATTTTCAACAAGCAATGTTGTGCAAAATCAGAAACTAAGTAAATAAAATATCGACTTGCTGCACGTACATGGAGGCCTACATTTATTGAGCTATGGTGGTGAAACGGCGTCATCCAGAGCATGTGGAAATCATGATAAAGACATGAGACCCCAGCAACATGGTCTTCCCTTCGCTGTGGGGAAGTGGCGGTCGAGATCCTTTAGGGAGTTGGATCCTCGTGGACTTTTTGTGCACTCGAGTCAATAAGGTGTTACTTCTTTCAGTCAGATTTAATACCTTTTAACTCTCTCAACTCCCCATCCCTTTCATTAGTTAGCATGTCATCGACTACACATTAGCTAGCTAATAATGTCAGAATTCTTACAACCTTAGTTTGGCTGCTCATCAGCATGTTATCATGCAACTACATTGGCTAATTAATAATATCGGCCTTGGAAGGCTAACTAGATTGTATTAATTCTTGCATTGTGTCTTAATAGATACGACCGTGTTTTGTAGTAGATCTTTTTATCTCCCCCCTCTTCAATGACAATTTTAAACTCTTTTACTTGAGAAATGACAAAGCACAAGTTCAAACTGAAGGCATAAATAATTTAGGAAAGAAAAATTGTGAATATTCATTATTAATCTATTTTAAACTTGAAATAAAAGAAAGTGTTAATTGTCATTAAAGGCATCCGTTTTTTATGTATAGATCCTTTTGTAGGCTTTCTATAATTCTCTAGTTTATCACATCTCCCAATTCAAAAAGTGCAACATGATAAAGAGATGAGTAGAAGTTTTCTGAACTTTCTTACATCAACTTGCACAACGTCGCCATATTTATATCCATTTAATTCCGGCTAGAACTTATGTGATAAGAATAGATATCTTTTGTAAGTGATATTTGAGCAACTTTGATTTGAAAAACATGTTAGGATAAGTTAACCTAAGTGGGTCCAATTTAACTTATTTTGGGGTTGGAGCAATTATTGGTTTGATAACTTACCCTAATCAGAGTCGAGTTATGAGAAAATAGAATCAGTTAATCATGAGTTAAGTGTCTTAACCCTAATTGACTCCCATTACGATAACTTTATTATCAAAGTAGAACAAGGATGGGTAAATAGAGTAACTCACCTTAACTGACTCTTATTCCATTATCAAAGTGGCCTAAAATAATTGAAGAGAACTTCCCATTGTTGAAGCTAGATGTAGAGGTAGAAATCTGGTTTCTATGTCACGTACCACCTTCTCTATTTATTTGATGGGGAAGTCGTCCGACACCCGTGGAAGTCTGCAAACACCAGAAGCGAATGGGACATCAGAAGGAGCCATGGACGTTACCCCAGGGCACAACCGTCCGATGTTTAAGTCAGCAACAATTTAAAGAAAGGAATAAAGAAGAGCTGAGGAGGGAGATGTGAAGGTCGTAGTAGAGGGTCTGAGAGACGTGTAGGGCCTCCGCACGGGTGCTCGCCGCTCCCAATAGGCAGTCGGAGAGTACTTGCTGGGTGGAAAGGTCGTGTAGGAGGGGTTCTCTCTCTGGACGTAGTGTGGCGTGACCTCTCTATCGCTATAGTAGGACCAGTTGTTCTATTCTCTGTGAGAAGCTTTTGGCAGAAGTTCCACCGTGCCCTCTCTTCTCTGTCGATGTCCCTTTTATAGAGGATTGTCCTGGAGTGGGAGACCTATCCCTTAACAGGGAAGGGCGTAGGTAGCGGAGTAACGCCTCTCGCGATCGTGGCGAGAGTTTCCCGTTGAGGGGCAAGTACCCCAGAGTCGGCCGATCCCCGGGCGAGTCTTACGACACTCGTGGGGCGTGTTCGCCTCTTGTGGGGTAGGAGCCAATGTCGTGGGGGGTAACGGTCGGTCGTCGGAGGTTCTTCTGACGGTCATTGCGCCTGGGCCGTAGCTCTTCACGCGTTGCCGAATCCAATGTCGAGTCGTATTGGGTCACGTCTAGATGGGCCGCGGCCGTCGGGCGCCCTTGGACGCGTCGTAGATCGTGGTTTGAGTTGGGCTTGGTGTAACTGGGCTTTATTTGGGCCGAACCGGATTTACCCTCCTCATTAGCCCCCCACTCCCAGAGACCGAGCACTTTTCGGGCTCTGGGAGTTGAGTCAGAGAGGGTGTATCGGAGGCTAACTTCGAGAAGAGTCCCCTCGTATTTCTTGCTTGGCGTGCAATGCGCCTCTGACAGTGGCAGGTGTTGCACCTCCCATTATCATGATGGGGGCTTTTGTCTGGGAGCGCGGGCTTGAACAGGCGCCTGAGTTTGGCAGCCATACCGTGACAAAGGTGGAAGCCTTTTCGCCTGCTCTTGGGACTCGGAGTGGCCGTTCGCCTCTGCCGGTTGTAAGAAATGTCATGGGACATCCTCTTGACTCTAGTTTGTTCCATTGTCGCCCGCCGTGCTCGACATCTTCTTCCTCTTTGTCTTGTCTGGTGAGGGTCCTTTTTCCTGCATCTTGGTATTATACCTCTTCGTAGAAGGGCTCGCGCCGTGGAGTCCAGGGCCTCTACCAAGGAGGTAGGATTCGAGCGAGAGGGAGTCCCGAGTACCTCAGATGCTGGCCTAAGTCGCCCTCGTTCGCCCACCTTGGTGTGGTACAAAGTTGACTGCGGACTCCGACAAGCTTTTCAGATTCCTACAGAGTTTGATATCATTTTTCCCTCCACCGACGGCAGTCTCTGGGGGCATCCGCCAAGCGAGCTTGTAGTTCCGATAGAGTCCTTCAGGGCAAGCTTCCGTCTCCCAGTTCACCCTTTCTTCCAGTCCGTCCTTGAACATTACAGGGTATCCCCGGGGAACCTGTCTCCCAATTCGTGGCGCGTCTTGTGTGGCTTTGTCCACGTCTGGCGTCGAGTCTCAGTCGATCTGACTTACTGGCTCTTCCAACATTTTTATAGTTGTCAGGCATGTCCCTCTGATCCGTCTTCCTACTACTTGAAGGCTCGGGCAGGTCGGACCCTAGTCCAGGTTACGTCGGCGGTGTTGAATATCAAACACTGGACCGAGCGCTTCGTTTTTATTACCAAGGTCGGGGGCAGTAACCATCCGAGCGATTGGCGCTTTGCTCGGGGTCTCTGCCCCATCTGGGCAGATAGACGACCTATCGCCAACGCTCAGGAGGAGAGGGCGATCGCATCCCTCCTTCGGTATCCCCTTCCCGATGCTGATGTCGTGCTGACTCCCGTAGTGCTACGGGAGCTGGGGTTGAGCCCCCCACTGCCTCAGGGTACTGCTTTCGATGTTCCATTGGTTGGGCTTCGCTATTTACTTGCTCACTCTTACTTCTTTTATGCTTTCTTGTAGGGGTGCAGGAGTCGTTTGAGCTGTGGTATGAAACAGTGGAACTTCCGTGGTGCGCTCCTGCCCCTACTGACCATATAGATCCAGAGACGGATCAGGTGACCATCGTCTCTCCCCAGGCGGCCATTGCTCTAGCGCTGGGGCATCTGCCGTACCCGCTCCCTGCTGCTGTTCTGGCAGAGGGTTCTTCTACGCCTCCCGCGTTCGGAGAGACGTCTCCGAGGAAGCTGCTAGCGCGGCTGAGGTAGAATCTACCATGCCTACCAGTGGGCACGCCGTTGATCTGGAAAAATTAGCGGCGTTGGACAATCGGCGTCGCCAGGGAAAGAGGAAGAGGGAACCGGCTACTGATCGGAGTCGTGCTCTGCCGCCGTCACAGCCTGAGGTGCCTCCTCCACCACCGCTGAAGTCCGAGGTGCCGTTACCATCGAGGGAGGAGCCCGTGGCCGTCCCCCCCGCACTCGTTCCTGAGGGGAGAGCATCCGATACGGGCAAGGCGCCCGGTTCTGACGAGGCTGCTCGCACGCGGTCACCCAGAATTGGTTCGAGCGCCCAGTTCTTGCCGCCCGAGGAGACCGTTAATGGGTTTGGAGGATGGGCCGAGGCCTTTACCCTCCTGACCAAGAACGTGGGGGGTCACGAGCGCATGGGAGAGTTTGGGCCCGAGGCCGAAGTGGAGCTGACGGACATGTCGGTGAAGGAGATCTGCTCGTTTGCCAGGGCTCTTGGCTTGTGGAGGTACCATTTTGTGGGTGTCACGCGATAGCTGCAGACTGCTCGGGAGGTGCGGAAGGAGATGGGGGCCCTGACGAGGACGGCGTCGGGAGAAGGATCGGCGGCAACTCCGAAATCACGAACAGGACGGATAACTTTTTACCTCGCGTAGCTCGGCCTCACGCCGGACGGTCTCACACCGGGCGACACTCAAACTCACAAGGGGAAAGAGGGAAGGGAAATGCAAGAGGGGAGAGCTCTCACACACAAAATAATTTTTCATTCAATCTTATCATATCATACGTAACACCCTTAGCCCCCTATTTATAGGGAAGGCCATAACACATATACCTTCACACTTTCACTTATTGTACTTATGTCCTAGCCTAATAAGAAAAGACCCACCCACCCACTTTTGACTTTGTGGGTTTAAAATATAATATTTTGACTCAATAAAAATAAAATACTTTGGTGGTTAAAATATAAATACCACCATAGTAAAATACACACAATACATACACACATACGTACGGATACGTACTCAGGACGCCGGGTTTTCAAGCGAGTCTCCGAGCCATAAGCTCGGTGCAATCGGGGCGGTGCGGCGTGGGCTCCGAGTAGTGAGCTCGGTAGTGGACCCGGTGTCCCCACCAACCCTCCTGGGGCGGCTGGAACTCGACTTCGTCGAGTAAGGGGGGACACTACTTTGGTAGTGCTCTAGCAGATCTGGATCAAGGTGCTGGAGATCTTCCCAGCTGATCCAGGAATCATCAGAAGGTGGACTGTCTCGCCAGCGGACAAGGTAGCGCTGGTACACCTTGCTCCGTGTAGTGGTCACCTACTCATCCAGTATCCTCTCAATGTGCTCGCGCGGTGCTCTCAAGGTTGTGGGACGCACAGGGGTGGGCTCACTCTCAATGGGAGGAGAAGGCTCGAAAGGGTCACTAGGAATCGCTGTGGGTTCCTTGTAGGCCACTAGGTCTGCCACATTAAAATTCGAGCTAATCCCATATTCGGGAGGTAAGTCCACAACATACGTATTGGAGCCAATCTTCCGCAGGATAGGGAAGGGACCATCACTACGAGCTTGTAACTTTTTAACGGCTCCCGAGGGGAGTCGTTCGGGCCAGACCCGTACCATAACCAAGTCACCTTCTTAAAATTCATGGTGACGCCTATGCGAATCAGTCAATTTTTTATAAGTCTTATTACTGAGGCTGATTTGCTTGCTAATTGACTCATGTAGACTCTTGACATGCTATGCAAACTCCTCAGCTGACTTGGACATCCTAGACTCGAGGGGAAGGGAAATGAGATCCACATGTTTCCTAGGTTTGTATCCATGCACAACCTCAAATGGACTCATACCTATGGACCGATTGACCGAACTGTTGTATGTAAATTCGGCTCTAGGCAAGAGAAGATCCCAACTTCCAGAATGATCCCCTACAAGACACCTCAAGAGATTCCTTAAACTCCTATTGACAACCTCTGTTTGCCCATCGGTTTGTGGGTGATAGGTAGTGGAGAATTTGAGTTTGGTGCCAACTAGGTGCCAAAGTGTCTTCCAGAAGTAACTAGTGAACCGGACATCTCGGTCAGACACGATGGTTTGGGGGAGACTATGCAGACGCACGACTTCATCAAAGAATAAATGGGCTACTCTAGATGCATCAGATGTTTTAGAACATGCAATGAAGTGGGCCATCTTAGAGAACCTATCAACGACAACAAAGATGGAATCATGCTTGTGAGCAGTGCGAGGTAAACCAAGGATAAAATCTATGCTCACATCAACCCATGGTCGATCAGGAACGGGGAGAGGAGTGTAGAGACCAGTGTTTTGTTTGACCTGTTTGGCCATTGTGCATGTCCTACACTGGGCTACAATGTTGGCCACATCTCTCTTCAGGCCAGGCCAATAGAAGTGCTCCTCCACAGAATGAATGGTCTTGTTGTAGCCAAAGTGACCAACAAGACCTCCAGCATGCATTTCCCAAATCAGGAAGTCCCGAACAGAAGTCCTCGGGACACAAAGTTGCTGCCCTCGAAATAGAAAACCATCTTGGAGTAGATAGTCAAAAAAGGCTGTCGAGGGTCTAACAGACAAAGCAGAGTAGGCAGGGCCAAAATCAGGACACTCTCCATAGAGTTCCTTCATGCGGTCAAATCCAGTGACCTCTACCCGAATAGTGGAAAGAAGGGAGACCCTTCGACTCAAGGTGTCGGCCACCTTATTCTCTTTTCCAGCCTTATGTTTTAGGACAAATGTGAGGACTGGAGGAATTCTACCCACCGACCATGCCTTGGGTTCAAGCCCTTCTGTGAGCTAAGGAATTTCAAAGTCTCATGGTCTAAGTGTAAGACAAACTCTTGTGGTAAGAGATAGTGTCTCCAGTGTTTGAGGGCTTGGACCACGACATAAAACTCCTTATCATAGGTGGAGTAATGAAGCTTTGCATCAGAAAGCTTCTCGCTGAAATAGGCCATCGGGTGGCTCTCCTGGCTAAGAACTCCTCCTATTCCTACGCCAGAGGCATCACAAGATATCTCGAAGACTTTGGAAAAGTCTGGCAGGCGGAGGACATGGGCTTTGGTCATGAGTCCCTTTATGGCATGAAAATCCTGGGAGGTGGCTTTGGTCCACTCAAATTTCCCTTTACAGATGTAATCCGTAATGGGTGCCATAATGGTACTAAAGCTCTAAATGAAGCACCTGTAGAAAGTGGCTAGTCCGTGGAAACTTCGAACGTCATAGACGTTCTGGGGCTCAGGCCAGTCTACTAGGGCTTGGACCTTGGATTGGTCCACAGACACTCCTTGACTAGAAACCACAAACCCGGGGAAAGCGACCTGGTCTGTCATAAATTCACACTTCTTGAAATTGGCATACAGGGTTTCTCTCCTCAACGTCTCACAGACTTCCCTCAGATGCTGGATGTGGTCTTGAGGGTTGTGGCTATAAATGAGAATGTCGTCAAAGTATACAACAATAAAGCGACCAATGAGCGGGCGGAGGACTTCTGTCATAAGCCGCATGAATGTGCTAGAGACATTGGACAACCCAAATGGCATGACAAGCCACTCATACATACCTTCTTTTATTTTGAAGGCTGTCTTCCACTCATCCCCTGGTCGGATACGGACCTGGTGGTAGCCACTTTTCAAGTCAATTTTAGAAAAGATGGTGGCTTCACTCATCATGTCAAGCATGTCATCAAGACGGGGAATTAGAAATCTATACTTGACAGTGATTTTGTTGATGGCGTGGCTGTCAACACACATCCGCCAGGTGCCATCCTTCTTGGGTGTGAGCAAGGCAGGGACAGCACAGGGGCTCTTGCTCATCCTAAGGAAACCCTTTTGGATAAGGCCCTCGACAATCCTTTGGAGCTCAGCATGCTCCTTGGGGTTCAATCTGTAGTGGGGAAGGTTGGGTAAGGTGGACCCAGGGACAAGACCAATGGCGTGTTGTACATCACGCATGGGAGGGAGTTGTGAGGGTAAGTCCTCAGGGAAGATGTCCTGGAAGTCTTGCAGGATTGCCTTGACTTCAGGAGGGACAGAGATTCGGGACTCCTCGGGGGTGATGGTGACAACAACAACCCAGACAGGGGCACCTTCGACAACCTCCTTATTCAGTTCACGAACACCTATGAAGTTAAGGCACCTAACCAAGTCATAACCAACCTTAGGGCCCTTAGGAACGGGTGTGAAAGGTGCAGGAGGAGAGGGAATGAGAAGTCTCCCTTCGGTGGGAGTCCGAGGACTCTCTTGAACCTTGGGAGTTCCAGTGGGGGTGGAGGTGGGACTCTTTCCCGGGGTCACCTTTGGGGGTGCCGGGTATAGCTGTATCTTCTTCCCATTGTGTGAGAAGGAACACAGATTAGACCGACCGAATGTAGTAAGGTCCACGTCATAAATCCACGGTCATCCTAGGATGATGCTACCGACCTTCATTGGCACTACATCGCATAAGATTTGTCCTTGGTAGGACTGAAATTGGATGGGAATGACACATGTAGTGGTGACTGGGATAGACGTGTCGTCAACCCAAGTCACGTTGTATGGCCTTAGATGAGGATGGGTAGGTAGACCTAGATGGGAGACAAAGTCTGAAGAGACTGCATTGATACAGCTCCCGATGTCAAAAATCACCTTGCAGGGTTGGGATTTCACCATAATGTATGTTTGGAAGATGGAGGTTCGACGCCAGTCGTCCTCCTGAGGGTGTGTTAGGATGCAGTGAACTACACCCAGTCTTCCCTGTTTTGAACTCTCGGTAATATCTCCCACTTGCATGTACTCGACATGCGTTCCGTCATACCCTGCATCCATCTCCTCAAACTGGGCGATGAGGTCAGGATCGGCCTCATACCTCTCAATGGCTTCTCCTTCCTGAGATGGAAGCTCCACAGGCTGGGGGTCGGTGATGACTAAGGCTCGAGTGGGGCTGTTGGTGGCAATATGCCCTAGGTTATGACACCTAAAGCAACAAACTCCTGAGACAGGGGCTAGTTGGGAGGTGCTAGGGATAGGACCCTTTCCCTTGTCATCTCTCCTATCAGTCGGCGGAGTGTACTCCAGCCTGGGCACATCAGCGGGTGCAGATAAGGGGTTCTGTGGGAAAGGAGCCGTAGGGGTAATGGCCCGGAGTGGGGTAGCAGTAGGGACATAGGAAGTGGAGGGGCCATGCCTCTCAGAGTAGCGGACCATGGGGTTTCGGGACTCGGGTTGGCGGTAGGTGGGGAACCGAGGTGGGACCACCTTTTGAAACCGCTCGACGTCCCGAGCAACCTGATAGGCTTGCTCTAGAGTGTTAACTTCCCGTAGGAATAGCTCCCGCTGTATGCTCTCATATAGGCCAGCCCTAAATCGTGAGAGGGTGACAGAGACATCTTCCATGACTCGACTCCGAAGGAAGAAGTCATCAAATTTGGCGATGTACTCGTCCACAGACTTTTCATCTTGGGTGAGTTTCTGCCATTGGTCTAAAAGACGATGATGGTAGGAAGGTGACTGATACTTCTCCCTCAGTTTCTCCTTCATTTCTTCCCACGTGCTTATGGGTTCCTCTCGTCTCCTTGCTAAGAGATTCTCAACGTTACACCAGTATGTTTTGGCTTGACCTAGGAGTTTCATTTTGGCAAACCTCACCCTTGTAGCAGGGGTCATGCGGCGATGCCAGTCAAAATATTGGTCCATCCCGGTCTCCCAATCAAGGTATGTAGCGGGGTTGAGGGACCCATCAAAACTCGAAGCGTCAATCTTGACATTCCGTAAGATGATATCTTCATCGTCGTGGTCTCTCTCTTGAGGCGCGCGGGCCTCTTGCTCTCTTCCTTGGGGAGCCTGATTTTGACGGGCTTGCTCTCTCTCCTCCCTAGGATTGGCTATGGGATCGTCGTGGCCATTCACTCGACCTTCCTCTCCCTTCAGTCGATCCTCTAAGGTTCGGATCCTCTCATCTAGCTCTGCTCGTAGTTGGCCTATGGATTCTTCAAAATGGGTCAGAAGATTATGCTCGAGCTGAGCCAACATAGCACGCACGCTCTTCTGATCCATGTGGGATTGTAGAGTTGAAGGACGCTCTAGACGGCCGGATGAATTCCTAGACCAACATGACATGCACGACCTTGGACCAAGATGATGCAATCCTAGGACCGAAAATTAGCAAGCTGTGGACCCAGCTGATATGCAAAGGGTCAATTTGAAAGGACCGGTCAGGAAAAGTCGCTCGCCCATAGGCGAAGTAATTATGGAACTACCTCCTAATAATTAGGGTGCCCTAATGTGACAGTCTAGGGCCTTATGGATGGGTGCATACAAGCTCTCTCTTGCCGTCTACAACGATGCACTCAGGAGACTGGATACATGGATCGGGCCCTCTCTCACTTCACGCGGTAATTGAAAAGATACTAAATGAGTAAGTGAGGGGAGAAAGTACCTAGCTAGACTGAAAAGTCTAACTCCGATCGGAGACGAAGGCGAGCGGGGACGTGCGTGCCCGCACGGCGTCGAAGAAGCTTCACCGGTTACAAAGAATTCACTCCTCGCAGGGAGGTTGCAATTATTACAAAACCGCATGACTTAAAATTTCCCACGCAGGGGAACAAATTAGTCCAATTTTCCGCGCAGGGAGACTTATGGACACTCTAACTCTGGGTCTCGTGGACCGTCTATCGATGACGAGGTGATCCGGGTGTTGCTTAGTTCGCCGTTTGTGGACTTTGGATGCCGTAATGCCTAATTAATCAATATGTAAATATATATATATATAAGATTATATATATCAAAAAATATATATATTATATATATTTTAACACTCTTTTTTTCAACTTTCAAACATCTTCTCTCTCTTTTTTCAAACCTTTTTTTAATCGAATAATATATATAGATAGATATATAATATTACACATATCCCATATATATATTATATATATTTTCAGTTTTCAAACTTTTTTTTTCAACGACTTTGCCTTACTTTTCAAACTTCAGCCTCCTTTCTTTTTTTTTTCAAACCTTTTTTGACTTTCCAAACCCTGGTGGTGGCTGACCAACCCGACAGTGCGGCGGCGGAACACGGAGGGGCCGCATTGGCGGGCGTTCGGGGGTGGGCCTGGGTGCAGACGGGCGCGGGCGTCGGCTGGCACGGCCAGTCGCGACCGGGCGCGGGCCAGGCGCGAGGCAATCGCGGAGGGGGGTGCGGCCGGCGTTGACTGGGGATGCGACGGGCGCAGGCGTCGAGGCCTCCAGGCCAAGCGGCGTGTGGGCAGGCGAGTGCCTGACACGTAGTGTGCGGACGAGCGGGGGCGCCGAGGTGGGCAGGCAGCCGAGGCACTGCCCTCGCGGAGGGCGCACGCAGGCCTGGGCGCTCGCAGGGCGCGACCAGGTTCGGGTGCGAGCGCATGGGCACGTCGGGAGATTGCCCAGACAGCCACACGGCGGGCGGCTGCTCGGGCGGGCGAAGACGCGTGGCGGAACCGGCGCACACGGGCGACCGGGCTGGCGCATAGCGGGCGTTGGAGGTGCTTGGCACGGTCGACGAGGTGCGGCGGGCACGCGGTGGGCGTACTACGGGCGCTGTCGACGAGGCTCGCGCGCCTGCTGTTCGGGATTGGAAAGAGAGAACAGAGAAACAATCGGAGAGAGAGAGAGAAACAGAAAGGGGGAGAGAAGACGATGTGTGCGCGTGAGAGAGAGAGAGAGAGAGAGAGAGAGAGAGAGAGAGAGAGAGAAATAGAAAGGGGGGGAGAGATTAACAGAGAGAGAGATTCACGGGAGGTTTTAATATTTTTTTTTTCTTCTCTCCTATTTTTTTTAAACTTCCTCAACCGAGATTTTGATGCTTCTCTCCTCTCTTTTTTCACTCTAGAAACCTAGAGAGAGAAATAGAGAGACGTCGGAGACGTCAGGGTCGTCGGAGACACCGTTGTTGGGCTCTGATACCAAATCTAACGTGGACGGCATCGAGAGAAGGATCGACGGTAACTCCGAAATCACGAACATGACGGATAACTTGCTACCTCGCGCAGCTCGGCCTCACGCCGGACAGTCTCACACCGAGCGACACTCAAACTCACGAGGAGAAAGAGGGAAGGGAAATGCAAGAGGGGAGAGCTCTCACACACAAAATAATCTTTCATTCAATCTTATCATATCATACGTAACACCCTTAGCCCCCTATTTATAGGGAAGGTCATAACACATATACCTTCACACTTCCACTTTTTGTACTTATGTCCTAGCCTAATAAGATAAGACCCACCCACCCACTTTTGACTTTGTAGGTTTAAATTATAATATTTTGACTCCATAAAAATAAAATACTTTGGTGGTTAAAATATAAATACCACCATAGTAAAATACACACAATACATACACACATACGTACGGATACGTACTCAGGACGCCGGGTCTTCAAGCGAGTCTCCGAGCCATAAGCTTGGTGCAGTCGGGACGGTGCGACATCGACTTTGAGTAGTGGGCCCGGTAGTGGACCCGATGTCCCCACCAGGCCCTCTGTGCCCAGTTCCAAAAGTTTCGCGCGGCGGGTGAGGCCGAGCTTGCTAGGCTTAGGGGACTAGTTGAACAGCAGGAGAGGGCTCTAGTGAAAGCTGCAGTGGATAAGGATGCCATTAGCGTTCGGGCCTAGGATGTTGAGAAGTATCTCCGGGGGATGTCTAGCTGAATGGAGGCAGTAGAGGCCCAGCTGAGGAGTCTCGAGGACATGTTTGAGGCTGCGGAGGGTAGAGCTAGGGAGGCGGAAGCGCAAGAGGAGGTGTTGAGCTCATTGCTGACCACTGTTGGCACGGAAGCTGTGGAGCATTTCCGTTCATCCTCGATTTAGTGGGATGAGTTGAATGCAGCTGCACTCAGGGTCTTCAGTCCTGCTCGTGACCTCGGTTTCCAAGAAGGATGGTCAGCCGCTCGGGAGGACATAGTCGACGATTTGGGGGTCCCTGCTTCTTCTCTACCTCCTTCACTCTAATAACATGGATTCTTCGGATCGGAATCGGAGAGCTTTCGGAGCGCTTTCGTGGGTCCTGAAATGTGTTTTACGATCCACTCATATTTTTCCCTTGTATAACTTGCAGAACCCTATGGAGAGTTAACCGTTGAGTTTTACGACTCCGGGACGCTACAAGTGCGTTGTGCTCATTCCGAGGATCGCGGAGACTATTTTTTCATATTTTTTTGAGTTTACAGATTTTCATGCACAAAATCAGATTTTAGAAAAATTACTAATTTTCCTATTTTTCTTTTTCTTCTTAGCCTCTCTCTCTCTCCTCTCTCTCTCCTCACATTCTTTCACTTTCTCTTCCTCCGTTCTCTCTCCTCTCTTCTCCTCTCCCTCGGGCGCGCGACCGGCGTGGAGCTGAGTGAGGTGGTGACGCCGTGGAGTTGACCTGAGGCGTGATGGCTTGAGTATCGGAGCGTGGCGTTGGCGCGATCCTGTTCGTGGATTCAAAGCTGACGTGGGTTGTTTGTGTGATGGTTTTCAGCATGGTGTGGCCATTTCGGCGTGTGAGATCTTCGGTGGAGGTAGGGGGACAGATGCCCTACTCTTTTCTTGCATCCTCTCGTGATTTAGAGCCGAACGGTGTAAGTTTGAGCGGATTTTGCCTTATTTGGGTGAAATGCATGTTCGGGGGTGTGAGCCGTGTTCTTCGTTCTAGGCGACGATTTGTAGTTTAAATGGTTTCATTTAAACCCCTGGCATGTTGGGATTCATTTCCCGCCAATTTTACTATATTTGGTTGAGAATCGAAGCCAGTATGAGCCCAGCTGTCCATGTGAGTCGTGTTGGATCGATTCATGGGAATCACCCGTTTCTTGTTATTTTGCGGATGCTTTGATCCCTTCCGGCTTGTGGAAGGTTGATATCGATTTTAGGGTTGTTTCCCCGTCGTTTAGACGTGATTGGGGCGTGGAAAGACCGTGTTTTGGATAGTCCCGCGGTTTTCCCGCCGGAACGGTTTGGCGATCCTACCAGACACCATTATTTGTGTTTAGTGGCCCTCTGGAGACCGCTATGCGGAGTTCCAATGTCAGTTTGGTTTAGCGGTCTCGCAACTGACCGCAAGGATGGTTTAGCGGCCCTTGGGCGACCGCTATTCGACGTTTAAGTCGGTTGTATCGTTTTAAGTCGGTTCAGGCTAGCGGTCAAGCTCCGACTGCATGGGGTCTTTGGCAGCCCTAGGACGATCGCCATTCCCAGGAAAACGGTCCTAAGTAGACTGTTAAATGGTTTTCACTATGTTAAGTCGGTTCCTAAAGACGGCCTTGCGACTGACCGCCTTCTGAAGAAACGATCAGGCAAAGGACCGCCAAAAGGATGGCTTAGGCATGGCGGACTGGCCATGACTACTAAAGCCTAGAAACGGCCTTGAGCAGACCATTTTATGTATGTGTTACCCGGTGAATAGCGGCCCTGATAAGACTGCCAATGAGGATTAGCGGCCAGGGGTAAGACCGCCATTTGTTTGGGATTTTCTTTTGTGTTGGTTTGGTTTCCGGTTAATGTGGCTTCGACCCCTTGGCTAGCCCATTGTTCCGTGGATGTCTTGGACGTCCTATGAGGGTGGTGACCCTATTATAGGGTGCCTAAGAGTGACATTATACTGAGCAGTGTTTTGTATCATTTCGAGGGTCATTATGGTTTCTGGTCAACCCGGTTGTGACCCAGTAGTTGACACGTGACCTCGTGAGTGTCTCATCTATCCTGTGAAGATCGAGACATAGTTTTGGGCACTTAGAGGTAGTGTCTTACCTCAGTTTGTGTGCCATGTGGTTCGAGAGCTTTTGGTGATCTCTCATGTTCCGTGTTTCGGGTTATGCCAAATTGTGAGTCCGTTGTACGGCTCAGAGGCCGAGGACTCAGTGTTATCATTATTGTTGTTATGGATCCGACTGTCATGTGTCGTCTTCCATAATGTGTTTCCCGTGGTTTTTGGCTTAGGGACTAGGCTGATTAACAGCGTGTTGCTGTGATATGCGATGATCTTGACTTGAGTCTTGTGACTCAAGGATCGTTGTCAACCGGTCTAGTTGACTGTCCTGAGTCTGGTAGTAGTCGTATAGTGCATGTGCTCCGTGGTACGTGTGACCGGTGCGTGCTTACCCTATCTGTACTTCGGTGTTCGCTGTTTTGAGTCTCTGTGTCTAGTGAACTTCCACTAGTCGTAGCCTGACGACACTTTCCTGTGTGTCGGCCCACCTGGGAGTGGTGACGGGGTAGTTCCCGGTAGATGATTTTTAGGCTAGTTTCTGTGGGCTCCCTTGCTTTGCGGTAGCGTCCTACTGGGGGGGAAAACTAGCTAGAGGCTTGGCTCAAGGCATTGAGCTTGTGTGTGCACACGTGGTCAGGGGCGGTTGGACGAGCATCGACGAGCGTGACCCTGACTAGTCACTCGTTATTGTAGTTCCTTGGTTCTTTGAGAGTGTCTTAGTTACTACCGTTCTAGGCGAGTGGGAGATACTTGAGGTGCAGTGTAAGACGTCAGTGGACGCATCTGGCTGTTCTTCTAGTGAGGAGGTGCTTCTGTCACTTAACACGATGACTTGTATTTTTGTGACTTGTCCGAGTAGCATGTGCTTGGCTTCACTCGAGGTTACAGGTTTTGTAGCGTACACGACGGTGAGTTTGTGTATCTCTTGTGCCTTCGACCGTGTAGGTCTTTGGTAGGCTCTTGCCTATTTTTGTAGGCTATTGCCTATTTTGGTAGGCTTTTCACGATAGGGTTTCGTGATTTGTCAATGGATCGGTAACGCCCGACTTTGTAAGATCGGGGTTCACCTTTCTGTTGCTGTTTGGAGTAGTTTAGAGGGCCAAGGTCCCTTCAGCTACCGTGTTTCCGTGGTATGGCTTTTCCTCTTTTGTTGTTTCTGCTCCGACTGTTACTGCGTTGTTTTGTGGTAGGGTTCTACGGGATCTCCACGGAGCCAGTGATACAAGGCTCACCCCTGACTTTTTAGGTGTGGCTATTCTTCCCCGTGCGTGGAGGGGCAGTGCGTGGTTCTTAGTTGCCAGCGTTGCCAGTGTCAGGCTTCCCCCGACTTGAGAGTATGTTCTCTTTCCTGTTGGACTGTACTTGTCTTTCCTTGGACTGGACTCTGTTAGTTTTAATTATTATAGAAAATATAATTCTATTTCTGCTATTTTAGCTTGGGAGGCTTCGCAGATTCCAAGTGGTATCGGGTTTACCTGGTATCCAGAGTCTAGGTCACCACAGTTGGTATCAGAGCAGAGTTCAGAGTTGTTCGGAGTTTTGCTGAGCTAGCTAAGCTTGTGTTTGTGAAGTACATGGGAATTCGAGATATCGCAGTGCTTAGAGTCCCTAAGGTCCAGTACAGTCGACAGCTGGCATAGGTTTTGTGATTGTTCATCGTTTTACTTTTTGTGTATGGTCTTGTGCATGCTATGTTGGCACTGTGCGAGATGGTTTTGCTCTTGTCAGATTCTGATGGAGCATTTTTCTTTTGTCGTGGTGTTTGTCTCGATTGTGCTGCAATTGGCAGAGTTCGCCGGTAGGCGTGAATCTGTGGTGTGGTGTTTGAGGTTTTTCCGTGGTTTGTTCAGGTGGTTGTTGGGAACTATCGTTGGTGTGATGGCCGTGCACATTCTTATGTTGTTTTGGTGGTCCCAGCTTGAGATTTTTTCAACCCCTGAGGTGTTTAAGATTGTGTGAGGTGGTCGATTAGATGCCTTGGTTGAGAGAATGCAAGGGCAAACCTTAGATTTTCCTTCCTGGTGAGCTACTGTTAGTCGAGCTTGATTCTTCTCATCTTGTCATGTGGCGTCTTTTCGAGGTAAGCTTTGGGAGTGCTGTCTCGGTGAAGCCTTTGTCCTGTTTCTACTTATGTGTGGACTGTGTTAGTTCTGAACCTGATCTGCTCTTGTTCGGCGGTGGCCTGGCTTGGGACCCAGTTCGTGTTTGGGGGCCATTGTGCACCATGTTCGGCGTGCCGTGTTTGGCGGCTGTTGTGCTGTGAAGGTTCAATGATCGTTTCAGGACATGAGGATAAGCTGAGATTAGCATTTTTTGTGCTTTGTGCTGAAGCTGGTGCTCTTCATGGTTTGCGCTATGGCGACTTGTGATCGGCTGTTAGCAGGATCGGTACTCGAGGCGTGGTATATTGCAGTTTGTGAATTGTAATGGTGCCGAGTGTGTGCTGAGATGCGGATGCCGAGTTGTTTGTGATGCATGTGTGCATGGTGTTGAGTGCGCAGCAGAAGCGTGTGGGCTTATAACCCACAGGTCGAGGATCGTTGGTTGGAAGATTCTGACCGGCCGAGAGGTTTGTTTTCTCGATCTGACATCGTCTTGGCTATGTGTGCCTTGATGTTGTTGGTTGCCGTGCCATTGCTTTAGACTTTATGTTTGTTGGTACTGGCATGTTTGAGGATTGGGGAATTTGTCGGCATACATCCTGGTTGAGTACCATTTCTTCTTCTATATTTCCTTGGGAGTTGTGCTCTCGGGACGGATCATGGTCCTAGAGATGTGTTCTCCGAGATTCTTGTTGTTGTGGGTCCTTGTTGGTAAGCTGCGAGCGGCTAGTGTATTTTTAGTTGTGTGTTCAGCTATAATTGTACCTTGATGTGACCCAGCTTGTGGTTGTGTCCTGTGGTTCTGTGTTGAGAATGGAGTCGGGATTCTGCAGGTGTTGTTATTTGGTGGTTTCAGGTTATGGTTGTGTTAGCTTGGGAGGAGTTCCCTGTGAGTCAGATTTGGCATTACGTGGACCGAGGTCTTGTCGGTTGGTTTTGCTGTACTCTTTTGTCGTGGTAGAGTTGGCATGCGACTCGAATCAATTGTAATGTCTGAGTGAGGACCGACTTGATTGTGCTCATGGTCCAATGCTATCATTGGTGTTCTGCATGCCAGTTTCGTTGTTATTCTTGGCGCGGAAGTCGATGGTTGGAGTAGTCAGCTGAGAGGACTGTGTTTCCTTGTTTAAGCTGATGCTTGTTGTGTCTGCCGAGTGTGTTTTATCGGTAGCTGTTTCATGGCATGGGTCGTGTCTCCTTTCCCTGTGAGACGATAGCGATGATGCCCTGTTTCGGAGGTGTCAAACTTGTGTTCCTCTGTGTGCCATGCTCGTTCTGTTGATCAGTGTACCTTGAGATCCGGAGCGTGTGCCTGTGATTGTGGTCTGGCAGTGTCGCTCTGAATTATGTTTTTTGAGAATTGTGTTATCGTGTTTTACGTTTGAGGTTTGGCTGATGCTTGGAGAGCGTGGCCAGTGTTTGGGTTTGTTCTTCCCTTGTTCCCTTGTTAGCTCCTTGAATTTTGAGAACAAAATTCCTTAAAGGGGGGAGGACTATAATATCCTTGATTTTTCATATCGGAATCGGAGAGCTTTCGGAGCGCTTTAGTGGGTCCTGAAACGTGTTTTACGATCCACTCAAATTTTTCCCTTGTATAACTTGCGGAACCCTGTGGAGAGTAAACCATTAAATTTTGTGACTTCGAGACGCTACAGGTGCGTTGTACTCGTTTCGAGGATCGCGAAGATTATTTTTCTATATTTTTCTGAGTTTACGGATTTTTGTGCAGAAAATCAGATTTTTAGGAAAATTACTAATTTTCCTATTTTCCTTTTTCTTCTTAACCCTTCTCTCTCCTCTCTCTCTCCTCACGTTCTCTCCCTCCGTTCTCTTCTCCTCTCCCTCGGGCGCACGACCGGCGTGGAGCTGGGTGAGGTGGTGACGGCGTGGAGCTGACCTGAGGCGTGATGACGCGAGTGTCGGAGCGTGGCGTTGGCACAATCCTGTTCGTGGATTCAAAGCTGACGTGGGTTGTTCGTGTGATGGTTTTCTGCATGGTGTGGCCGTTTCGGTGTGTGAGATCTTCGGTGGAGGTAGGGGGATAGATGCCTTACTCTTTTCCTGCATCCTCTTGCGATTTGGAGCTGAACGGTGTGAGTTTGAGTGGGTTTTGCCATGTTTGGGTGAAATGCATGTTCGGGGGGTGTGAGTCGTGTTCACCATTCCAGGAGACGATTTGTAGTTTAAATGTTTTCATTTAAAACCCCTAGGATGTTGGGATTCATTTCCCGCCAGTTTTACTGTATTTGGTTGAGAATCAGAGCCGGTATGAGCCCGGCTGTCCATGTGAGTCATGTTGGGTCGATTCATGGGAATCGCCTGTTTCTTGTTGTTTTGCAGATGGTTTGATCCCTTCCAGCTTGTGGAAGGTTGATATCAACGTTAGGGTTTTTTCCCCGTCGTTTAGATGCGATTGGGGCGTGAAAAGACCGAGTTTTGGGTAGTCCCGCAGTTTTCCCGTCGAAACGGTTTAGCGGTCCTACCAGAGATCGTTATTTATGTTTAGCGGCGCTCTGGAGACTGCTAGGCGGAGTTCCAGTGTCGGTTTGGTTTAGCGGTCTCGCGACCGACTGCAAGGATGGTTTAGCGACCCTTGGGCGACCGCTATTCGACGTTTAAGTCGGTTATATCGTTTTAAGTCAGTTCGGGCTAGCTGTCTAGCTCCGACCGCATGGGGTCTTTGGCAGCCCTGGGGCGACCGCCATTCCCTGGAAAACGGTCCTAGGTAGACCGTTAAATGGTTTTCACTGTGTTAAGTCGGTTCCTAATGACGGCCTTGCGACTGACCACCTTCTGAAGAAACGGTCAGGCAAAGGACCGCCAAAAGGATGGCTTAGGTATGGCGGTCTAGCCATGACCGCTAAAGCCTAGAAATGGCCTTAAGCAGACCATTTTATGTCTGTGTTACCCTGTGAATAGCGGCCATGATAAGACCGCCAATGAGGATTAGCGGCCAGGGGTAAGACCGCCATTTGTTTGGGATTTTCTTTTGTGTTGGTTTAGTTTCCGGTTAATGTGGCTTCAACCCCTCGGTTAGCCCATTGTTCCGTGGATGTTGTTGACACCCGTTTTAGCCCACAAGTTACGTCATTTCTCTTATTCATCATTTTTGATGTCCCGAATTATCCATTATTTTGGAGTCTTCCTTGAATGGATTTTGAGCTCATTTTTATCATTCCCTAGCCTTTGGACTTCACAGATCATGATTTCTTAGAGCCCTAGAGCTTATCTTATCAACTTCCGGCTTCCAAGTCAGCTTACGGCCCATTTAGGCTGGCTTCCATCAAGCATTCTTCCCCTTTCGCTGCACAGTCTTAAAAATGGTTCTTTTTTATCTCCTTTTGTTCCTCTATTCAAAAAGTTATCTTCACCAAAGTTGTTCGTCTTTCAAAGATCTACAATTTCTTCTTCTACGCCATTGGCCAGTTCTACGTCGATTTCAAGTTATTCACTTTTTTCCAACGTGCTGTGCTGTTCACCTGTGTCCTAGAATTCTTCCTCCATGTTCTAGCCCCATTTTCTCTCTCTTCCACACATCTTTTCATCTTGCTCTCTTCTTACAAGTTGTTCATCTTTCCGTTATCTACAATTTCTCTTTCGACCACTTTTGCTAATTCTGCACTATTTTTGAGATATACTTCAATTTCCAAAATCACGCGCAGTCTACCCAAAATCTTCCTCCAGCAGTCAAGCGGTCTATTAATAGACCGCTAGGCCCCAAGAAATGGTCCTACATTAGACCATTTTTCCCAAACTTGTCTGAAATCATCCCGTTCGATCCCTGGAGCCTTACGGTCACCCCCTAGAACGTTTGCCATCCCCTAGCGGCCCTACGATAGACCGCTAAGGCCGGCCGAGAGTCCAGCTCGTGCTAGACTCTATCTCCAAAACCTAATAAATGGGGGCTTCTTCAAACGGCCATATCTTCTATAATATATCGCTAAATTGATCCCCGTTTATTTCTATCTCTTGCCCTTTATATTATCTTGAGTTTGGTTCATAGCGCCCCAATTTTCATTGGCTATATTTCTCAGAATCTTAGTCGAAAGATTGGGATTTAGGTGTCCTCGTACAAGTCAAACTCTATTTTTCAGTGCGACATGGCCTCCTTCCAAGAGTCATATCTTCTAGAATCCTCATCCAAATCGAGTCCCATTTGTTCCTATCTCTTGTCCTTAGTATTATCTCACATTTGATCAATAGAACTCTATTTATCTTGTGCTATATCTCCGGAAATCATGAGTGGAAGTTGGGGCTTTCTCTAAAAAAACTATATAAACTGCCCAGTTCGCAGTGGCGACGGGGGGCTCTTTCTTGGTTCGGGGCGAAGTCATGCTGCACCGCGACTCAATCCTTTGACCCTGGCTTGAAGAGGGAAGTATTGGCTTTCCATTGCATCCTTTTGGAGTTGATTTCGTGGTCTATACTCTTAGTTCTCCTCCTCTCAAAATCACAAATCATCACAAAAGACTATTTTTTTGCTACACATGCATTTTTCCCCATTTTGCATCATCATTTGATGTGTCCCCTGTGGTTCTGGAGTTTTGATGATGACAGATACTATGCCTCATTATGTTTACATCCTTGATGATATAATCCTGTTTCATTATGAGAAACTGTCAGAACATGTTTAAGGATGACTCACAGGTCATGAAGTTAACCCAAGTCAAAGTCAAATCATGACAGGTAAGGTTAATGCTCAGATCAGGTAATGCTCTGTTAGTTCTCCTGCATACATTCAATTCATATCTGCTATATGCATTCACTTCATCGGTCCATGTTCATTGTGCCTGAAAGTCTGTACATTCTCCGGTGTTTCATTGCATCAGTCATACAATCTGCACCCTTCATTCATGCCATAGTCTATACATTGCCTTGCCTCTCCATGCATATGCAAGTCTATACATCAGTCAGCATAGTCTAGACAGAAGTGGGTCAACCCCCCTTCCAGATGGGTCGACCCCCCAGATTCGCAAGTCTGTACATTGCCCTCATGCATACACAAGCATCATGTTTGCATTTAAGTCTGTACAGCACACACACACCCAAGTCTACACATCATTGTTGTATGCATGCTTAGTCCATACACTTGTTGACAGCAAGTATATACATTGTCACCTGCATGCATTACTTCAAGTCTATACAGCCTGCCTTCATGGTATTGCAAGTCTATACATTGTGCGTGGTTCAAAACAAGTCTGCACAGTGTCTGTCGCATGTCACTCATTCAGAGTCTATACATCAGTCAGCATTGCCTGTTGCATTGTTCATCAAGTCTAGACATTGTGCATTCCTTCATATCAAGTCTAGACATTGCATGCCACAAGTCTGCACATCCTGTTTGCACTAAGTCTGTACACTGTCTGTGCTTTCACGTGTCTGGTTGCATGAGTCATTGAAGTCTGTACATCGCTTGGCACTCACCAAGTCTGTACATCGCCCAGTCGTGTGAACATTGCACTGCAAGTCTATACATCGTCTTGGGGCTTGCCAAGTCTGTACATCGCATTTGACGAAGGCATTGGAAGTCTATACATTGATTCACTGTTCATGCATTCATCGAACAGGTCTATACATTCATGGCATATGTGCAACGTTTGTTCTGCAAGTCTATACATTGATTCACTGTTCATGCCTTCACTCAAAGCCTGTACAGCCATTCCTTGAGATCAAGTCCATACATTACACTGTAGCTTGCTTAGGTGAAGTCTGTACATCCACCGCTGAACCTTCCAAGTCTATACACTGTCCTGTTGCTTTCAAGCCATTCATCAAGTCTATACATTCCCAGTCTTTACCTACGTTCATAACCCCAAGTCTATACATTGGTAAAGTCTGCACATTGTGCTTTGAAGCTGCATCAAGTCTAGACATTGTCCTGTAGCTAGCACGAAGCCAAGTCTATACATTGTCTCGTTCACATGCTTCAAAGTCTATACATCGTGGGCTTCGAGTCTTCAAAGTCTATACATTGCCTTTGGGCATCAAAGTCTATACATTGGCAGCTGAACTGTACAAGTCTATACATTGCCTTTGGGCATCAAAGTCTATACATCGCTTGCATCGTTAAGTCTATACTTTGTCGCTTGCATCATGAAGTCTATACATTGACTACCTGCCCTGCACACACCAAGTCCATACAATGCATCAAGTCTATACAACAAAGTCTGTATAGTGTCTCATATTGGCAAAGTCTGTACATCGTTTGGCCTGTGCATGCTTCGTCTTCTAAAGTCTATACATCCGTCACACTCCAGCGTTTGCATCAAAGTCTATACAGCCTGTGTCTGCATCAATTCATAAGTCTACACATTGTAGCATGCTCGAACAAACAGAGACTGTACACACTTCAGCACTTAAAGTCTGAACATCTTTCAAGTTAAAGTCTATACACTGAGGTCGCATGAAGGCACTCAAGTCTACACATTCTCACACTGTACATACTTGCATATATGCAGCATTCATGTCTATACACGCTTTGTTAAAAGCCTTAACCAAGTATATACATCCATCTGATACTCTCTTATGACTGTGTCACAGGTACACACTTCGAGAAGAAAGATGGCTGGGCACGCGATCCGAGGTTGGCACCTTGCACGTGATTCGAGGACAAGAGGGCACAAGCCCTACACACGCCCTAGCTGCGGCTGGTATAAATATAGAGCTTCTTCCACATGAAGAAGACTGATCAAGATCAAGCAAGAGTGATCGAAGGAGAGGCAGAGAGCAGAAAAAGGCAGAAGAAGAAAAAGGAGAGAGCAGCAGCAGAGAGGCTGAAAGCAGAAGAAGAAAAAGAAAAAGAGATTGAGATCGAGAGTCAAGAAGAAGAAGAATAGTGTGAGCCTGATACTGAGAAGAAGAAGAGAGAGAGAGAGAGTTCATGGAGAAGAAGAAAGAAGCCTTCATTGAAGATTCATCTGTCTGGCTTTGGATCAAATCCAAACCAGTTTTGCTCCTGCGAGAGCTACTTTGTGTGTCTCATTTCCAGCTTTACGTTGCTGTGTTTTTCCCTGTGTTTGCTTTTTATTTTGTTCCTTCCATATATTCACCTTGTTCTTCCGATTCCCTTGTTTGGGATCGGGGTTCCTCCTGTGGTCTCAGGAGAAGGGAGACTTGTTCTCCGGTTTGCTAGTGACTGGGTAGTCTCTAGTGCTTCCCTCTGGTGTGGAGGAAGAGAGGTCGTGACCTCTGGTTTGCAAGTGGCTGGGAGTCACTTGTGGGTTTCCCTCCGGGTTGGAGGAAGGGAGATTCGTCTCCGATTCTGGTCTTGTGGGTTGCAAGTCCAGGTGTTCCCTCCTGGTCTGGAGGAAGAGAGACTTCGGTCTCTGGTTTGCTAGTGACTGGGTGTCACTAGTGGTTCCCTCCGGTTGGGAGGAAGAGGGGAGGTTGTTCCCCTGGTCAAGCTGTTTGGCAGCACTTGTTGCAGACTGAGTCTGCGGTTCTAGCTTGTGCTAGTGGAAGCCTCACTCCGGTTTGGAGTGAGGGGTGGACGTAGGTCTGTGGACCGAACCACCTAAAAAATCTACCGTGCAGTGGTTGTTTGATTTGTGCGTTTGCTCCTTGTCTTCTATCTACTTCATAGGTTGTATGAACATTCTTGTTTCTATCTGCAGTGACCTTGAGCATTACATATTTTGCTAAGTGAGTTTGGTTTGCATTGTTCTGTCTTCGGCATTAGACTTCATCAGGTTCCACTAGTATAGTTAGCAGTTCATCTGGTCGATCAAATGTTTAATTGAGCTCTATAGTTTTTATTCCGCAATTGTATCTAGCAGCAGGCTTATTGTTTTTAATTTGGGCAATATTTTTGAAGGGGATACATTCACCCCCCCTCTGTATCGATCGCACCGTCCCAACAATTGGTATCAGAGCGGGTTGTCTGCATAGAAGGTCCAGCGACCTGTACATTCGATCATGCTGTCTTGGTGCTTTCTAGCTTTTGGTGCTTCATTATTCCTGTTGCATTTATCTGATCAGTTTTCATGGGTGATCCACCGGTTTTCAACAGTTCTAATTTTAATGTGTGGTTTGTCAGTCTGCGCAATTATGTTGATGCAGTTAATCCTGATCTGTGGAAGTTAATTTCACAAGGTCCTCACACATTACCAAAGAAAGTGTCCAAATGGACCAACAGTCACAGATCAAAGGATGGAGAAAATCAGAAAGCCTTCAATCTAATGAAAGAAGCCACTGACAGAGCCTTACACTCCTGTCTTTATGATTGTAGGTCTGCTAAGGACATTCTGGATGTGCTGAAGTGAGCTCACAGGATAAATGAAGACAGCTGCATGATGGCTAACAGAAGTAATCAAAGTGGCAGCAAAAATGAAGAAGAGGATGATGATGAGGTAAACATCTTCGAGAATTTTTCTTTAGATGATTGGCAGGGTGCATATGGTGAGTTACTTGAGTCACATGAGATGCTAAGAAAATAATATAAAAAATTGAAAAAGAAAATTGATCTGAATAGCTCAGAGTCCTCATGTGAAAATTGCTTAAAACAGAAACAGTCCTATGATGCATGCTTGTCTGAAGTCCAAGTGCTTAAGAAATAAATTGGCTTAGTTAAAGAAGAAAATCAAGAACTTGTATGTGAAATTTCTGAACTAAAAGGAAAACTTAGCTCGATTGAGGATGATCAGGTTCATGTTAATAATTTAGTTCAGAATGAAAAACTGTTGAAAGAATTTGATTTTGTTAGCGTTGAATTGGATGTTCTAAAATCTGAAAATGAATGTCTTAGGAAACAATGTGAAAAACTCCAGGTTCAAACAATATGTTCTGGTAAATCTGCATGCAATGAGTGTCCATTTCTCAAGGAAATAAATGAAAATCTTCACTCAAATTTAGAATGGCAGAAGGAGTTTATTGTTTCCCTAAAGAAAGAAAACAAAGATCTGTTAAACAAGATTCTGGAGCTTGAACAGATAGAGGAAGAGCTGAATGATAAAATGAGCTCAATGAAAATTGATAAAGGCTCTGTTGAAGAAATTGAAAATCTGAAATCAAAAAATGACAAACTAACCAAAGAGGTTGAAGGATTGAAGCAGTTGAACACTACTATGTCAGAGAAACTTCTTCTCTTAGAAAAAGGAAAATCTGTTTACATTGAAGAATCTGAAAAATTGAGAAATCTGGAACAAGAAATTGAGGAATGTAAAATTGCAAACAAGGTGCTAAGCGAATGTGTAAATTGCAATGAACAAGAGATTGCCAGTTATGAAATACACATCGTTTCTTTGAAAAATGAAATTGAAGATTTGAATAATTCCTTGTCAAAATTTGTGGACGGAAAAGATAATCTGGACAAGATTCTAGGAACTAAGGTTAATTTTCAGAAGGAATGGTTGGGCTATAACCCCTCAAACAAGAAGAGTTTTCAAAACAAAGTTCAAACTTCCTTTGTGTCCAGCTCAACTTCTCACAGCCCTCAGAACCTTCATGGTTATCAGTCATCTGCTCAAAAGAAAACAATAGAAAAATAGAAAGAAAAGAATCAACATGTTTCTCTTCCCACTCTGCATGATTCACCCACACACTCACATGCATCTAAAAAGAAAATGATTTGTCATTACTGTCACAAGTTTGGCCATCTGATGCATGAGTGTAGATTAATGGAACTGGATGATTTGAATGCCAGGAAATCTCATGATAAAAATTCTTCATCTCAGAAAAAGAAAATAGAATGTTCTCACTGTAACAAATTAGGACACACGATTGCACAATGCTGGTTTGCAAGTGGTAAGAAAACATTTCATTCATATCATGCTAAATTCCCTGCAAGCCAGCATGGTTTTAATAAGAACAAATTTGTTCCTGTAAACCAGCACATCACTTGCTATAACTGTAACAAATTTGGTCACAAGGCCACCGAATGCTGGTCAGGCTCTTTCAGAAGAAATCCAATTAGCTGCTCTCAATGTGGAAAGCATGGCCATACAGTCAAGGACTGTTGGCATCTTCAAGATAGGCGGGCAAATTTCAAATATGCTAGACATCCTTCTAAGGAAAACATGTTTGGTAAGATTAACAGGAACAACTTCCATAATAAAAATAGAAACCAGTATGCACCTGCACAAAAATTCCATGCTAATAATTGTGTGCATAATAATAAATCAAAGCATGTTGCTTCCTGTTATTATTGTGGGCAGTTTGGGCACTCCATGAGTGACTGTTGTTTAATGAAATCTGATGATTTACATGCCCAAAGATTATGGAAAGCACCTATCAGAGGTGTTACTAATAATGTAGGACCCAAGAAGTCTTGGGTACCTAGAAACACAAAATGAGATCTGTGCTTTGTAGGTATGCCTTGGGGATGAGGAATAAAAGGGGGTCAAATAAACCAAGGCATCCAAAGTTTGGTAAAACCCCAACTCTGCTGTTTAAATGCTTGTTCACCTGAATTTTTTCTTTTAGCTGAACATCATGCTTAATATGTCAATTAAGATCTCATGCATACATGTCCATAACTGCATCTGCCATTTGCATTTTTTTTCTGATCATGCACTGGTGCATACATGAGTTTAAAGGTTGTCTGCATTTGATGCATACATATGCCAATTGCAGTTGTTTGATATTTGTTAAAATGCATAATCACTGAAAATAAATTACATTCTGAAAAATCTGAAAAGGTGAATTGAATAAATCTATTACTTGGATGATGTCTCATGATTAAAATGTTCATCTGCACATTTGACATGCACATGCATTCACAATCGCATATAAGTAGCATATTGTCAGCTTAAGATGCATACAGAACTGCATCTGCATTGGATTGACATGCATGACTCTTGGTATATAAAAAGTGAGATACTAAAGGGCAGATGAATTCTGTCTGGAAGTGCTTGCTATGTGTGAGGTGATCTTTAGACCAAGTCCTCCGCCTGGTACCATAGGTCAGAGTTGCATACATTTAAGAATGCTAGATCATGCATACATTTAGGGGAGCATTATTCATATTCTATCAACTGAACTTCCCATCTTCAGATTGAACTGCTATCTTGCTTAAATCCCTGTGATGAATGTGTAATGCAACACACCTGCTTCAACTGTTATCAGCCACTTTCACTCAACCTATCCATTGGTATCTGTTGAATTGGCTGTTCTTTAAAATGTTTCGGCCTTCCCTGAAAATTCAGAAAGATTTCTTTGTGCATATCCTGATCATAAATCTGAAAACAACTTAAAGAGGAATCTTCTATTATATAGGACTATGAATGTCTGACTCTTTCAGCCGGTTGATGTTTCATGTATGTCTTGTGTTTGCTTATGAACATATCTTGAAAATATCTGAGTTAGTCTTAATAAACTTTAACCAACATTTTCATGTTGTGTCTTTTAAACTCTTCTGAATTCTGAAAATTCTGAGATCATGATACTCCTTGTTTGATATGTATGAAATTAGTATTGTTTTAAACATCTGAGAATATAGAACATGTCCAAGGGTAAATCTTGTCAGAGCAATGACTTTGGTCACTGAGAAACCATGTCCAAAGGACTGTGTCATGAGGTGTCATAGTTAACTCTGCTTAAGAATGATTGATAATCTGGCAGAGCAATGGCATGCACACTGAGAAATACATCTCACTCATCAAAGAAATGATTTGTAGTGTGTCATGAAGTGTAAATACAATCTCTGTTCCTATGAAGCATGACAGTTAGTCCTTCTAAGTGCTTAGGGATACGGGCGTCTAAACAACGTGTATCCTCTAGTTACAAGTGTGTACTAAACTCAAGTGCTCATGAAGAATGTTATAAAAATTATTGCTGATCTAGTTTATCATTTGAAAAAGTGTGCAAAAGAAATATTCTATTGGAACCCTTGACAGAAACAAATGTTTTCTTATGTGTTTAACTTCATTACTATTGATTGCATCTCTTAAAGGAATCTTTGAAATTGAGTGAGTAAGAAAGAAGAAGATCAAACAAGACTTTCAATATGAAAGCTAGGTTCACTTTTATTAAAACTAATTTCAGATATGAGAACAGAATGCTAATGAACAAGCCTTGCATACATCATATTCTGATCTGACTTGTCAATGAAGATCATTCATAAATCTCTATAATAGAAGAGTCTGAAATACCTGTTTAATCAGATTTATGAAATTGATATCCCATTGAAAACCTTTCTCATTCATTCCGAGTGCTTTCTTTCTCACAATGGACTCCATTACTTCAGACCTGACTGTTGACTTCTTTCTGTCCTGAGCTTCATTCCAATCATTGTCCATCTGAGGGGGAGAAGTCTTGCATGTCCATGTGGTTCAATGTTCATTCAGGAGAGTATCTTGTCAGGGGGAGTTTTTGATGACTGTAACTCACAGCATTGCATAATAGCTCCTTCAACAGTCAATGAACATTCCATTCTTTTTGATGTTGTCAAAGGGGGAGAACTTTTGTGAGTCATCATTTGCATCAATCAACACTTGAATCACATGGTGTTTTACAATGCTCACTTCTGACTGAGCTTTTCTGTGGTGCATGTTCATGAACTCGGTCATATCTGTGGTGCATGTTATATGGTATTTCATGAAGAATCTATTGCAATGACTCATAATATTGCCATCATCAAAAAGGGGGAGATTGATGTGTCCCCTGTGGTTCTGGAGTTTTGATGATGACAGATATTATGCCTAATTATGTTTACATCCTTGATGATATAATCCTATTTCATTATGAGAAACTGTCAGAACAGGTTTAAGGATGACTCACAGGTCATGAAGTTAACCCAAGTCAAAGTCAAATCATGATAGGTAAGGTTAATGCTCAGATCAAGTAATGCTCTGTTAGTTCTCCTGCATACATTCAGTTCATATCTGCTATATGCATTCACTTCATCGGTCCATATTCATTGTGCCTGAAAGTCTATACATTCTCTGGTGTTTCATTGTATCAGTCATACAGTCTGCACTCTTCATTCATGCCATAGTCTATACATTGCCTTACCTCTCCATGCATATGCAAGTCTATACATCAGTCAGCATAGTCTAGACAGAAGTGGGTCGACCCCCCTTCCAGATGGGTCGACCCCCCAGATTCGCAAGTCTTTACATTGCCCTCATGCATACACAAGCATCATGTTTGCATTTAAGTCTGTACAGCACACACACACCCAAGTCTACACATCATTGTTGTATGCATGCTTAGTCCATACACATGTATACAGCAAGTATATACATTGTCACCTACATGCATTACTTCAAGTCTATACTGCCTGCCTTCATGGTATTGCAAGTCTATACATTGTGCGTGGTTCACAACAAGTATGCACAGTGTCTGCCGCATGTCACTCATTCAAAGTCTATACATCAGTCAGCATTGCCTGTTGCATTGTTCATCAAGTCTAGACATTGTGCATTCCTTCATATCAAGTCTAGACATTGCATGCCACAAGTCTGCACATCCTGTTTGCACTAAGTCTGTACACTATCTGTGCTTTCACGTGTCTGGTTGCATGAGTCATTGAAGTCTGTACATCGCTTGGCGCTCACCAAGTCTGTACATCGCCCAGTCGTGTGAACATTGCACTGCAAGTCTATACATCGGCCTGGGGCTTGCCAAGTCTGTACATCGCATTTGACGAAGGCATTGGAAGTCTATACATTGATTCACTGTTCATGCATTCATCGAACAGGTCTATACATTCATGGCATATGTGCAACGTTTGTTCTGCAAGTCTATACATTGATTCACTGTTCATGCCTTCACTCAAAGTCTGTACAGCCATTCCTTGAGATCAAGTCCATACATTGCACTGTAGCTTGCTTAGGTGAAGTCTGTACATCCACCGCTGAACCTTCCAAGTCTATACACTGTCCTGTTACTTTCAAGCCATTCATCAAGTCTATACATTCCCAGTCTTTACCTACGTTCATAACCCCAAGTCTATACATTGGTAAAGTCTGCACATTGTGCTTTGAAGCTGCATCAAGTCTAGACATTGTCCTGTAGCTAGCACGAAGCCAAGTCTATACATTGTCTCGTTCACATGCTTCAAAGTCTATACATCGTGGGCTTCGAGTCTTCAAAGTCTATACATTGCCTTTGGGCATCAAAGTCTATACATTGGCAGCTGAACTGTACAAGTCTATACATTGCCTTTGGGCATCAAAGTCTATACATCGCTTGCATCGTTAAGTCTATACTTTGTCGCTTGCATCATGAAGTCTATACATTGACTGCCTGCCCTGCACACACCAAGTCCATACAATGCATCAAGTCTATACAACAAAGTCTGTATAGTGTCTCATATTGGCAAAGTCTGTACATCGTTTGGCCTGTGCATGCTTCGTCTTCTAAAGTCTATACATCCGTCACACTCCAGCGTTTGCATCAAAGTCTATACAGCCTGTGTCTGCATCAGTTCATAAGTCTACACATTGTAGCATGCTCGAACAAACAGAGACTGTACACACTTCAGCACTTAAAGTCTGAACATCTTTCAAGTTAAAGTCTATACACTGAGGTCGCATGAAGGCACTCAAGTCTACACATTCTCACACTGTACATACTTGCCTATATGCAGCATTCATGTCTATACACGCTTTGTTAAAAGCCTTAACCAAGTCTATACATCCATCTGATACTCTCTTATGACTGTGTCACAGGTACACACTTCGAGAAGAAAGATGGCTGGGCACGTGATCTGTGGTTGGCACCTGGCACGTGATTCAAGGACAAGAGGGCACAAGCCCTACACACACCCTAGCTGCGACTGGTATAAATATAGAGCTTCTTCCACATGAAGAAGACTGATCAAGATCAAGCAAGAGTGATCGAAGGAGAGGCAGAGAGTAGAAAAAGGCAGAAGAAGAAAAAGGAGAGAGCAGCAGCAGAGAGGCTAAAAGCAGAAGAAGAAAAAGAAAAAGAGATTGAGATCAAGAGTGAAGAAGAAGAAGAATAGTGTGAGCCTGATACTGAGAAGAAGAAGAGAGAGATAGAGAGTTCGTGGAGAAGAAGAAAGAAGCCTTCATTGAAGATTCGTCTGTCTAGCTTTGGATCAAATCCAAACCAGTTTTGCTCCTGCGAGAGCTACTTTGTGTGTCTCATTTCCAGCTTTACGTTGCTGTGTTTTTCCCTGTGTTTGTTTTTATTTTGTTCCTTCCATCTATTCACCTTGTTCTTCCGATTCCCTTGTTTGGGATCGGGGTTCCTCCTGTGGTCTCAGGAGAAGGGAGACTTGTTCTCCGGTTTGCTAGTGACTGGGTAGTCTCTAGTGGTTCCCTCTGGTGTGGAGGAAGAGAGGTCCGTGACCTCTGGTTTGCAAGTGGCTGGGAGTCACTTGTGGGTTTCCCTCCGGGTTGGTGGAAGGGAGATTCGTCTCCGGTTCTGGTCTTGTGGGTTGCAAGTCCAGGTGTTCCCTCCTGGTCTGGAGGAAGAGAGACTTCGGTCTCTGGTTTGCTAGTGACTGGGTGTCACTAGTGGTTCCCTCCGGTTGGGAGGAAGAGGGGAGGTTGTTCCCCTGGTCAAGCTGTTTGGCAGCACTTGTTGCAGACTGAGTCTGCGGTTCTAGCTTGTGCTAGTGGAAGCCTCACTCCGGTTTGGAGTGAGGGGTGGACGTAGGTCTGTGGACCGAACCACCTAAAAAATCTACCGTGCAGTGGTTGTTTGATTTGTGCGTTTGCTCCTTGTCTTCTATCTACTTCACATGTTGTATGAACATTCTTGTTTCTATCTGCAGTGACCTTGAGCATTACATATTTTGCTAAGTGAGTTTGGTTTGCATTGTTCTGTCTTCGGCATTAGACTTCATCAGGTTCCACTAGTATAGTTAGCAGTTCATCTGGTCAATCAAATGTTTAATTGAGCTCTATAATTTTTATTCCGCAATTGTATCTAGCAGCATGCTTATTGTTTTTAATTTGGGCAATATTTTTGAAGGGGATACATTCACCCCCCCCCCCTCTATATCGATCGCACCGTCCCAACATCATTTTCTCCCTATTCTCTCCATCAAATTTCGTGATTTTAAATCCTATACATGCACAGCACACACACCTATTATTTCCACCCTTCCACAGGGGTTAAAAACCTCCCCCCAGTGAGTTTGCCCTCAATTTCTACCCTTACTTTATCACTACGGGATTGAGGCTACACATGCATATTCTAATGGGTTTTTATCCTTATTTTGGCGTTGTTTTGTAGGAGAAACATGAATGAACGTGAGGCCTTCTTCATCTAGCCGGCTGGAAGGAGAAGAGGTTCGATTCCACAAGTTCCCCGCGTCCCGTTGCTTACACACGATCAAGTCTTCATCTTTCCAAGGTACATGGCGCCGTTCCTTTCATCTCTTCATCCCTTCGACGTTGTTGCAACTTTGGTGGCGATCACGGTACGTTTCCATATCTATTTGCCCCCGTTTTGTTCATACTTTCATGTCGATTCATGCTTATTCATGTTCATAGACACATAGTTAGTTGAAGGGGGTGGGTAGAATTATTAAACAATCTATAATTTTTTGGCGATCACGGTGGGACCCCTAGTGCCCATCACGTTTATTCATACCTTTTTGCAAGTTGGGTGTTGGTTTGTGCATGTTTAGATAACTTTTCCTTCATTTTCCCACTGTTCTGGGTATTTTCGGGTCTGTCCGGGCCTAGCGGTGGCCTCTAGGGTCGCTTGGAGAGCCTAATGATCATCACTGGACTGCTTGGGGCTCTCTGGTTGCCTGGCAGTCTTATGTTAGACGGCAAGGGGTCAAGAAATGGTCGTTTGGTAGACCACTTTCGGATTCTGGCAGGTCTGCGCGCAGTGCTCATGGGGCCATGTTCGTCGGGGCATAACTTTTGATCTTGGAGTCCGATTGCACTAATTTTTGTTCCATTGGATAGCTCTTTGTATTATCTTTCCATCCATATATTACTTGCATTATTTGGGTCACATTTGCATATTCTAATATTGTCCAACTTTGTGAGTTTTCTGTATAAGTTCTGCAGGCAGGTGCAGGGACAGGTTCACAGGTACATCTTTGCTCAGAGATTTGACAGCCTTCTCGACATCTGATTGCACTAATTTTTGTTCCATTGGATAGTCCTTTGTATTATCTTCCCATCCATAGATTATTTGCATCATTTGGGTCTCATTTGCTTAGTTAAAAATTGTCATCATTTTATCATTTTATCCATAAAATCTGCATGTGGTCTACGCACAGGTTCACGGGAGCAACTTTCTTGGATGATTTGATTGACCTCCCGAGGTCTGATTGCTCTGTTGTTGGTCCCGCTGGGTAGACCTTTGTATTATCTTTCCATCCGTATACTATTTGTCTTATTTGGATCATGTTTGCATAGTTTAATTTTATCTTGATTTTCTAGTTTTAGGCTAGAAATTGCATGCACTCCAGTGCACATAGGGTCATACATTGCATATCTTAGTTGCATTTCCTATCTTGGTAAGTGATCCTCTCGCTCCCATATTCCTTGGAGTCGACTAGGTGATCTTATCCAGGACCTCCATAAGTCCCCGCGAGCCGTGGATTCTCACACAGACGCCGGGCCGGTTGTACCTTTCCACCCCTTAGGCTTGCATTTTACATACGTGTGAGAGAATTAACCTTAGTCAACTCAAAGTTTAGACCTTATTCCCATAGGATTCCTATCTTGAGGGAATTATTTTTAATTTAAAATTATTAAAAGGTATATTAAAACCCCTAAAATATTTCCCATCATATCAACTTGTTTGACTTGGGTTAAAACTCTCACATTACATTGATTGTGTTGTTTGGGCTTGTCCAAGTCCATTAGTGGTGTTTTGTGTTGCATTCACATATTCTTTGTTGTTAGGCCCATTCAGCTTAGCCCATTTTGTGTGTCCATTGTCCAATCCCGTTCTCCATTCGTCTTTGCGTTAGTGGGTCAGTCCCCTCTTGTTCTCGAGCCCATTAAGCCATTGTTTCTCCACTTGTATTTTCCCTTGATATCCTTGTATTAAGTCTCCATTTACTCTCATGGAGCATCATTCCAACCCTTTGTATCATCCTTTTCCCCAATTTTCTTCCAATTCTCGCGTGGAATCCTCTTCCCACGTAGGCTCATCTTCCCGTGGTCCCTCTGACCCGTTTGAGGAACATGCTAATCTCATGGCCCATCTTTCAAGCCTTGTTCGCCAGATGGACCCGGCCCAGGCCCAACGTCTCATTGCATCTCATCCTAATGGGTCTTCTTCTCATAATGGGCCCTTCTCCCTTCATGGGCCTTTTCCTTCTCCTTCATATGCTGCTGGCCCAATTTCTAATGGGCCTTATTCTTTTAATGGGCCTCTTTCTTCTGCCCATGTCACTGCCGGCCCAATCAGTCCATATGCCTCTTCCAGGCCCACACATTCTTCTACTCCCGGAATGGGCCCATATTCTTCTCAGCCCGGATCCTCTTATCCGGCCCATTATCATCTTGGTTCGAATTCACAACCTCTTGCTCAAGTTGGCCCATATTACTCTCGATCTCTCCCTACCCAGGAGATGATTGCTCAAACCCAACGCCATCTTGATGAACTTCAACGTCGGATCGATCCCAAATCCTCCTTAAGTATTCCATTCGCATTTCAAGGTCTTCGGCTCCCGCCATCATCGCAAATTCCCGCATATCGCCGTTATGGTGGAGTTGGTGATCCCTACGTGCACTTGAAGAAGTTTCTTTATGAGTCGGCCCAGTTTCGACATGACCAACGCTTAATGGCTTATCTATTCACCCTGTCATTGGAAGGCCCGGCTCGAGATTGATTCTTCTCTCTTCCGCAAGAGCAAGTTGTGAATTTTCAAGCCGTGCAAGATAAGTTTATTCAGCAGTTTCAGGACCAGGTTTGGCCCAAGTTCTCTATTATGGATCTGGCCCATGAGAAGATGAAGCCTGAAGAGGAGTTCTGTACCTTTGCTGACCGTTGGCGCTGTCTCACCGCGCAAGTCCCGGGGCATATTCCGGAGCTGGAGCAAATCAAGATGCTGATATCTAACGCCACGCCCGAATATCGCTTCATCTTAGCCCTCAACGACATTACCTCCTGGCAATAATTATACAGCCGAGCCTGCTTCATTCGCCAACAAATCCAAGATTCCCTTGACCCCGAGTCTCCACCATCCACCTCAACATATCAACATTCACCCTCCACGTGCCAACCCTACGCTCCCATGAGTCAGCCCACCATGATCAGCCTTCAGTCGCATATCCCTCCACGAGCCAACTTCCGGCCTCTACATACCCATACGCCTCCGCATATCAACCTTCCCTGAGTCAGCCTCCTGCGTCTGCATACCCGTCTCCGTCTCCACCTCCCGTCAAGGGAACACCACACCCCGAGCAGGTAGATGATGTCCACTATATTCCCGCTTCACATATGCCTTCACCAAATCCCTCCACTAGTTGCCATGCACCATTGCCTACTCAACCCCCACAACCTTCATCATTACATTCCCATATCCCTCGACATCCACCTTGCCCGAAGTAGGCTCCTTGTCTTCCATTGCCAGAGTGTTTCACTGATATCTTTCAGGCTTTGATGGCCACTTACGTGTTGCCGCTCTCTCCGGTTGTGCCTTGCTGACCTATGGTTGTGAATATGCTTCAATTCTGTGAATTTCACCGCCAGCAGGGGCATTTGGTTGAGGATTGCACTGAGTTCCGGGATTGTGTTTATGATTTGGAAGCTAAGAAAAGGATTGATTGGGCCGCTATTCACAAAGTCATTTTACATCTTCGCAGCCAACAGCAGCAGCAAGAAGTGCCGCCCGGGCAATCGTCTCCGTTACTTCGAGACCAGGGGAACCCCTGTGATTCTTCATCTAGCGTTGCACCCGCTCTATCACCTGTTCTATTACCCACACCATTTTCTACCCCGTCTCCACAACCTCCACAAACCCAAGCCTCCACTCAGGCTAGTGATACCTCCACTTCCGCCGCCACTTCCACTCCTAACGTCGTGCAACGTATTATATCGATACGCCGACGATGGGCGCCACGATCTTCCCTTTTGCCTCCGTCACCACCTCCATCTCCTCCCTCGCCTCCATCTCTACCTCCTTTGTCGTCCCCTGAACCTGAGCAAGCTACCCCTACACCTACACCTTTACCATCTCCTACACCTCCACCTTTGCCTTTGCCTCCACCTAAGCCTATCATTGCCGCTATCCCTCCACCACTCGCATTGCCTTTACCCCCACTTACGCCTTCTAAACCTTCACCTCTGCCTTCTAAACCTATTATCTCCATTTCTCCATCCATTTCCACCCCACGAAGCGGGTGTGCATTACCCAGGGTGCCCCTCGGGTCTAATCCCCAGGGAGACAATAAGCCAAGTCAGGATGATTTAGTGCCGGCCGTGCATTTCAAGATTCAGGATTTTATCTGTCGGATGCCGATCCACGTCCTAGTCCCTGGTTATTTTGGGGATGATGCGCCTCTACTTTCAAAGATGACAGTTGCTAAGAAGAGTTCCCTTGAGTTGATGCCAGTTTCTTCCCGAGCAAGGCCGATGGCAATCTCTTTGCTCACCGGAGAGTTCACCGTTGATGCTATTATTTCTCCTCGCTCTATTGACATTCAGATGACAGGCCAAGAAGGGTTCTCTACACGTGTTGTGCTAACTCATACGGCCCCCAATCAGATTATGGATTCTATGTTCAAGGGGAAATTGGCCGTATCTTCTATACCCTCCAAGGACATTCTGAACATTCTGTGCAATCTCTCTCAGTTTATCAGTATGTCGGCCACGTCAATGCCGTGTATTGCTCTCCCACAGTCTCTTCCTGCTCTTTTATCAAGAGAGTTGTGTTTCAAGGCTGATCGCCGAGTGGAGTTGCCAAATCTTAGGATCCTTGTGCCGGGTTACAGGACTCCATAGTTTTTTGATGTTCATCAATCTAAGGAGTTCACTATTCAAGAATGTCCACATGGTGTTAGCACCGGATGTCTAGGGGCAACCACCCTGGTAAAGCTGCGTATTCATAATCAGGCTATGCCGTTGTGGACACACTTTTTATTTAGGTCATTTATTTATTTGGTTATTGGGTTTATTAAGTGCGTGGGCGTGCCAGTCACAAAGTGACGATTTATTATGCGCTCGATCTGACAAATCAGATGATTGTGTGGTTCGTGTCGGGACCAAAACCCGTCGCGGAATAAAGGTCACGGCGTCATTTACATCCCCTCGGAGAGAGGAACACCCTTGATTAATCGCCAGGAAAAGGGGCCTCATGGCCATAAAATTGATTGCATAAAAACCTATTAAGAAATGATGAAGTCCTTGTACGAGGGTGTGAAGAAAGTATCTGAGCTCATGTCGGTCATGTGTTGACCATTTAATGTTCGAACGAATGTCCGGCTTGAGAATAGCATAATCGTAGCGGGAAGACCGGAACATGTGTACGTCGGGATACGACAAATGTATTGTTCAAAGAAAGGCAAAACGTTCAGCTAAATCTTGGTTAGAGCGGTTAGAAACCGATAAGTTTGTCGGCCCGGTGCAAGATCAAGCTACGACCATACTGCGGTGGGCCCCCCGCGGTCGAAGTCGGACTCGCATGGGCATCATCAATATTTCCGGTGCCAAGGGGGCAACGGGAGGATGTCCCGGGACTACATCTGAGAACCAGTATGCGTTCAAAGGGAGCGAGCTATAGACCGAGGATATGGGTCAGGCAAAGACCATAACCGGGTCGGACCCGAGGTCTAAGCATGGCCCACTGAGGCCTTATTGATATTTCCATGCACAGGCTCTGGGGATGATGAGAGCCTTGATGGGGACATCACCTCCCATTGCATCCGGCATGGTCTAGTCATTTAATTTTGAGTCCTATGTAATTTTTATTTGAGTCATTTGATGTATTTTCCCTTTTAATTGAGTCATGTTCCTAGGTCTTGTGTTTATTTCCCTAAGTTTGAGTGTCATTAGGCTGTCTAGTTAGCTATTGGACCCAATTCATTGGGCTTGGCCCAAGGGCTCCCCCTACCCCCTCGGTTATTTGTCATTGAGTCAATTGTCAGGGACTTTTGTAGAAATGTGGGTTTCCTATATATAGGACCTCATTCCCCCCCATTTCAACTTAATGAATCAATCAATGAAAAACTTGCCATTTTGAGAGTTCAAGCTTCTTATCTAGTGGAGAGATTCCATTATTTGGGTGAGAAACCCTAAGGGAGAGATTCCCCACCCATCCCTCTCTTAATTTCTCTCTTTCACTCCCCTTTCTCTCTCCTCCACACCAAATTTCGAAATTCTTCTCTCTCCTCCCCTCCCAACCACCTCCACTCTCCCACCTACCCCATTAAAGGCCACTCCCCTTCCCCACACATCCCATTACTCCACCCCCTAGTCCTAAGAGAGCTTCCACCAATCCTAGCTCCACCCCCAACCCCCAACTACCCCACCCACTTTCCCAAGCACCCTTCCCACTACCCCAAGCACCCATTCCCTTCCCCAACACAACCCCTCACATCCCCAAGACCACCATTGAATACCCTTCATTAAGCAAGATTCAAACTCACCTTCCCTCCACTCACTTGTGCCCCCCTCACCTTCTCCTCTCCCCCACCCTCCCAAATTCGTAGCTCCTCCTCCCACCACCTGTTAGACCCCCTTCCAGACCCCATTCTTCCCTTCCCCCACCTTAGAACACCCCCTCCTAGACCCCCTCACAGCCCGGGCTTTCCCCACACTCATCCACCCCCATTTCCCCTCCCATATACCCCATTCCCCCCATCATCTTCAACCTACAGCTCTCAACCGAAGATCTACAGAAGAGCAGCAGCTTGCAGAGGCAACCACGGCTTCCTCCGGACGTTTCTGAAGGATCAAGAGCCATCGTTGGAAGCGTCTCCCAGTCTTCTTCGCAACGGCGGTGGTTTCATCCTCATCCGAGCTATGTACTGCCCGGGAGCTCCGTTCTCCCACAACTGCGCAGAGCTACCCCGGCTGAGTACCAAAACCGGATTAGAAGCTCTGCCACGATGAACCTCAGAGGAATCAGCCCAAGATCTCTTCTGCAAAGTTCTTCTTCCTCCTGTCTACTTTCAGAATCATGAAGCGGAGTTCCGTTTGGCATCCTGTGGCAGGAGTTATCCTTTTTCACCCTCAGCTATGCGGCCCTGCTGCCCACAGTCTGCTTCGACCAGTCACCATTGTTCTGCGTCCCCTGATCTTCTCCGACATCGGTTGGCTTCCCCATCAGTTTTTCTGCGAAGAGGACTCGTCCACGATTCCAACGACTCTGACGGTGCTCGATTCCGAGTTCAGGAGCGGTCGGGGCATCCTCTGCAACCAGTGGTTGGAAACTAGTGGCTAGCTCTGCAGAGATCCTGATCCGGAGAGAAAGCTTCACCACGACAAACCCTGGAGGAATCAGGCCACGAGCTCTTCTACAAAGTTCTTCCCCTTCCTGTCTACTTTTAGAATCAAGAAGCGAAACTCCGTTCGGCATCCGGAAGCAGAAGTTACGAATTTTCTTCCTCAGGCGTGCGACTCTGCTTCTCACAGTCTGCACCGACCCCCACTCACTGTTCTGGGTCCCATGATCTTCTCCGGAATCTTTCGGCTTCCCCGTCCATTCTGTTGCAAAGAAGACTTGTCCAAGGTTCCAGCGGCTCTGGCGGCACCTGATTCGGAGTTTGGGAGCGGCCGAGGCAACCTCTTCTTCCTGCTGTTAGTAACCAGTTGCTGTCAGTCCGAGAATCAGCGTCCCTGTTCGAGCTCCTGCCCAGGCCAGCAGCGACCCCAGAAGAATTCGAAAAAATTCAGAGGCACTCCAGTTCTAGTAACAAAGATTTTCCCACTAGTCTCGCCCTCGGCAAAATTCTTGATCACGTTCTGCAGCCACAGTACCGACTGTCTGTCCACAATTGCCGAGAGAAGGCAGATTCAGCATATTCACTTCATCATCGTTTTAGCCCTAGTTTTCCCCATCCCGCTTGGCCGGCTGAAGGCCCCTCCCTGCGTGGAGGTAGTTTTGATTGTAACTATCATCTTCCCTTCCCCACGATCCCCCCCTTGCATGGGGTGTAGTGTTGTAATAGCTTAAACAGGTCAAGCTACCCCGACGCGGCGTGTGGGGAACCCACGCTTCCCCGCTCGCCCTCGTCTCCGAGCGGGACCGGTTTCTTCAAACCGGTCGAGTAAGTGCTCCAAACTTTGCTCTAATTTGTGCTTGTTCTTTCAATATTAGTTCATAAACTCCGCTGGCCGTGAATGAGAGCCCGATCCTTAAGCTCTTGTGCTATAAGTGATCACCGTGGGAAAAGACAGAAACCGGTGCCTTTGGCACTTGGTCGGCCCCATTGTCTTGGGCTTCCACATCCATTGGGAATCAAGTCTTGGCCTTGCTGGCCCTCTACCAGCAAGGGCCCAACCCCTCAACCTCACCTTGGCATTGCCAAGTTACCCCGGGCTTGGGTGAGCGACGAGAGAGCGGCGGCCCAAATTGGCCCATTTAGATTGTGAATGTGCTTGCTTGCTTAAGTCCAAGGTCGTGACACATGAATTGGTATCAGAGCAAGTCATTGACTTGTCTCTATCAAGTCAAGTCCTAGGGCATGCTTGCATTGGAGTCATCATCAATCCGACCCTTGCATTGATTTCCCCGATCATCATGGCCACCTACTTAGCCTACTCACCACCCATGGACTTCATCCTAGATAGGGATATTACCTTTGACGGATCGCATTCTAGTGACTATCTTAGGTGGGAGGCTACCATAGAAAAGTACTTTGAAAAGACTTGGGTATATGGATCCGCGAGAGTCCGAAAGGCCAAGGGACGACTTCGAGGTCAAGCCAAAAGTAAGTGGGAACACATAGAGGGATTAAGGAGGGTTAGGAGGCAAGAGCCGATTTCCTCATGGGATGATATGAAGGTTGAACTTAGGAAGATCTACATCTCCAAATATTCCTATCCCTTCTACTCAAACACCCCTAGCCCGAGGTGCACTACCACTCCTCCATCTCCACCCGATCAACTTGATACCACCTTTAGGCCTCCTCCCCCACCACTCCCAACAAATCACTTCTCCACCATCATAACTTCACTTCGCAACCAAGTCCTCTCCCTTAAGGCCCAAATAAACCAAACATCCACCTCTCCACCAAATCCCCTAAGGGTCCCCACACTCCAACCAAAACCCCCTTCCGCAAATCTCACTATCCAAACTCAATTGGCCCCCACTTTCCCCCCTCCACAACTGGCTGATCCCAAGGGGAAGAGACCCCTAACCAACCCAGTTTTCCCAATAAGGACTACCACTCACCCTATTCTCACCATTCAAATCCAAGTGGACCCCATTTCTATCCCTCCACCTAGAACCATGTCGGCCACCACCACCCAACCCAAATCCCATCACCCGACCCACCTTCCACTTCCAACCCCAATCCTATCCCAACCTAAGCCTCCAATACTTCCACTCCCAAACCCCACACTACCAATCCCAAACCAAGTTTCCCTTTACCCTCCACCCCGGGAGCACCACACACCAACCCTCATCACCCCAAAAGACCCTCTCACCTCCTTGGTAGAAGAACTCATACCCAATTCAATAGTTGAGGACACTCCAAACCCACTCCCCACCTTGGAGGAAACCCAAGTCCAAGTTGAGAAAGAAACATCACACGATGGTCCTCACCTTACATCACCCTCTCTAGTTGGGACCAAGCTTCATCTTAGGAGAACCCATTGTTAGTTGGCTAAAGGAGAGCCCAATTAGAGAGATCCGGGCCCATGTTTTTCCTCCCATACAACAAGACCTTCCCTTAGTGCCCTTCTTCTCCTATCACACCACAATCCAAGCATCCTATCAAGTGGAGACCTTAGAGGACCTTCTCAAGGGCATAGCATGACAATTAGAGATGACTAGCATGTTGACCCCTATGGTAGAACAACCTAGGAGCCTTAGCCTCCTACACCTATGCATAGGGTCTATCACCTCGGTTTGCACCATTGGTTACTACACTAGCGACCTCCTTCTATTCCTCCCTACACCCGATGAGCCCAACCTTCTCCTCGATTTAGAGCTTCTTATCTCGGGTAGAAAGTCAAGCCCTCCACTCATAGCTGACCCACTTGCCAAGAACATTGGCCCAACTATCATGGAGAAGGATGACTTAGCACCTTTTGAGGATCTTGAGGACATGGAGTTCCTCCCCCTAGGTAACCCATTTTATGATCCATATGATCCATTCCAATGGGAGTCAAGAGACTCGTGTGACCCAAACACTTTATCCACCACCCACCTTTCCCTAAACCAACTCACAATGTTTGACCCAATTCACTCCATCTTAGACCCGGGTTACACCTTGGGAGCCATAACCTTGGACCATATATCCCTAGGTAATAAGGTGGTGCCCCACCCCATGATGACCACCTTCTTAGATCCATTCGATCCTTTCCAATGGGAGTTCAAAGGTTGTCCCACACCTATACACATGGAAGTCACTTTTGGGAAAAGTATGCATGTGTCTAGGCTTTCCACACCCCTTGGCATGAACACGATGTTGGGTCCATTCATTCATATCACCCACATGTCAAGTAGAAAGTATGAGTGGTCCATATTCGGATGTCATGGTCCACCTTCATTCATCATGGGTCTTAAGCATGTCAAAGGCATCTACGGATGTCCGGGTCCTCCTATATTTATCACCAATTTGCATGATAGGGCCACCTACGGGTGCCCCGGCCCACCTAGGCTAACCAAAGTCTACACTGCAACATTACACGATAGGTCTACTTTTGGTTGCCCATGTCCACCCATCACCCCCGGAATGTCTGCATTCACAACATTGCATAAAGAGATCTGCAAGCACATTAGCAAGAAGAATGTGACTTATAAAAGGCGAGCCGACTCTCATCGACGTCACCAAAAATCCCATGAGGGTGACTTTGTGATGGTAAGAACGGAGAGGCTCTCCCCGGGAGCCATCTCCAAATTGAGGCCACGTGGGGCTGGTCCCTTCCAGGTCCTGAGACGCATTAGTGCAAATGCCTATGAGTTAGATTTCCCCGAGGAATATGGGGTAAGTCCCACATTCAGTGTCGCCGACCTAGTGCCATACAAGGGACCCACGGTGGTACCTAGTGAGGATATTGAGCCTATTCCCTCTGTTGAGAGAGCACCCACCCGTGAGGAGAGTCCACTAGCCAAGAGAGCCCAGCATGAGCGCATTGAACGAATATTGGATGAACATGTCACTACCACCAGGAGCAAAGTATACAAGCGCTATCTCGGCAGGTGGATGGATCGGTCTCGTTCGGAAGACTTGAGGGCAGTACCACTTCTACACCGTCCAAGGAGGGAAGGACACTTACTCGACGGAGTCGAGTTCTCCGCACCCCGGGAGTATGATGGGGACATCACCTCCCATTGCATCCGGCATAGTCTAGTCATTTAATTTTGAGTCCTATGTAATTTTTATTTGAGTCATTTGATGTATTTTCCCTTTTAATTGAGTCATGTTCCTAGGTCTTGTGTTTATTTCCCTAAGTTTGAGTGTCATTAGGCTGTCTAGTTAGCTATTGGGCCCAATTCATTGGGCTTGGCCCAAGGGCTCCCCCTACCCCCTCGGTTATTTGTCATTGAGTCAATTGTCAGGGACTTTTGTAGAAATGTGGGTTTCCTATATATAGGACCCCATTCCCCCCCATTTCAACTTAATGAATCAATGAATGAAAAACTTGCCATTTTGAGAGTTCAAGCTTCTTATCTAGTGGAGAGATTCCATTATTTGGGTGAGAAACCCTAGGGGAGAGATTCCCCACCCATCCCTCTCTTAATTTCTCTCTTTCACTCCCCTTTCTCTCTCCTCCACACCAAATTTTGAAATTCTTCTCTCTCCTCCCCTCCCAACCACCTCCACTCTCCCACCTACCCCATTAAAGGCCACTCCCCTTCCCCACACATCCCATTACTCCACCCCCTAGTCCAAAGAGAGCTTCCACCAATCCTAGCTCCACCCCCAACCCCCAACTACCCCACCCACTTTCCCAAGCACCCTTCCCACTACCCCAAGCACCCATTCCCTTCCCCAACACAACCCCTCCCATCCCCAAGACCACCATTGAATACCCTTCATTAAGCAAAATTCAAACTCACCTTCCCTCCACTCACTTGTGCCCCCCTCACCTTCTCCTCTCCCCCACCCTCCCAAATTCGTAGCTCCTCCTCCCACCACCTGTTAGACCCCCTTCCAGACCCCATTCTTCCCTTCCCCCACCTTAGAACACCCCCTCCTAGACCCCCTCACAGCCCGGGCTTTCCCCACACTCATCCACCCCCATTTCCCCTCCCATATACCCCATTCCCCCCATCATCTTCAACCTACAGCTCTCAACCGAAGATCTACAGAAGAGCAGCAGCTTGCAGAGGTGACCACGGCTTCCTCCGGATGTTTCTGAAGGATCAAGAGCCATTGTTGGAAGCGTCTCCCAGTCTTCTTCGCAACGGCGGTGGTTTCATCCTCATCCGAGCTGTGTACTGCCCGGGAGCTCCGTTCTCCAACAACTGTGCAGAGCTGCCCCGGCTGAGTACTAGAACCGGATTAGAAGCTCTGCCACAACGAACCTCAGAGGAATCAGCCCAAGATCTCTTCTGTAAAGTTCTTCTTCCTCCTGTCTACTTTCAGAATCATGAAGCGGAGTTCCGTTTGGCATCCTGTGGCAGGAGTTATCCTTTTTCTCCCTCAACTAGGCGGCCCTGCTGCCCACAGTCTGCTTCGACCAGTCGCCATTCTTCTGCGTCCCCTGATCTTCTCCGACATCGGTTGGCTTCCCCGTCAGTTTTTCTGTAAAGAGCACTCGTCCACGATTCCAACGACTCTGACGGTTCTCGATTCTGAGTTCAGGAGCTGTCGGGGCATCCTCTGCAACCAGCGCTTGTAAACCAGGGGCTAGCTCTGCAAAGATCCTAATCCGGAGAGAAAGCTTCACCACGACAAACCCCGGAGGAATCAGGCTACGATATCTTCCAAAAAGTTCTTCCCCTTCCTGTCTACTTTCAGAATCAAGAAGCGAAACTCCGTTCGGCATCCAGCAGCAGAAGTTACGAATTTTCTTCCTCAGGTGTGCGACTCTGCTTCCCACAGTCTGCACCGACCCCCACTCACTATTCTGGGTCCCCTGATCGTCTCCGGAATCTTTCGGCTTCCCTGTCCATTCTGTTGCAAAGAAGACTTGTCCAAGGTTCCAGCGGCTCTGGCGGCACCTGATTCGGAGTTTGGGAGCGGCCGAGGCAACCTCTTCTTCCTGCTGTTAGTAACCAGTTGCTGTCAGTCCAAGAATCAGCGTCCCTGTTCGAGCTCCTGCCCAGGCCAGCAGCGACCCCAGAAGAATTCGGAAAAATTCAGAGGCACTCCAGTTCTAGTAACAAAGATTTTCCCACTAGTCTCGCCCTCGGCAAAATTCTTGATCACGTTCTGCAGCCACAGTACCGACTGTCTGTCCACAATTGCCGAGAGAAGGTAGATTCAGCATATTCACTTCATCATCGTTTTAGCCCTAGTTTTCCCCATCCCGCTTGGCCGGCTGAAGGCCCCTCCCTGCGTGGAGGTAGTTTTGATTGTAACTATCATCTTCCCTTCCCCACGATCCCCCCCTTGCATGGGGTGTAGTGTTGTAATAGCTTAAACAGGTCAAGCTACCCCGACGCGGCGTGTGGGGAACCCACGCTTCCCCGCTCGCCCTCGTCTCCGAGCTGGACCGGTTTCTTCAAACCGGTCGAGTAAGTGCTCCAAACTTTGCTCTAATTTGTGCTTATTCTTTCAATATTAGTTCATAAACTCCGCTGGCCGTGAATGAGAGCCCGATCCTTAAGCTCTTGTGCTATAAGTGATCACCGTGGGAAAAGACAGAAACCGGTGCCTTTGGCACTTGGTCGGCCCCATTGTCTTGGGCTTCCACATCCATTGGGAATCAAGTCTTGGCCTTGCTGGCCCTCTACCAGCAAGGGCCCAACCCCTCAACCTCACCTTGGCATTGCCAAGTTACCCCGGGCTTGGGTGAGCGACGAGAGAGCGGCGGCCCAAATTGGCCCATTTAGATTGCGAATGTGCTTGCTTGCTTAAGTCCAAGGTCGTGTCACATCAAGCCTTCTCGTTCCATTCAGATTTTGTCGGTCACTCATGGACCACTTTATGTCCGGACAAAGGTCCGTGTTTGTAGCATAAGAGACGGTGACAAACCATATAAATGTCTGCTGTGAGTATGGCAAGTTTAATAATGCAAGTGCGGGATTAGATCCCAATATATATGTCGGTCACTAACGGACCATTCACCGTTCGGACAAGAGTCCACATTTGAAGCATCGAAGACAACGACAAAGCCGTACGGATCTCTGCCGTGGATACGGCAAGTTTAATGTGGATGCGGGATTGGATCCCGATAGAGGTGGGTCAAGCTGATGATCTATTGGCCCGAGGTGGTTGCGGACTATGGCCATATCGGGATCCCCGAGGTCCACGTCCGATACCATGGGGCATCATTGCTTTTCTCTTCATGCACAGTCCGGGGAAGCAGATTGTTAAGTGTGAAGCCCGAACTGGCCAACGTGCGCCCTCGCACGCGGATCGACCTACGCGGTCAGGTCACGGGGGTCAAGGGGGCAGCGCCCCTTGCGCGGGTCTCCGGGGGCCCCGACCCCGGAAGAAAATTTTGATTATGACAGGGGTGATATTGTCTTTTGTACCAGTTCTGGTTGTTAGATTTTATTGTTTATTCACCCACGGGTGTTCCACATTCTTTTATTTCACTTGTTAGTTTCAAGCCTTTTATTTTGATTGGTTGATTGTTCTCATAAGGGTGGTTCATGCACTTTCATTTCTTTTCTTATTGGTTTAGGTCTCTTCTTTGTTTTCTTCATTAGTTTCAACCATTTTCTTCTATTTAACTAATTTATGTTTTCTTTTATGAGGCACGCCGGGTAGAGGAAGCAAATGGGCGCGCCGGATAAGGGGATGCCAAGGGGAGAGGGTGCGCTGGTTAAGGATGTCAAGGGGGGGGGGCACCGGTTACATGGCAAGAAGGAAGAGGGGCACGCCGGATAGATGCCAAGAAAATGAAGGGGGTCAAGGGCACGCTAGGTAGAGGAAGACCAAGAGGGCGCGCCGGAATAGGAGGTGCAAGGGCGCGCCGGTTATGGAGGGAGTCAAGGGTGCGCCGGGTAGAGGCACCCATGGGGGCGCGCCGGTTTAAGGGAGTTAAGGGGGGCGCGCCAGTTAAGGCCAATGAACAGTAAGGCGTGCCGAATTAAGCACTATTCATTCCAAGAATTTCAAAGTTGTTTTGAGTGTAATGCTATTCCGACGCGGGGGGGTAGCGCGCCGGATTAGCCCGCGCCGGATTAAGGAGCGTGCCGGGATAGCTATTATGAGTTTTCTTTCATTCTCTTTGCTTTCGTTCTCATTTCTTCAACCTGCAGATTGATCGAATGGATGGATTGTTTCTTCAATTGATACTTTAGATCAATAGAATACTTCTTATCATTCATTGAGGTGAACGAGTATGTAGATGTGAATGTTTTACTTGAAGGATTTACTATGCAGGAACTCAGAGGTTCATGTTGATTCAGGGGTTTTAGACATACGCTGTGCTTATTCCCAGAGAGCTTAGTTTGTTCGTCTGTTCTTATGTGTTCTTCGTCTGGCAAAATTTGGGCAGCAGCTCCCCCGGACTGAAGCTTGCCAGAGAAAAATGGGGAACACCAAACGGATTGCTCCGGGGTGAACCTCAAAACTCGGAGTAAGGCCTCCGTTAACCCATAAGTGCATGTGGAGACTCGAGGACAAGCCTTCAAGAGTTCCAGTAGCTTACTGGTGGTGATTCCTCAAAATGGGACAAATGTGTGCCTCAAGAGGGCCATGAATGTTCATCCCTCATGTGGGTTCCTTCGAAGGCCATGCCACGGAGAGGCATGCTTCAAAGACCCTGGATGCATGAAAGATAGAGAGAAAATGGGGGACGGGAGCTAAAGCCATGAACCGTGCTTGCCAACAGACTTCCTTTTATTCATCCACAAGAAGGGGAAGGTCGAAATATAGAAGGGGGATCTACCCTAGGGCAGAGCGAAATACATTTAGGGGGCAAGAGGAGGAGATACATCAATGGGAGAGAGGGAACAGAGCACAAGCTCCCCCCCCCCCTCGGACTCACCTCTCACTCTCACTCTCCTCTCTTTTTTCACCTCTCCGGCATGGGGATGAAGCTTTCCTTCTCCTACGGTGGCCTACCTTTATGTTGACGAACGGACCAGCCCCCTTCTCTCTTCTTTCACCCACCTATATATAGGATGGGTTGCGTTTCTTGTAGGAATGGCCAGTGGGGGAGAATTCCCGCCACCTTTTGCCTTGTTCGTAGCAAAGACGGAGGTTGACCCGCTGCGCTGGCTACTGCTGGTTCGTGGAGTACACTGACACTCATCCGAAGACGGGACATTCACGGATTTGCCGGGAGATCTTCTGCTACTTCCACAGTCGATGCATGGCTTCGCCGCTACGCTGTCGAACGGAGGTGGAGACACGGCTTGATAGCATTGAATGCTACGCCCTTTTGAGTCTACGTCCGAAGTCGACAGGAGAACAGAGCATCTGGGCATGGATGGGATGGCATTTAAGTTAAACCGGCGCGGTGTTGTGCACGCCGGATTAACAACATATAAAGGGACGTGCTGGACTAGCATCATGTAAAGGGGCACGCCAGACTAGCATCATGTAAAGGGGCACGCCGGATTAAGCATAAGCAGGGGGGCACACCGGATTTGGTAGCATATGGGAGGGCACGCCGGTTTAAGGCCTGTATAAGGGCGTGCCGGTTTAAGTGAAAGCAATGTAGGCACGGCCGTGCCGGTTTAGGCCTCGTCTCGGCTTTGCGGCTTATTGGGACGGGCGCCTGCCCTCCTGTGTTGCTTTAATTATGAACCTCCGAGTCCCAGTTTAGGACTTCGGATGATTCCCAGCACGTGCCAAACCTACGTTCGATTTCTTGAGTTTCTTATGATTCGGCCCTCGGCACCGCCGACTGGGGAGCCGGGGCTATCTCTTCTGCCCGAGGGGCTTCTTTGTTGGGTGATAGAGCACCGAGGATATGTTCGTCCTGCTCGGACGGGGGTATGGAGTTTATTCGGCCTTCCCATCTTCGACATGCTCTTGAGATGTCAAGACGTCCATGCCACAGGAACATTCTTTTTCTTCTCTCTTTTTGACGTCCACAAATGCCCCCCACTTGTGGGCGGTGCAAGCGAGGGACGAGTGCGTGGGGCCCGCGAGTTTAGAGCACTTCGATAGGATATATGTTCTTCTGAGCCAGTGGGATGCTAGCCCGGTGCGAATTCACGGGAAAGCGCTCACTCCTTCAGCGAAGGGATGAGGGGATCGCTTCACCACATATGCACACGGACCGACATGTCAGAGTGGGGGTTTAGTCATCGGCATGGGGTGAATGTCGAAGCAAGAAGGAAGGTCTTATGCATCGTCCCAGGCAAAAGGCCTAAGCCGACCGGATGATCCCAATCCCGAGAGGGAGTTGGTAACTCGTGCTAGTTTTAAGGAAAGTTGTTTATTCATCGACTCGGATGGGAGGTCCAAGCCGGATGCTTTTGAGAGGGCTCCGACGGAGTGAGATGGATTTTATGCATTCGGGTGGAACGTTCGAAGCGAAGGGTTTATTTGCTGATGCCGACAGGGTGTCGGGAGCTGACGTGGTCTATTCATTGGCACGGGGTGAGTACCAAGGCAAAGAGGTTCTTTTTGTTCATTGACTTGGACGGAAGGTCCGAGCCAATCAAGGAAGTTCCCTTCTTTTTTTCTTTTTTTTATTGACTTGGATGGAAGGTCCGAGCCAAGCAAGAAGGTTTCTCCTTTTTTATTCATTGGCTTGGACGGAAGGTCCGAGCCAAGCAAAGAGGTTCTTTTTGTTCATCGACTTGGACGGAAGGTCCGAGCCAAGCAAAGGAGGTTCTTTTTGTTCATCGACTTGGACGGAAGGTCCGAGCCAAGCAAGAAAGTCCTTTTTTTTATTCATTGACTTGGACGGAAGGTCCGAGCCAAGCAAGGAAGTTACCTTCTTTTTTTTTCTTTTTCTTTTTTTTTATTCGTTGACTTGGATGGAAGGTCCGGGCAAAGCAAGAATGCTCTCTCTTTTTTTTATTCATTGGCTTGGACGGAAGGTCCGAACCAAGCAAAGGAGGTTTCTTTTTTTTTGTTCATTGACTTGGACGAAAGGTCTGAGCCCAACAAAGGAGTTCTTTTTGTTCATCGACTTGGACGGAAGGTCCAAGCCAAGCAAAGGAGGTTCTTTTTGTTCATCGACTTGGACGGAAGGTCCGAGCCAAGCAAGGAAGCTCCCTTCTTTTTTTTTTATTCATTGACTTGGACGAAAGGTCCGGGCCACTTGTCTTATGCGTCGGTGGGACTTAAAATATTTTGATCTCCAGCGGGACTTGGCGAGTCGACAACCCTCGGAGGCTTCAATGATGATTTTTTTATTCTCTCCTTTTTTCCTTCTTTTCTTCTCTTTTTTTCTTCTTCCCTTTTTTTTCTTTTTCTTCTTCTCTTCTCTTCTTCTCTTTTTTTTCTTTTTCTCTTCTTCTTTTCTTTCCCTACTTTTTCTTCTTCTCTTCTTCTTCCTTCTTTTTTTCATTTTTTTTGGAACAACTTTGGGTAGCTACCGGCGTGGATGCCGATAGTGAAGAGCTACTGGCTCGGATGCCAATAGTCGGAAGTTGTCGGCCTGGATGCCGATAATTAGGAAGCTGTCGGCACAGACGCTGATAAATCTGACAGCTGTCGGCTTGGATGCCAATAGTGAGAGAGCTGTCGGCTAGACTCCGATAATGACATAGATGTCGGCTAAATGCCGATAATCAGATAGCTGTTGGCTAGACGCCGATAATTAGATAGTTGTCGGCTTGAACACCGATAATGGGGTAGCTGTCGGCTAAACGCCGATATTAAGATAGTTGTCGGCATAGAAGCCGATAAGGGGATAGCTGTCGGCTAAACGCCGATATTGAGATAGCTGTCGGCTTGACGCCGATATTGAGATAGCTGTCGGCTTAAATGTCGATATTGAGATATCTGTCGGCTTGACGCCGATAATTAGATAGATGTTGGCTAAACGCCGATTATGAGGTAGCTGTCGGCTTAAGCGCCGATGTTGGGATAGCTATCGGCATAGAAGCCGATAATTAGATATCTGCCGGCTTGACGCCGATAATGAGGTAGCTGTCGGCTTAAGCGTCGATGTTGGGATAGCTGTCGGCATAGAAGCCGATAATTAGATAACTGTCGACATGAACGCCGATAATTAGATAGCTGTCGGCATGGACACCGATAATTAGATAGCTGTCGGCATGGAAGCCGATAATGAGATAGCTGTAGGCATGAAGCCGATAATGAGATTGCTATCGGCATGGAAGCCGATAATGGGATAACTGTCAGCATGGAAGCCGATGATGAGATTGTTTTTGGTTTGTTCCTTTCTTGTTTGTTGTTTGTTTATTCTTTGTGTTTGTTTCTTTTTGTTTATGTTTATTGTTTGTCGGTTATTTTTGTTTGTTTATTTATTTTTGGTTTGTGTTTATTGTTTGTTTGTTTATTTGTTTGCTTGTTCGTTTTTTTTTTGTTCCTTTTTTTGTTTGTTTGTTTGTTTGTCTTTTGATGTTTGTTTGTTCTTCCTTTTTTTTTCTTTGTTATTTGTTTGTTTGTTTGTTTGTTTTTGGTTTATGTTTATTATTTGTTTGTTTATTTGTTTGTCTGTTCATTTTTTTTTTGTTCCCTTTTTTTGTTTGTTTGTTTGTTCATTCGTTTGTTTGTTTATCTTTTGCTATTTGTTTATTCTTCCTTTTTGTTATTGTTTGTTTGTTTGTTTGTTTGTTTGTTTCTCTTTTACTGTTTGTTTGTTCTTCTTTTTTTGTTTGTTATTTGTTTGTTTGTTTATTTGTTCTTTTTGTTTGTGTTTTTTGTTCATTTATCTGTTTCTTTGTGTTTTTAAGCACGCAAGCATTCACTAACATCAAGCATCAGATATATACATAGTATATCCCCTATATCGAGGGTAGGGTAGGGATGAAGTCCCGAATTCACAGACCACGTGCCGCTCACGAGTCACAACTAAGGGAGTTGCGCATTCGCCGAAAAGGCAACGCATCGCCTCTGTGTATAGTTTAAATCACGATTTCCACCCAAAACAAATGTTCCCTCGTGTGAGAGTGCAGGCATGTGAGCCGTGGCCTCAAAACATAGGGATGTGCAGACGTTCTAAGCAACACTAAAGGATTGCTCCACCGCCTATGTGTACATTTCAGGTTTTCAACTTTCGGTAGCTTCACACAGCCTCCTTATTTATTTTGGACTTCCAGACTTAACCGTTCGGCGTGAGTTTCCTCATTTGTTTCAGTGGGAATTCCCGGCTACTAGGATTCATCCTTGGCCGTAATTCGCTTCACCATTTTCGCGCGGGTCTCCTCATTTGTTTTAGTGGGGATTCCCGGCCACTTGGATCCATATTTCATTTCTTCATCATTTTTTTACACATTTTTTTTAAGGAGGCAGGCAGCTTTTTCCTCACGATTACCGTTCATGCAAGTGTAAGAAATTCAAGCATCCACAGAGTGTTGGGAAAAAATTCTGCGGTCCCTACAGTTAGAAACCACGGATCGCATTGTGCGTAAAGTGTGGGGACATCGTCTCGAGCGTATTTTGTGAGTTACGCTAATAGCATAGCTATGACTCTTCCTCTCGACGTATGCACTCGCCACGATGGGTTTTTCTTCCTTAGCATATGCCATGGCGCACACAAGTCTATGATCGGGGCGGCATTATTTATTCAAGGAGATGCGGTCCTAGGAGGTTCAATGGAGATGATTAAATATAATATAAACAATCGTGCAAGTAAGGTGAACACACATTCAAAGTTCAACTCATGCAGCGTTTATTGTTGTGTTTTTTTGTTTTGTTTGTTTATCATTTTTTGTTGTTATTATTTTTTGTTTTCTTCTTTCTTTTGTTTGTTTGTTTTTTTTTGCTTATTTGTTTTATTATTCACATATTCTCTTTTATTCTTTATTCTTATTATTTATTATTTATTATTGTTATTATATATTTTTTATTCTTTCCTTCTTTCAGTTTTGTGATCTTTCTTTTTTTTGGGTTGGAATATCTGTAAGCATATGCTTGCACGAATGCCAGTGGTTGAGTATCTTGTGAATTGCGATTGGCTCGGATGCCAATGATGAGATGCCGTTGGCTTAAGTGCCAATGGATGGATTGCTGTCGGCTTAAACACCGATGGTTAGAAAGCTGTCGGCTTTACATATCGATAATTAAGAAGCTTTCGGCTCAGAGGCCGATAATTGGAAAGCTATTGGCTTAAAGCCAATGGATGAAGTGTTTATTAGTTTAATGCCAATGACTGGTAAGTTGTTGGTTTAGGCACCGATAATTGGAAAGCTGTTGGCTCAATGTGAATATATTTGTTTGTTTGTTTATTCTTTTTTTTGAACATCTTTGAACAGCTATCAGCCTGGACACCGATGGTGAAAGAGCTGTCGGCTTGAAAGTCGATAATTAAGAAGCTGTCGGTGTGAAAGCCGATGATTAAAGAGCTGTCGGCACAGAGGCCGATAATTAAAGAGCTGTCGGCATGAAAGCCGATAATGAATATTCATTGAAAAGCTGCCGACTAGGATGTCGGTGGTTGAAAAGCTATCGACTTAGGCGTCAATGGTTGAACAATTTGATTGATTTTTTTTAACGTCACTAGATAGCTGTTGGCGGCAGTGCCAATGGTTGGGTACCTTGAGTACCTTTGGGTATTTTTAGATTTACCTGCTGGCGTAGATGCCAATGCTTGAGAAGCTGTCGATTTAGGCACCGATGGTTGAGATGTTGTCGGCCCAACTGCCGGTTTGCTTCATCATATGCCCCCAGAGTCGGGCACCATTTGCATGTTGTTTTTTTCTTCGGCTTCTGCCATGATTCAAGGGGTTTGAGACGTCCCTCGGGGTGTATTATTCTTCAGCTGGTGGGGTGAGGCTACGTTCACCACCTCCCAAGGTTGGGCATTTGATGGGGCCGCGGCGGATTCACCCTGTGCTCGCCCATTTGTAGTTCGCCTTTTTGGATCAGGCCTTCGAGAATATCTTTGGATACATAAAAATCCTCAATAGGATCCCCCTCTGTTGGTGATAAGGACAAAATTGAGGGTCATCTTTCCATTTGACATCATTCGGCCTTTTGGGCTCCGGGAGGACAACCCTGCCACACGCACGAGCCCATTAGAACAACATTCGAGTCTTCTCCTTAGGGAAGGAATAAGGTTTCTTCATCTTGTCCCTCAGCGAGGGTGCTTGTTCGGCAGGCTGAATGGGCGGAACTCCGACTGCCTCTTTTGTTCGCTTTCGTTGTAGCTCAAAATCCCTAGAATCTGGGGCGCATATTCCCTTTTGCGCTCGGTGCTCACTGGCTGGTTTGTTCTCCCGGCTTAGTGCAGTAATAGCCGGGGAATATTTTGCCAAGAAGGCCTCAGCATCAGCTGCTAGCTCGCTTAGCTGTTCGAAGGTTCTGACTTCGATGCCCATCACCCTTTGCAGGATTTCATCCTTCAGATTTCTTTCACATTTCCAAATGATGTCCTCGTAGCTAGGGGGGCTCCTGCATCTCTCATGGGAATCTCTTGCTTTTCTCACATAGTCCGGGGTGGACCCATCCTCTCTTGGCTTGGTCTCATATAATTTTGCCCTGGTGGTTTCTTCTTCGGCTGGTTCTGCTCCAACTGTCTGCTCCATACTTGGCTCATTCGTTGTCGACAGAGCTATTAAATTCGGGTGCGGGTCGGCTGAGCCCAGACCCATTCCACTCATCTTTTTCTTCATTGTTTCAATTTCCTGGCGCAGCTTCATCATTAGGGCGAGCGCAGGTTGGCAGGAGCCAGAGTTGGAGGTAGAAGCCTCGGGTTGATTTGGCCTTGTCGGCGTAAAGCATATTTCTTCATTTTCTTCTTCTTTCACCGTTCGGCTTGCGTCGGATGATGCCGACAATGTATTGCAGGAGAGAACGACGCCCCTCCTCTTATTTCTTGACTTCTTTTTCTTCTTCCCATCCGCAGCCGGCATGTGCCCCCACGATGGGTTATCTTGTGATTGCCGGTGTATAGACACCGTGTTGACAGCTTTCTTAAAATTGGGAAGCTCGTGAGGGCATGGAGGATCCACTCTGGATTCGCCCATCTGGAGTTATCCCCTCCTGATCATGGCTTCATCCATGTCTTTAAATACATAGCAATCTTTAATGGAGTGCCCAAGCATTCGGTGATATGGGCAAAAGCGGGGGTCATCTTTTCTTCTAAGATCGCCTGGCCTCTTCGGCTCTGGAAGGGTGACCTTATTGTATCTGGTGGCCAATTCAAACAAGAGTCGGGTCCTGTCCTTCGGGAAGGAGTAGGACTTCATCATTTTGGCCCGCAAGGGAGGCCCTTCCTGTTGTTCGACACGTCTGGTTGAAGGAGGGTTGGCAATACCTTTATCTTTATTTCTTCGCCGCTCGAACGTCCCGAGGTCGACTGTATGAACTTCTTCGGGCGCGGGCCATTTATTTGCTGATTTGACCTCTTGTCTTGAGGCCATAGAAGCAGAGGAGAGGAAGGCCTCAATTTCATCCACCACATTGTTTAATCGGTCAAATGACCTAATTTCGATCCCGATCATCTTTTCGAGGATCCTTCTCTTCAAATTTTGTTTGCAGATTTGCACTGCCTCTTCTTGATGTAGCGGTCGCCTGCACCTCATGCTGAGATTGCACCATCTCTTAATATATTCGAGAGGAGTTTCATCATCTTTTTGCTTGGAAGTATATAATTCGGCCATGGTTATTTCTCTTTCGGCAACGTGAAACCGCTCCCAGAACTTCCTATGCGTATCCAGCCAGTCGTTGATAGACCCAGCTGGTAAGTTAGAATACCACTCAAAAGTGAACCTGTGAGGGAGGACCCGAAAAACTTGAGTAGGTAGGATTCATCAGCTGCCAGGTCACCCATTGTAACGACCCGAGAATCCGATTACCGAGAAGACCCGATAACCCGAGACTCGCACCGCCACCCACGAGTCCGAAGACTCGGAAGGGTTAGAAGGATGGTGTGGAAACTACACAAGTATCACAAGTAATTGTAGAAATTAAACAGTTATATAATTAAGCAGGAAATAAATTAACATTTTTCATGGTCCACAATAAAACAATAAAATAACAACAGTAGTCCACAACTAGTACAGAGACAAGAAGAGAAAGTACAGCTACACGGGGCATACCCTGGCTCTGACCTCTGGCACTAACGCTGGGCACCTGAACCGTGCTGAGCCTCAGACGAACTCCCCTGAAGCCTCGCCTCGCCTGAAACACGGTGAAAACACGCAGGGAATGAGTCTGGAACAAGACTCAGTAGGGATCACTCGAACCCTACCTCGCAAACGGAGAAACCGCTACGCTAGCAGTAAGCGAGTACCTCGGAAAGGAAAACCCTGTCATCTACAAATCACCTGTCTCACGGCACGAAAGCCGACACACGTGCCACGGCGAAACAACCGAAACACAACGGCCAACACGGCAGAAACCCGAAGGTCAAAGTCGTAACAACTGACAGTCTGACACTCCCGACTCGACAGGAGTTCCTCCCACTAGAAGCACAGCCGATAGCGTCCCCTGACATCTTACACCAAACCGCAGGTGAACTGCCTGATGTGGTAGCGCCTACCAAAGGCACAGACACCGAACAAGTACCACGAACAAGTGACTAGATGGGGTCACGCCCGTCAGCGTGGGTCCAACCGCCCCCAACCACGTGTGCACACACAGACCATGCGTCCTAGGTCTGGCCCTCTGACCAGTTTTTCCCCCGTAGCCAGACTCTGGCTAACGACGAGGGGCCTGACGGAAACCAATCTAAAAACCGTCCTCAGGGTAGCCTCTCCACCACTCCCTCGTGGGACCACACGCGTGTAAGCAGGCTACGACTAGTGGAGGGTCACTGACAGAATAGACTCTCAAGTCAACGGAAAACCACGTCTGCATCCGACGACGTATGGGGACCACCCCACGTACCGGCACCGTCGCACGGTGACCACGGTCGGAACATGAACTGGGTTGCAAACCACCCGGGACAGCCCAGTGCCTGACAGTCTACCCTAGACGCGTCACAGGACTCTGACGGTCTAGGCGGGACCGTCACAGAAGCCTGACGGTCTAGGCTGGACCGTCACAGACGCCTGACGGTCCAACGCAAGCCGTCACACTCCCAGTGTAAAACGGAGTGTAACGCACCCGCCCTGGTGCGTTACAGACTATGCCGCGCCTATGCAGGTGCGTCACAGGGAAAAATAAGGGCAAGCTGTGACGCATACCACTCGGTGCGTCACAGCATGTGACGGTCCATTCCTGGAGCGTCACACACATGTAACGGTCCAGCCCTGGTGTGTCACACGGCTTGGGGGTTGAATAGCTTCTGAAGCACCCACGCTGGGCCGTCACAAGGTTGTGACGCGCCAGTCCTGGTGCGTCACACGCCTTGACCCCCATCGGTCAAACCAACGGTCGAATGCCAACGATCGGGACGCTCTGACGGCCCAACCCAGGCGCGTCACACGCCTGTGGCTGTCTATCGTGGGACCGTCACAGTCCCTGACCCCCAGTTGGCTAAACAAGGGCTGTGACGCACCCACCTAGGTGCGTCACACGATGTGACGGTCATTGGAAGGACCGTCACACCCGCCCGACGGCGGAACGGCGGGAAAAGCCCAAAAAAACCAACCACGCCCCCATGCCTCCACCGGAGAGGGGGAAATCAAAGGGGAAGACCCCTGGGGACCCCTAGCATGATACTAGGCCACCAAAATGTGAAATCGCGGGCTAAATCCATAGATCGGGTGAGCTCTCCCCAAATCATGGAAAACCCCAAACCCGCTCAATCAAGCCCCTCTCGGCCTCCCCTCGGCCTATAAACCACGGAAATGAATGGCGAGGAGCTAAGGAACGTCACCCTACCTCACTGGAGTGAATGCTCCACCGAATCGATGCCGAGATCACGAAGAATGCTTTGAAAACCCTCGTCCCTTCACGGTTCTCCACAAGATTTACGCCGCTACGATCACCTCGCCGCCGCCCACATTGTCACGCCGTCGCCCCTCGCTGTCTGCAGCCGGAAGGGGACGTCGCCGCGGCCGAACGAGAGAGAAAGAGAGAGGGAGGGGCGGTGGTCACGGTGGGGAGAAGAGAAGGAAGAAGAAGAAGAAGATGGTGAGGGGAGAGAGAGAAAGTGAGATATTTATAAAAAATCCAAAAATTCCAGAAAATACCAAAAAATAGAAAATTATATTTCTGCGATCCTCGGAACGCACCGGTCGCAACGGTACCACTCGTGCCTAGGTGAACGACCCGATTCACCCGCAGCGAGGTTCCGAAGGAATTACCGAAACCCACACCGGAAATCGGAAAACACACGCGGAAAAAATCGCGGAACACTTCCGAGCCTCCGAAACAACTCCGGATCGCGCCGATCCGAACACGAAAGATGTCTGAAACGAAATTTTAGACACAACGGAGCCGAACACTCCGAGAAACCATATCCGGGACCCACAAAGAAGGATCCGAAAGGTTCAGGATATTACAGCCCTCCCCCCTTAAAGGAATTTCATCCTCGAAATTGAGAACAATCCAAGGGGAAAGAAGAGGAAGACTCACTCGAACAGGTAAGTGAACTGCTGACGCATCTCATCCTCACGTTCCCAAGAAGCCTCACCACCAGAGTGCTGCTGCCACACAACCTTCACCAAGGGGATGGCCTTGTTCCACAGGCGCTGCTCTCGCCTATCCTCAATGCGGATGGGAAACTCTGGAAGAGAAAGATCTGGACTCACCTCGGGCCAAATAGAATCCTCAAGCATATGAGAGTCATCGGGCATATACTTCCGCAACATCGAGACGTGAAACACGTCATGCACCGACGCCAACTCAGGGGGTAACTGCAACCGATAAGCTACCTCACCGATGCGCTCCACAATCACAAAGGGACCAACATAGCGGGGACTCAGCTTCCCACGCCGTCCAAAGCGCATCACCCCCTTCATCGGAAAAACTCTCAAGAACACACGATCGCCCACGGCGAACGCGAGAGGTTGCCGCCTCCGGTCAGCATAGCTCTTCTACCGACTCTGGGCCGCCAACATGTTCTGACGAACCACGTGCACAACATCCACACATTGCTTCACCAACTCTGGTCCCGTCAAAACACGCTCACCAACCTCAAACCAATCGAGTGGAGTTCGGAAAGGACGCCTATACAACGCCTCATAAGGAGCCATGCCGATGCTCGAATGATAGCTGTTGTTGTAGGTAAACTCCACCAACGGCAGGTGGTGACTCCAACTCCCCTGCCACTCCAGGCAGCAGGATCTCAACATATCCTCCAAAGTCTGGATGGTCCTCTCTGACTGACCATCTTACTGAGGATGATACGTCGAGCTAAAAGCCAACTCCGTGCCAAGAGCTCGCTGGAAACTTTTCCAGAATCCAGACGTGAAGCGCGGATCCCGATCCGACACAATGGAAATGGGAATCCCATGCAACGGAACAATCCGCTCCACATAAAGATGAGCCAACTTGGACACGCTCCAGCTGACCTTGACCGGTAGCAACCGAGCCACGATCAACCAACAACCAAATACAATCCTGCCCACTTGGAGTCCTTGGCAATCCTACCACGAAATCCGTGGTCACGTGGTCCCACTTCCACGCGGGAACATCCAAGGGCTGGAGAGTACCTTGATGCGGGACAACTACGAGACTCGACTAGACAGACGACGCGACCAGCAACACACTACGACGCGGCACCGACGAGCTCCAGAAGAGACGAACTTGCCCCTAAACAAGAAGCGCTACTCACAGTCATCCCCATCAAGGGAAACGCGACGATCGTGCACGGTTGGGAAACCGGCTTTGAGACTTTGGGTAGTCGGCTCACTCTCGTGCTCAGAATGAGTCACGGGACGGGTTTCGCTCTCACAACTCACAGCGGTGATTAAAATTAAACTAGCTAGGAAAGATAACTACTCACATGCAGCGGCAGTAAAGTGCATACTAAATAAGCAGAAAGACAATAAGAGTGATGGGTGTACCTCCACGCTCACGGCGTGGCGACGACGTCCCGGCCGTGAACCGTCACTCCCGGTACAAACTAATATTTAATTACATCAGTAAAAATAAACTACGGCCCACTCCACGCAGGGAGGTAAAAGACCACAACCAGCTATCCGGGAGCGCCGTTCAGGGGTTGGCGGGCAACAATGTGCGGTTCCGGGCGGTGGCGGGTAGCACGGTGGTGGCACTCAATGTGGGGCCCACAAGGCTCCAAGTGGGCCCGACTACTGGGACAGCGGCTTTCGGGCGTCTTCTGGCATCGATGATCGGAGGGAGAGTCCCTGAAGTGCCCCGGGTCGATCCCCGGGAGTGGTGGCCGCCGGTGGTGAGTTGGGGAATTTATTGGGAATTAATCCCCAATGATGTCCCGCAGCTCCGCTTCTGGTCAGATCTGCGTGCTCCGACGAGATCAGCCGGTACGCCCAGCCATGACGTCAGATCGAGACGAGGTTAGCGCCGTTGCGAAGAGAAATCGAAGAACTTCAACATACTGGAGTTTCAGAACCATCCAACGGTCTGAATGGAAATGAATAGCTCTGCAAACTGAGTGATGGTTCTGTCCCGAAACTCAGAATCCACAGGGCAGACTAGAACCAGCCTGTTTATGGGCTTTGACCGTGGATCCAAGGAAGGAAGTAGGACCTGAGATTTTTATGGTAAGTAGAGGGGAGGGACACGGTGACACAAATAGTTTTTTTGTAGGATTCTGATCACGTTTGGGGGGTTGGAAAAATCTCCTACCACAGACTATCTCGCTGGCCTGCTCACAGGCAGACTGTGAAGGGAACAAACTACTGACTGGGACGGGGGGCAAACGAACTCTGAGCGGCGTGAACTTTAAACTGGGGATGTATGAGACATGGGGAAACAACCCTCAAAATATCAGCTCGATCCAATGGTCGGATCTGGAGTTATGGCCTCCTCTTCAAGCTTCAGATTTGCAGGCCAGAATCCAGGACAACAACTCAGAGAAGTGGTGGTGGCAGCTTGATGGCGGCACGAACGGCGGCGACGGCGGCAGTGGACATTCACAATAGGTAGAGGGAGAAGAGAAGGGGAAGAGATTTGAGAGATAGGAGAGATTTAGATCTAGATCTGGAGAAGAGAGGGGGAAGGAGATGAAGAACACCAAGAACACTAGAAGAAAGAGGGGGGGTGCACACCAAGCATAATTCTCTTCAATTTTTCATTAGTTCCACACAAAATACAACAAGAGACTATAAATATGAAAACCCTAGATCTAGATCCAAGGACATCCACTAACACCAAAGGACATCCACTAACACCAAAGCACACCCACTAACATTGGTCAAGGGTGGGTGGGAGACAAGCATGGGGGACAAGGAGGGGGCATCCTCCACCTTTATCTCCTTGGTCTAACAGTCCAAGTCTTCTAGAAGCCCATCTTGGGCCTCGGGCCAGCCTTTTAGGCCCACATGTGTAGAAGTCCAATTGGGCTCCTAATGGTCTTGAGGCCCAATTTAGAATTTGGACCCCTTACATGAAGTGTAGCCCACATTACAATCTTGACCCAACTAGAAGCTAAAATATAAAATACACACTAATACACTCACAATAAGCAAATACATGGTAATACACTCACAATAAACATAGGAAAGTATCAACACTCAGGTAGGGACTCCATACTGTCGAGCAGCCACAACGATGTTGATGTCGACCGAGTCGTGCTGTGGGTCCGGTATCGACGGCTCGCTGAGTCGAGCCGTACTCATGCTCTGGTGTCCTCACCAATTCTCCCCAGGTGGGAGAAGCTCGACCCCGTTGAGTAAGGGTCCGGGTCGCTCTGGTACCGATCCAGTAGATCTGGATCTATCCTCTGTAGCTCTGCCCGGGTGATCCAGGTGTCATCGGACGTAGGCCGTCCCCTCCAACGCACCAAGTAGCGCTGGTACACTCCGCCTCGAGTAGTCGTCACCTGCTCATTTAGTATACATTCTATCTGCTCTCGCTGCTGAGGTAACAAGGCTGGAGGTGGACACTCTAGGGTGGTGTCACTCATAATGGGGGGAGACGGCTCAAAGGGCTCACTGGGTGTCACCGCTGGGTCCCTATAAGCGACAAGATCCGAGACGTTGAAAGTAGAGCTGATCCCGTAATCCTCTGGCAAGTCCACAACATATGCATTCGATCCTACTGGCCTCACTACCCGATAGGGACCGGCACCGCGAGCATGCAACTTCTTCACGGCTCCTGAGGAAACCGTTCAGGTCTGACCCTGATCATGACAGAATCGCCCTCCTGAAACTCACGGTGGTGCCTATGGGCGTCAGCCAATTCTTTGTATTGTGCGTTGCTGGACTCAATGTGACGACGAATATGCTCATGCAACTGTCTAATATGGCTAGCAAAAGACTCGGCTGACTCAGACACACGGGACTGGATGGGAGATGGGACTAGGTCTATGGGTCTCCTAGGTCTACGGCCAGTGACAATCTCGAAGGGGCTCATACCTGTAGACCTATTGACCGAATCATTATAAGCGAACTCGGCCAAGGGTAAGACCAAATCCCAATCCCTGACTCGATCTTGGACAAGACACCTAAGAAGATCCCCCAAACTCCTATTGACAACCTCAGTCTGACCATCGGTCTGGGGGTGATATGCAGTGGAGAATTTTAATTGTGTGCCCATCATGTGCCATAGGGTTTTCCAAAAATAGCTAGTGAATCGTACATCCCTATCTGACACTATGGTACGGGGAAGGCCAAACCTGGAGACACAATGAGAGAAGAACAGGCGGGCAACTATAGTGGCATCCGAGGTCTTGGAGCATGGAATGAATAATGCCATCTTGGAGAACCGATCGACAACCACAAAGATTGAGTCATGCTTTCGGAGGGTGCGGGGCAATCCTAACATAAAGTCCATGCTAATGTCCTGCCATGGACTATCCGGGACGGGAAGGGGAGTATAGAGGCCGGTACTTTGCTTCCTTTGTTTGGCCATAGCACAAGTGCGGCACTGGGCCACAATACGAGCAACATCCCTCTTTAGGCTAGGCCAATAGAATCGATGCTCAACCGCCTCTATGGTCTTGTTCCGACCAAAGTGGCCAGCAAGACCTCCCGCATGCATCTCCCACATAAGAAAGTCACGAACAGAAGTCCGTGGGATGCACAACTTGTCACCCCGGAATAGGTGACCCTCCTGTAACACAAACTCGCTATAATCGCGCGAGGGACCATCCTGAAGGACGGCATAGATCGGACCAAAGTCCGGACAGTCAACATAAGCGTCCTTCAGCCTCTCTAGCCCTACCACCTCCACACTCATGGTGGTCAACATCATCACCCGACGACTCAGTGCATCGGCGACCTTATTCTCCGCCCCTGCTTTGTGCTTGAGCACAAAGGTGTACTCCTGGAGATACTCCACCCAACGACTATGGCGAGCATTCAGCTTCTTTTGCGTATGGAGGAATCGTAAGGCCTCATGGTCAGAGAAGAGGACAAACTCCTGGTGCAACAAATAGTGTCTCCAATACCTCAATGCCTGGACAACTGCGTAGAATTCTTTGTCGTGTGTGGAATATCGCAGTTTGGCATCATTAAGCTTCTCGCTAAAGAATGCAATGGGGTGAGACTCCTGACTCAATACGCCACCAATACCCACACCAGAAGCATCACATGTGACCTCGAACACCTTATAAAAATCAGGTAAAACAAGGACATGCGCCTGGGTCATGCGCTCCTTAATGTCCTGAAAGGCCGTGGCTGCAGCCTTAGTCCATATGAATGCCCCCTTCTTTATGTAATTAGTGATCGGGGCAGTGATAGAACTGAAGCCACAAATGAAGCGACGATAGAACGTCGCTAAGCCATGGAAGCTCCGGACATCGTGGAGGGTGCGGGGCTCGGGCCACTCTCTGATGGCCCTAATCTTCTCCGGGTCAGCGGAGACTCCATCTCTCGACACAATGAACCCGAGAAAAGTGATATGATCAGACATGAAAGCACATTTCTTTGGGTTGGCGAATAAACTTTCTCGCCTCAACACAATGCAGACTTGTCTAAGATGGTCTAGATGATCTTCCTTAGTGCGGCTGTAGATAAGGATGTCATCAAAGTAGACGACCAAGAAGACCACTATCATAGGGCGTAAGACCTGGGTCATCAACCGCATGAAGGTACTAGGGGCGTTGGAAAGCCCAAAGGGCATAACCAACCACTCATAAAGACCATCCTTGGTCTTAAATGCCGTCTTCCACTCATCCCCAGGCCTGATCCGCACCTGGTGATAGCCACTACGAAGATCTATCTTTGAAAAGATAGTGGCTCCCGACATCATATCAAGCAAATCATCTAATCGGGGAATGGGAAAATGATACTTCACCGTGATCTTGTTGATTGCATGGCTATCAACGCACATCCTCCATGTGTCATCCTTCTTCGGGGCCAATAGTGCAGGAACAGCACAAGGGCTCTTGCTGTCCCGAAGAGATCCCCGACTCATCAACTCCTCGACCTGCCGCTGTAGCTCGGCATGGTCCGTGGGACTCATCCTATAGTGGGGAAGGTTGGGCAAGGATGAGCCCGGGACGAGGTCGATCTCATGCTGGATATCCCTCATAGGTGGAAGGCCTCCCGGGAGGTCTTCGTGAAATACATCGGCGAATTCCCGCAATATTGTAGCTATCTCCGGGGGATGCTCATCCTCGGACCTAGGGGCAACATCCTTAACGCCCCTGACGACGACAGCTAGAATGGGGTTACCCCCGGTCACCTCCTGCTCCATCTCTCTCGGATTGATCATCATCAACCTCCTGGGTGGAGGATCTACTATGCTAGGAGCAGTCGAAGAGGTGGTAGCCCGTGCAGAGGACAAAGTGGGTGGACCGACTTTCCCCTGACTAGGAGAGGTCACAGTACTGGGGCCAGCTGGTCCTCGGACAGATGGGTCCTTCGGCTGGACGGGGTGGAGGGTAATCATGTGGCCATCATAGTCGAAGGTGCATGTGTTCGACCTGCCATGGAGGGTGGCATCTCGGTCAAAGAGCCAAGGCCTATCAAGTATGATACTACCCACCTCCATAGGTAGAACATCACACCAGATCGCATCATGGTATGCCTGGAACTGCAGCGGCACCAGACACCGCAATCTGACCGGGATGGAAGTGGAATTCACCCAAGAAACTCTGTAAGGTGCAGGGTGATCCACGGGCGTAAAACCAAGGCGCTTGACGGTGCCTGTGGAGATAGCGTTGATGCAACTCCCGCTATCTATAATCACCTTACAAGCTTTCCCTTCCAGCCTACAAAATGTGTGGAATATGGTGGTGCGACGCCAATCGTCGCTCACCTGAGGCTGGGTAAGGATGCACCTGACTACACCCAAATGTACGTCATCCTGATATGAGGTACCAGGGACATCAACCTGCTCGCCCTCCAATAACTCGTCAAAGAATTCCTCGGCCAATTCTTGGTCCGGCTCGTAGCTGACTGGCACCAACTCAGGCGTGGGGTCACGGACCGGTGTGTCGGCGATAACAAGTGCTCCCCGGGTGGGACACTTGCTGACAAAGTGGCCAACTCCACCACAAGTGTAGCAACGGTCTCGTGTCCCATTGCCCTGAGATGTTCCACCAATCATTGGACTCTTACCCTTGTCCTCTCAATGGACTGGGGGTGTAGGAAGAAGAGGCCGAGCTGGTACGGCAGGCTGATAAGGCCGAGTGGCAGGGATGGGTGCCTGCGGGCGAGGGGGAGGGTCCCTCGGAGGGAAAGTGCGGAGCCTAGGAGCAGTGGGGTCCTGCCGAGGGGGTTCCGGGGGACGGGCCACCGGAAAGCGGCTATAGGAGGTAGGCGTGGTACGAGGGTCGGTCCCACGCTGATAAGTGAACCCCGGGCGCTGGACGGGAGCAAACTCTGCCTCGAACTGCTCCAACTCTAGAGCAACCTGGTATGCGTCTTCCAAGGTGGTAACATTGCGGTGAAATAATTCATATTGGTAGTGGGGCCGCAAACCACGACGGAAGCGTGATACAGGCATAGTGCTCTCCTCCGTAACGCCACATCGCAAAAAGTATTCATCAAACTCCGCGATGTAGTCTGACACAGATCGGTCCCCTTGGGTGAGACTCTGCCACCTATCAATAAGTCGCTGACGGTACGTGGCAGGAAGGTACTTACGCCTAAGCTTGTCTTCATCTCATCCCAAGAACCTACCTGAGGTTCATGACGCTGAAAGAGTAAACTCTCTACGTTGCTCCAGTAAGTCTATGCTTGCCCTAACAACTTCATCTTGGCATACCTGATCCTCCGGTGGTCCGTCATCTCGAACCACTCAAAGTACCGGTCCATGCTGGCCTCCCAATCAAAATAGATCTTGGGTTCCAAAGGTTTGGACCCATCAAACGAGGGAGGGTCTGCACGGACGGTCCTGAGGATCCGTTCGTCCTCATCATCCCTGTGTGGTCGGTGACCATGTTGGCGCCGGCCATTTCCCTCATAATTGTTGTCGGACTCGTAGTCCTCAAAATGGGGGGCACGTTGCCGTTGCTCCTCAGCCCGAGGTGGTGCGAGCTGGGCAGCAAGCGCGGGCTGGGCAGCAGCCACGGGCTGGGCAGCATGTGCCTGAGGGACCGGGAGAATGCCGGGTAGGTCTCGGCGAGGGGTTCTCTCCACACTCTCTAACCTTCCAACCAGACCTTGGACAGATCGGTCAGAAGCCTCGGCGCGGTCCTCCATGGCTTTGAATCGGCTCTCCATACGCTCGGTATGCTCCCTAAGAGTTTGCTCGGACCTATCCATGCGCTCCATGAGTAGGGCTATCATGTCCTCTAGGGAACGGCCTCCCGGGTTGGCACCTCGGTGTTCACCCATAGTGTCAGGGCGATGGTACTGGGCACCTCCACGGGTGGGCATGCAATGAGGCCTAAAGAGAACTAAGGGTGACTCACTAGACCTATATGGATGGACCGATGCAAGTTGAGGACCCTTGACTTAAACCGATATCCGGTACCTGGCGGAGTCCGGGGATCCGAAGATCCTCTCACGCGAGTGAATCGCCTCCCCGATTGGCGTAACCTAACGGTCGGGCAACATCTTTTTATATATCGAATATTGGGATGCAATGCAAGACCTTGGACAATACTACCCTAGACTCAAACTGGCTCTGATACCAATTTGATGCGGGACAACTACGAGACTCGACTAGACAGACGACGTGACCAGCAACACACTACGATGCGGCACCGACGAGCTCCAGAAGAGACGAACTTGCCCCAAAACAAGAAGCCATACTCACAGTCATCCCCATCAAGGGAAACGCGATGATCGTGCACGGTTGGGAAACCGGCTTTGAGACTTTGGGTAGTCGGCTAACTCTCGTGCTCGGAATGAGTCACGGGACGGGTTTCGCTCTCACAACTCACAGCGGTGATTAAAATTAAACTAGCTAGGAAAGATAACTACTCACATGTAGCGGCAGTAAAGTGCATACTAAATAAGCAGAAAGACAATAAGAGTGATGGGTGTACCTCCACGCTCACGGCGTGGCGACGACGTCCCGGCCGTGAACCGTCACTCCCGGTACAAACTAATATTTAATTACAGCAGTAAAAATAAACTACGGCCCACTCCACGCAGGGAGGTAAAAGGCCACAACCAGCTATCCGGGAGCGCCGTTCAGGGGTTGGCGGGCAGCAATGTGCGGTTCCGGGCGGTGGCGGGTAGCACGGTGGTGGCACTCAATGTGGGGCCCATAAGGCTCCAAGTGGGCCCGACTACTGGGACAGCGGCTTTCGGGCGTCTTCTGGCATCGGCGACCGGAGGGAGAGTCCCTGAAGTGCCCCGGGTCGATCCCCGGGAGCAGTGGCCGCCGGTGGTGAGTTGGGGAATTTATTGGGAATTAATCCCCAATGCTGTCCCGCAGCTCCGCTTCTGGTCAGATCTGCGTGCTCCGACGAGATCAGCCGGTACGCCCAGCCATGACGTCAGATCGAGACGAGGTTAGCGCCGTTGCGAAGAGAAATCGAAGAACTTTAACATACTGGAGTTTCAGAACCATCCAACGGTCTGAATGGAAATGAATAGCTCTGCAAACGGAGTGATGGTTCTGTCCCGAAACTCAGAATCCACAGGGCAGACTAGAACCAGCCTGTTTATGGGCTTTGACCGTGGATCAAAGGAAGGAAGTAGGACCTGAGATTTTTATGGTAAGTAGAGGGGAGGGACACGGTGACACAAATAGTTTTTTTGTAGGATTCTGATCACGTTTGGGGGGTTGGAAAAATCGCCTACCACAGACTATCTCGCTGGCCTGCTCACAGGCAGACTGTGAGGGGAACAAACTACTGACTGGGACGGGGAGCAAACGAACTCTGAGCGACGTGAACTTTAAACTGGGGATGTATGAGACATGGGGAAACCAACCCTCAAAATATCAGCTCGATCCAACGGTCGGATCTGGAGTTATGGCCTCCTCTTCAAGCTTCAGATTTGCAGGCCGGAATCCAGGACAACAACTCAGAGAAGTGGTGGTGGCAGCTTGATGGCGGCACGAACGGCGGCGACGGCGGCAGTGGACATTCACAATAGGTAGAGGGAGAAGAGAAGGGGAAGAGATTTGAGAGATAGGAGAGATTTAGATCTAGATCTGGAGAAGAGAGGGGGAAGGAGATGAAGAACACCAAGAACACTAGAAGAAAGAGGGGGGGTGCACACCAAGCATAATTCTCTTCAATTTTTCATTAGTTCCACACAAAATACAACAAGAGACTATAAATATGAAAACCCTAGATCTAGATCCAAGGACATCCACTAACACCAAAGGACATCCACTAACACCAAAGGACACCCACTAACATTGGTCAAGGGTGGGTGGGAGACAAGCATGGGGGACAAGGAGGGGGCATCCTCCACCTTTGTCTCCTTGGTCTAATAGTCCAAGTCTTCTAGAAGCCCATCTTGGGCCTCGGGCCAGCCTTTTAGGCCCACATGTGTAGAAGTCCAATTGGGCTCCTAATGGTCTTGAGGCCCAATTTAGAATTTGGACCCCTTACATGAAGTGTAGCCCACATTACAATCTTGACCCAACTAGAAGTTAAAATATAAAATACACACTAATACACTCACAATAAGCAAATACATGTTAATACACTCACAATAAACATAGGAAAGTATCAACACTCAGGTAGGGACTCCATACTGTCGCCCTGCCACAACGATGTCGATGTCGACCGAGTCGTGCTGCGGATCCGGTATCGACGGCTCGCTGAGTCGGGCCGTACTCGTGCTCTGGTGTCCTCACCATACCTCCTGGTTGCTGATGCTCCGCCTTCACCTGCTGACAGGTCAGGCACCTGGCCATGAACTCAGCCACATCCCTCTTCAGGCAGGCCAACAGAATTGCCTCCGTAAGTTTCGATACATCTTTGTCGCACCCGGGTGTACGGTGTACCTGCTCCCATGAGCCTCGCGCAACACCGCACGGTGAACCAGCTCCTCGACTGGGACATACAACCTGCCACAAAACCTCACAGCACCATCCTCAACGAGCTCCACATCAGCCAAGGCCAAAATCCGGGGCAACTCAGGGTCCGCATGCTGAGCCTCTGTCACCTGACGGCGGATAGCTGGCGTGACAGTAAGACTCGCAAGCACTGCTAACCCTGGCTCTTGGGGAATCTTGAGCCTGAATGAAACTTCGGGCATTTGTTCCCAGAGCTTCCACTTCCTCAACATCAAGGCACTGACCGCGACCTTCCGACTCAAAGCATCGGCGACGACATTCATCCTGCCCGGCTGATAAGATAGGGTGAAGTCATAATCCTTCATGAACTCCATCCAACGCCTCTGCCTGAGGTTAAGGTCTCTCTGCGTGAACACATACCTCAAACTCTAATGGTCAGTGAACACCTCGAACTTCTCACCGTACAGATAATACCTCCAGATCTTCAGTACGAAGATCACAGCCGCCAACTCAAGGTCATGGGTAGGGTAGTTCTCCTCGTGGCGCTTCAGCTGCCGAGATGCATAAGTCACCACTCTACCATGCTGCATCAACATAGCACCCAATCTAACGCCGGAAGCATATGTACACACCGCAAAATCTCCCGATCCAGAAGGCAAAACCAACACCGGAGCCGAGGTGACCAATCTCTTCAGTTCCCCGAAACTCTGCTCACACTCCTCAGACCAGACGAAAGGAACATCCTTCCGCGTGAGTCTGGTCATCAGGGCCGCAACGCGGGAAAAATCTTGGATAAATCGACGATAATAACCTGTAAGCCCCAAGAAACTCCGGATCTCCGTCACCGACCTCGGCCTCGACCACTGCATCACTGCCTTGACCTTGGCGGGGTCCACGGAAATGCCATCACCAGAAATCACGTGCCCCAAAAAGTGCACCTCACGAAGCCAGAATTCGCACTTACTGAGCTTCGCATACAACTGGTGATCTCGCAGTATCTGCAGTACCACACGTAAATGGTATGCGTGCTCCTCGACAGACTGCGAATAGACAAGGATCTCGTCCACAAACACGACCACGAACTGGTCCAAGTACGGACGAAACACCCTCTGCATCAAGTCCATGAAGGCTGGGGGGCATTGGTGAGCCCAAACGGCATCACCAAAAACTCATAATGCCCATACCTCGAGCTGAATGCAGTCTTCTTCACATCGGACTCGTGAATTCGCAGCTGATAGTAACAAGACCGCAAATCAATCCTCGAGAATACTCAAGCAGACTGAAGCTGGTCGAACAAATCATCGATCCGCGGCAACGGATACTTGTTCTTGATGGTCACATCATTCAGTTGCCGGTAGTCAATGCACAACCGCAAGCTACCGTCATTCTTCTTCACGAACAACACTAGCGCACCCCAAGGGGAAAAGCTAGGAAGAATATACCCCTTGGCCAGTAGCTCCTGCAACTGCGCCCGCAACTCCCTCAACTCAGCGGGGGCCATACGGTAGGGAGCCTTCGCCAAAGGTCCCGTACCCGGTATAACCTCGATCACAAAATTGATCTCCCGCTAGGGAGGCAATCCAGGTAAGTCCTCTGGAAACACATCGGGAAACTCGCACACCACCGGAATGTCCTCGACATCCGGACACGGCTGGTCTACCAAGACCACAGAAGCGAGAAAACCCTGACAACCCGCATCAAGCAAACTACCAGCTCGAATCGCAGAAATAAGGAAGCGGGAAGAGGAAGACCTGATACCTTGGAAATAAAAGGTGGGTCCACGAAGCCGCCAGAAATAAACCCTCTTCGAGCCGTAATTCACCAACGCATGATGTGTCTCGAGCCAATCCATGTCCAAAATCACATCAAAGTCCTGAAGCGGCAACACATAGAGCCTAGCCGGCAGACTCCGTCCTTCCACCCATACCGGAACCTCATCAAAGCAATACGGAGTGATCATAAAATCACCCGAAGGCAACTCCACTACCAAATCGCAGGGCAACTGGGTCACCGGCTCCTCGATACTCAGCGCGAAATCCTCCGAGATAAACGAATGAGACGCGCCAGAATCAAACAAAACCCGAGCCGCACAACCCAAAATCTGAACGGTACCTTCCACGAGCTGCGACGCCACTGCCTCTGCCCAGGTCATATGTGTAATCTGGCCCCGAGCTCTCTGCCTGCCTCCTACACTAGCTGACCTAGGTAGCGGCGGATACTGTCCCTGCTGCTGTTGTTGTGGTCTCTGCTGCTGGGGAATCTGCTGCTGCTGAGGAAACTGCTGTTGCTACCTCTGAGGACAGTCACGCGCCATATGCCCTGGCTGGTCACACCGCAAATAGATAATCGGTGCCGTGCACTGCCTGCCCGGATGGAACTCGCTACACCGTGGACACGGCCCTCGCGATCCACCCAGCGATCCTGACGCTGAAACGGAACCGGCTGCTTTACACTGCCCGACGATGCTTGCCCCTGACCCTTGGACTTCTTCTTTCGGAAACTCTTCCCGAAGAACTTCTTGACCTTCGAGCCAAAAGACACCGATCATGTCACTGACGCTGCCGGTGCCGACGCTCCTGAACCACCCGACGCATGCTGGAAGGAACCCTGCTGCTGGGTAGCCGACTGCTGGCTGCGACCTGACAAAGACTGCCCCTCGCTAATCGGTCCTCCAGTCCTCTGCATATTCATCTCCAAAGAAGCCGCAACGCGAGACGCTGTCTCCAAATCGGTGGCAGCATTCGCGATCAAGTGATGCCTCAACTCCTGCCTCAAGCCCTGTACGAACTGTGCGGTCTTCACCTTCTCATGCTCCATGATATGAGGTGCATACCGACCCAGCTCAACAAATCGGGCCCTATACTGCAACACGACATGTCGCCCTGGACCAGCTCCAAAAACTCACGCATCCGCTGCGTAGCAATAAACTCTGGACAATAGGCATGCTCGAAAGCGCTGACAAAGTCGCCCCACGCGATCTGCTCAAGGGGACAAGACTAAAAGGACGTCTTCCACTCGGAAGACCACAACGCTCGAGCCGTACCCTGCAACTGGTTGTAGGCCAACATCACCATGTCCTCTGCAGTACACTGCGCGAAACAGAACGCCCGCTCCATCTCATCGAGCCAATCACGAGCCACATCAGGGTCTGGCTGACCGCCATAGCAAGGGAGATGGAACTACAAGAAACCCCTCACCGTTCGGCCCGGCCCACCCCTGGTCGATGAGCCCTCACCAGCCTCTCCGCCGAACTACTGCGACATAAGCTGGTACATGCCACGAAAGAAATCCTCGGCCCCCGGAAACCTCGCAGTGTCCACTACCCCGGTGGCCGCAGGTGGCACTCTACTCTGCTCCTCCTGCTCCTGCTGGATCTCCTGACCCTCATCCAATTGCCCCTGCTGAGAGCGAGTACTCCGCCTCGACGCCATACTCACACCTGAAGCAAAAGACAGAAAACACGGAACAGCAAGGTTAGGAAAAACACACGATGCCCGATGCCAGTGTCAACTGTACATCATCGTTGTGGACTAGTGGACTACCACAATTGCCTATGATTCTCGTATAATTCCACAACCGCGCTCTGATACCAGCTGTAACGACCCGAGAATCTGATTACCGGGAAGACCCGATAACCCGAGACTCGCACCGCCACCCACGAGTCCGAAGACTCGGAAGGGTTAGAAGGATGGTGTGGAAACTACACAAGTATCACAAGTAATTATAGAAATTAAACAGTTATATAATTAAGCAGGAAATAAATTAACATTTTTCATGGTCTACAATAAAACAATAAAAAAATAACAGTAGTCCACAACTAGTACAGAGACAAGAAAAGAATGTACAGCTACACGGGGCATACCCCGGCTCTGACCTCTGGCACTAACGCTGGGCACCTGAACCGCGCTGAGCCTCAGACGAACTCCCCTGAAGCCTCGCCTCGCCTGAAACATGGTGAAAACACGCAGGGAATGAGTCTCGGAACAAGACTCAGTAGGGATCACTCGAACCCTACCTCGCAAACGGAGAAACCGCTACGCTAGCAGTAAGTGAGTACCTCGAAAAGGAAAACCCTACCATCTACAAATCACCTGTCTCACGGCACGAAAGCCGACACACGTGCCACGGTGAAACAACCGAAACACAACGGCCAACACAGCAGAAACCCAAAGGTCAAAGTCATAACGACTGACAGTCTAACACTCCCGACTCGACAGGAGTTCCTCCCACTAGAAGCATAGCCGGTAGCGTCCCCTGACGTCTTACACCGCACTGCAGGTGAACTACCTGACGTGGTAGCGCCTACCAAAGGCACGGACACCGAACAAGTACCACGAACAAGTGACTAGCTGGGGTCACGCCCGTCAGCGTGGGTCCAACCGCCCCCAACCATGTGTGCACACACAGACCATGCGTCCTAGGTCTGGCCCTTTGACCAATTTTTCCCCCGTAGCCTGACTCTGGCTAACGACGAGGGGCCCGACGGAAACCAGTCTAAAAACCGTCCTCAGGGTAGCCTCTCCACCACTCCCTGGTGGGACCACACGTGTGTAAGCAGGCTACGACTAGTGGAGGGTCACTAACGGAGTAGACTCTCAAGTCAACGGAAAACCACATCCGCATCCGACGATGTACGGGACCACCCCACGTACCGGCACCGTCGCACGGCGACCACTGTCGGAACAGGAACTAGGTTGCAAACCACCCAGGACAGCCCAGTGCCTGACGGTCTACCCTAGACGCGTCACAGGACTCTGACGGTCTAGGCGGGACCATCACAGAAGCCTGACGGTCTAGGCTGGACCGTCACAGACGCCTGACGGTCCAACGCAGGCCGTCACACTCCCAGTGTAAAACGGAGTGTAACGCACCCACCCTGGTGCATTACAGACTCTGACGCGCCTATGCAGGTGCGTCACAGGGAAAAACAAGGGCAAGCTGTGATGGATACCACTCGGTGCGTCACAGCATGTGACGGTCACACACATGTAACGGTCCAGCCCTAGAGCGTCACACGACCTGGGGGTTGAATAGCTTCTGACGCACCCACGCTGGGCTGTCACAAGGCTGTGACGCGCCAGTCCTGGTGCATCACACGCCTTGTCCCCCATCGGTCAAACCAACGGTCGGATGCCAACGGTCGGGACGCTCTGACGGCCCAACCCAGGCGCATCACACGCCTGTGGCGGTCTATCGTGGGACCATCACAGTCCCTGACCCCCAGTTGGCTAAACAAGCGCTGTGACGCACCCACCCAGGCGCGTCACATGGTGTGACGGTCACTGGAAGGACCGTCACACCCGCCCGACTGTGGAACGGCGGGAAAAGCCCAAAAAAACCAACCACGCCCCCATGCCTCCACCGGAGAGGGGGAAATCAAAGGGGAAGACCCCTGGGGACCCCTAGCATGATACTAGGCCACCAAAACGTGAAATCGCGGGCTAAATCCATAGAACGGGCGAGCTCTCCCCAAATCATGGAAAACCCCAAACCCGCTCAATCAAGCCCCTCTCGGCCTCCCCTCGGCCTATAAACCATGGAAATGAACGGCGGGGAGCTAGGGAACGTCACCCTACCTCACTGGAGTGAATGCTCGCCGAATCGATGTCGAGATCACGAAGAACGCTTTGAAAACCCTCGTCCCTTCACGGTTCCCCACAAGCTTTACGCCGCCATGATCACCTCGCCGTCGCCCACGTCGTCACGCCGTCGCCCCGCGCCGTCTGCAGCCGAAAGGGGACGTCGCCGCGGCCGAACGAGAGAGAAAGAGAGAGGGAGGGGCGGTGGTCACGGTGGGGAGAAGAGAAGGAAGAAGAAGAAGAAGATGGTGAGGGGAGAGAGATAGAAAATCCAGAAATTCCAGAAAATACCAAAAAATAGAAAATTACATTTCCGCAATCCTCGGAACGCACCGGTCGCAACGGTACCACTCGGGCCCAGGTGAACGACCTGGTTCACCCGCAGCGAGGTTCCGAAGGAATTACCGAAACCCACATCGAAAATCAGAAAACACACGCGGAAAAAGTCACGGAACGCTTCCGGGCCTCCGAAACAACTCCGGATCACGCCGATCCGTACACGAAAGATGTCCGAAACGAAATTTCAGACACAACGGAGTTGGACACTCCGAGAAACCAGATCCGAGACTCACGAAGAAGGATCCAAAAGGTCCGGGATATTACACCCATTGTGCTGACGTAGTAAGCTATGTGTTCTTTCGGCGAGCCTTGTCCGCAGAACTTTTTAAACTTCGGCGGTTTATTGATGCCGAGAGATAGCCTCTTGGCCGCATGATGGACAGGGTAGGGTACCTTGTACACATCGAAAGTAGCATAACCAACATTGCCTCTATCGGCCAGCTTCTTTTCGATCATCTGTTCTATGATTATTTTATTCGCCACAACCTGGTCGGTCGGGCCTAGGCAGAAGTGGGCCTGCTGCATTTGCGGTGCCACCGCTGTTGCTTGAGGTGCTACTATAATCCCCTGGTGTGGAATAACCAGGAGTTGTGCTGAAGTTGTATGTTGCTACGGGGAGGAATGCCCCCTATGTAATCAGGTGCCGACTGAGACGCGGCCGCCTATAGTGAAGCTTCAAGGGTTTGGCCCTCATTTCCCAGGGTTTCAGGAGGGACTTCCACCTATCTGGAGGTAGATGCTTGTGCGTTCTTTACATTCAGGTGCTTTTTCAATGTTTCAACCTCCTTCAGCTGCAATTGCATTGACGGTGATGACCGTCACAATCTTGTCCTGGCTGGTTTCTTCAGCAAGGGCCCGCAACGTCTCGCTGGTTTGCGCTGGAGTTCAGGGCCAAGATCGCTCAGACACCCTGATATGTTTGAATCTGGTTGGCTTCGGGGCCAGCCCCCCTTTTAGTTTGGCTTCGAAGTGAGCCATCTTTTCTTGGGCCGGCACTTGGAAGGTATTACGTACCGGCACCGTTGGGATTACCCTATCGGGTGTGATTCTGGCTTGCCGGCCATTTAGGAAGACCCGGACGCCTCCGATTAGCACGGATTTGCCCGAGGTAGATAGCCGGCTTTACAGTGTGCCGGGGTTCTTCTTTGCCACCCTCCTGGCCGCTGGTGCACACTTCTCGTTGGCGGAGGCGCGAGAATCAACATGGCGAGCATGGCAGCCCAATGCAGCAGCTTCAGTCGGGGTTGCCTCGGCGACGTCGACCAATTCCATCTCCTGGATGTGCAGGAGCTCCACGAATGCGACCCCCAAGAAGTTGGGGAAGCCAACGACTGGCGGGAAGGTGCCGAACTGGATCGGCACCGCCAAATAGCCATGGGTGGCATGGCCGGCGACAACAAGGGGTCCAAACGACACGGCCATCCTAGTTGTCGAAAAGTAGCCTGCGGGATAAAAATCACACAGTTAGAATTTTAAGAAGAGGCCATTGGGCCCCAAATCTAGGTGAGGAGATGAAGGGAAGTTTGGTCCCACCGGGCGTGCCAGAGTTGTCGACACACTTTTTATTTAGGTCGTTTATTTATTTGGTTATTGGGTTTATTAAGTGCGTGGGCGTACCAGTAACAAAGTGACGATTTATTGTGCGTTCGATCTGACTAATCAGACGATTGTGTGGTTCATGTCGGGACCAAAACCCGCCGTGCCATAATGGTCACGGCTTTATTTACATCCCCTCGGAGAGGGGAACACCCTTGATTAATCACCAGGAAAAGGGGCCTCATGGCCAGAAAATTAATTGCATAAAAACCTATTAAGAAATGATGAAGTCCTCGTACGAGGGTGTGAAGAAAGTATCTGAGCTCATGTCGGTCATATGTTGACCATTTAATGTTCGGACGAATGTCCGGCTTGAGAATAGCATAATCATCGCAGGAAGACCGGAACATGTATACGTCGGGATACGACAAATGTATTGTTCAAAGGAAGGGGAAATGTTCAGTTAAATCTTGGTTAGAGCGGTCAAAAACCGATAAGTTTGTCGGCCCGATGCAAGATCAAGCTATGACCATACTGCGGTGGGCCCCCCGCAGTCGAAGTCGGGCTCGCGTGGGCATCGTCAATATTTCCGGTGCCAAGGGGGCAACGGGAGGATGTCCCGGGACCAGATCTGAGAACCAGTATACATTCAAAGGGAGCGGGCTATAGACCGAGGATATGGGTCAGGCAAAGACCATGATCGGGTCGGACCCGAGGTCTAAGCATGGCCCACTGAGGCCTTATTGATATTCCCATGCAAAGGGTCTGGGGATGATGAGAGCCTTCTCGTTCCATTCAGATTTTATCGATCACTCATGGACCACTTTCTGTCCGGACAAAGGTCCGTGTTTGTAGCGTAAGAGACGGTGACAAACCATATAAATGTCTGCCGTGAGTACGGCAAGTTTAATGCAAGTGCGGGATTAGATCCCGATATATATGTCGGTCATTAACGGACCATTCACCGTTCGGACGAGAGTCCGCATTTGAAGCATCAAAGACAACGACAAAGCCGTATGGATGTTTGCTGTGAATACGGCAAGTTTTGTCACGCCCCGAGCCTTTAATTATAGCGGAAGACACGCTCAGGGAGCGCGAACAGCCGGCATGGTAAGCCTCTTGCAAGCAAGGATTAATCAGAGCGCAAGACAATCATGCAAATAAATGCAATTGCACAATAATATTCAAACTCTAACTTTATTTCATAAATGATCAATATTCAAGATACAATCACTAATTTGATTTCCATTCTACTAGACTCAAGAAATAGGAAAATTACATTGACTCAATCTAGACTCTTTAACTTCCTAAGTCTTCATTCTCATCTTTATAACACTTTCACTCGCTTCCAGATCCACTACTAGTATAGCCCGAATCCGAATCCAAACTATTTCCATCTCCTAAAAAATATTGGAAAATAGGTCATGAGCACACTTGCCCAGTAGGTATCTTCGTATTAACATGAAGGCACTATTTAAGTAATTATCATTTTTGCTCTAAAGAAATAAGGCAAAATCATGCAAATGCGAATCAATCATGCGATCAAATCAATAGAAACAAGATAACCATGTAAGATAGAATGATCAAGAATGAGCTAGCAAGAATATAACAAGAACATGATATTAGCCTTCCATGAACAAGAATGTACGAGATTGTACTAGCAAGCCACATATTCCTCACTTTAGCATCTTATACTTAAGAGCAAGTGCTTCGTGAATTTCTGTGGAATATCAAGCAAGAATATCATGTTGTGCCGTGGATCTTCACTTATTTATAGAAATAGTACTCCCAGCGCAATGCGACGCCAGTAGCATTATACCCCATGGTTTATAAAATAGTATGTTTCCGGCAATCAGCCGAGGGGACTAGCATAGAGCCCTTGAACACAATCAGTGCTCGACCGCATCTTCAGTTATAAATTAAGCTACTTCCACGCAGTATAACAGTAAAGTATGGCCAAGAATATAGTACTTCCAATAATTCCATGATAACAATAATCAATGAATGAATGCTTCAACATAAGAATGTAGGAGTCAAGAAATAGACTTTAAACAATGTCATGCTCATAGGAATAAATCGGCAGCATAACAGTATTTTCCTTAACTTCCATTTCTTTTAGATCAATTTAAGCAATATGACAAGTTCTAGATCATCAAAGTTTATCTAGAATCCTAGGAATATCAACCCTTGGTCAAACCTTGGGTTAACATAAACAAGCTATGTAGCGGTCATTTGCTGGGCCGTTACATTATGTGACGCGCCAGTAATATGCCGTTATAGTGATCCGAGTCCAGAAGGATAAAAAAAATAGACCCAGAGGAATGTGACGGTCTGGCACTGGGCCGTTACGTGAGCCTGACGGTCCAGTTCAAGGCCGTTACATTTCAAGAATCAAAACCACGATATAGTGTTCTAATTAATGGGCTTTCATTGGTACAACCAACTCGACGTCCTAGTGGGAATCCCAGGCTCGCGGAGAATTACGGAGGCCTTGAAACAATGATTTCCTAGTCCATTGGAAGGATTATCCAATAGAGAGGTCCTCATGTCCAAGATTGTGTTCCTATAGTGCAAAGTGTGAACTAATGACAACATACCGGAATATGTGCCATGTACATATAGAATTGACTCTATTGACAGAGAGAGAGATGTATAATCAATGTGAAAATCATGATAAAAACTCTGTCAATACAATGTTAAAAAGTCATGCTTTATAGTACAAAACTATAGAATTTTGGCATGAAATTAACATATCCTTAAAATATCACTAAGATATCAAAACATGCAATACCTATCATGCACAATCAGATATCCTAAAAATCATGTAATCAGGTTAAAACTTAAGTAACTATGCTTAATCAATAAATAATATTGGCAAGTTATTTTCTGTCTTAGGGTTGACAGAACGCAGGATATAACGGTCTTAAGAGGGGGCGTCACAGTGAAAGTGACGGTCATGATCAAGCCATTACTTGAATGTAACGCGTCTGTCCAAGCGCGTTAGAAACATCAGTGCAATTTAAATACGACAGAGTTTATAACGGTCTGTAGTAGGGCCGTTACTTGAAAGTGACGGTCCTATGATAGTGCGTTACAGTATCTGCTAACAGAAAATAATCATAGAAACTAAGAGATCAACTCACATTATGTCTTTTATCAAAACATGATGAGCTTCTAGTCATGTTAACGAAGTAAGGCCATCTACATGCATAGGTAATCATGAATAGATGAATAGTCATGTTTTAATTTCTTAATTTGGCAAAGAGGTGCATGATGTGCATAGAACAAATAAAACATGAAATCAATGCTCTATAATGCATGGAATTCAATCAAACCAGAGGGCTTTTAGTCCTATCATGATGTTTTTGCCATTCATGAGATTACCTACCTCTTACTTAGACTGTAGTTTCTGAATTTGGTTGAGCATCCTGCCCTAGATCTCTTCCTTCTCTTGTGACTTTTTCAGCAACTTCTTTAGGCTCTAACTCCACGCCCTCTTGACCTAAAGATGTGAAATTCGGAGGGGAGTTAGTCTTAAGTATTGTAAACAAATTATTCTAAAGAACTTACCTGAGATAATGACTCCTTACCTTGCTTCTTTACGTCCAAAAAGTAAGGGTCGCACAGTTCAGAACTATGCCCTATTTATAGAGTTTGGGCTAGGGTTTGAGGATTAGATCGAGTTTAGAGTCCTTATTTCATCAAATCCTAATCTCTAAGAGTCCTTAGAGTCTTTACAATCCTTCCCAAGTCGATCCATAGTGGATAGGAACATCAAGTTCCAATCTTTTCATGAGTCCCTTCACTTATGGAACTAACAGGAATGTAACGGTCGAGTGCCATGCGTTACATGGCTGTGGCAGTCTTACGATAGACCGTTACAGTCATCGTAGCTTAGAGTTTCAATTTATAACAACTCTTTTATTAATTATCTAAATAATTATCTTATATTATTAGTATTTATCCTTAATATCCGTGGATAGGCTTAAATACCTTCTAAAATATGGGCCAAACCTAATGGTCTAGGTCCTAAACCCTTTTGGACTTCAATTAAGTGGGTTGGCTTAATTGATTAACACAATTTTAGCCTTATATTGATTATTTAGCCCAATTAATGCCAGAATATTATTTAAATAACTAGAAATTACTTTTATAAATTTTGGGACTCTACAAGTTTAATGTGGATGCGGGATTAGATCCCGATAGAGGTGGGTCAAGCTGATGATCTATTGGCCCGAGGTGGTTGCGGACTATGGCCATATCGGGATCCCTAAGGTCCACGTCCGATACCATAAGGCATCGTTGCTTTTCTCTTCACGCACTGTCCGGAGAAGCGGATTGTTAAGTGTGAAGCCCGAACTCGCCAACGTGCCCCCTCACACGCGGATCGACCTGTGCGGTCAGGTCGCAGGGGTCAAGGGGGCAGCGCCCCTTGCGCGGGTCTCCGGGGGCTCCGCCCCCGGAAGAAAATTTTGATTATGACAGGGGTGATATTGTCTTTTGTACCAGTTCTCGTTGTTAGATTTTATTGTTTATTCACCCACTGGTGTTCCACATTCCTTTATTTCACTTGTTAGTTTCAAGCCTTTTATTTTGATTGGTTGATTGTTCTCATAAGGGTGGTTCATGCACTTTCATTTCTTTTCTTATTGGTTTAGGTCTCTTCTTTGTTTTATTCATTAGTTTCAACCTTTTCTTCTATTTAACTAATTTATGTTTTCTTTTATGAGGCACGCCGGGTAGAGGAAGCAAATGGGCGCGCCGGATAAGGGGATGCCAAGGGGAGAGGGCGCGCCGGTTAAGGATGTCAAGGGGGGGGCGTCAGTTACATGGCAAGAAGGAAGAGGGGCGTGTTAGGGTGCTTGGCCCGGATACAGAGGGGGGGTGAATGAATCCTTCTACGAATAATGGCCAAATTAAAATTAGGATGCCAGATAAAGACACAGAATAGAACTAATTCGATTCAACTCAAATACAAACACATGGAGCGCGCCTATTCAAGCATCTAGCGGAAACAAATCAGACAATCAAGCCACTGCTCAAAAGATTTTTTAGGTGGTTCGGTCCTTCAGACCTACATCCACCCCTCACTCCCAACCGGAGTGAGGCTTCACTAGCAAACGCTAGAACCAAGCAGACTCAGTCTGCAAACAGTTGCTGCCACACAGCTTGACCAGGGGAACAGCCTCCCCTCTTCCTCCCAACCGGAGGGGAAACTAGAGGTCGAAGACCTCTCTTCCTCCAGACCAGGAGGGACCACTGGACTTGCAACCTCAAGCCCAGAACCGGAGGACTAGCCTCCCTTCCTCTAACCAGAGGGCAACCCACAAGTGACAACCTGTCACTTGCAACCCGGAGATCAGATCTCCTTCTCCTAAACCAACAGGAGGAACCCGATCCCCAACAGGGCTATCGGAAGAACAAGATAACCAGATGAAATTGGAAGAAAATAAAAACACGAAATGAAAATAACTTCAGCAAACATAACGCTGAAAAATGAAATGCACAATGTGGCTCCCAACGGAGCTGACTGGCCTGGATCTGATCCACGGTCCAGTGAAGACAGATCTTCAAGCAGCTTCTTCCTTCTTCTCAACGAGCTCTCTCTCTCTCACACTTTTTCTTCTTCTGTTCTTCTGCTCTTTTTCCTCTTTTTAATCTCTGCTCCTCTATTCTTTTTGGCTTCAATGCTCACTCTTGCTCGACCAGCCTTTGTTCTTTTTATATCAGCAGCCAGCAGGAGGATGGGGTACAGAGTGCGTGTGCTTCACACGCTTGATCCAGAACCTTCCTGCCACGTGCCCCTTTCGTATTTGTTCCTTCAGTATCGGATCATGTGCACCCAGACACCGATGAATGTTCTTCCTCGGACCTGCAAGGAGATAAGAATCATTAACCTTGAGTGCCACAAGAACTAGAACTGCATGAGGTAAGTGGACACGACAAGAGGTGCACTAAACAGAGAACGACACGAGATACAGTGGTGACACAATGAACACTACTAAGAGAACGACACGAGGTAGAAAGAAAACAACACGAAGTAGAAGGAGAACAGCACAAAGTAGAAAAAGGACGACACGAAGTAGACAAGATTACTACAGTACGAGATAGGGAGAGCATGACACAAGGTCAGATGAAAAAACAGCACGAAGTAAAACGAGAACGACACGAAGTGTCACTGTAACAACAAACACTACGAAGTTACGAATACAAAAGCAACACGAAATCACGAATACAAAAACAACACGAAGACACGAAGACAAAAACAACACGGAGACACGAAAACAAAAACAACATGAAGACACGAAGACAAAAATAGAAACCGGCACGAGTTGAAAACAACACGAAGACGAAACAGTAACCGACACGAGTTGAAAACAACACGAAGATGAAACAGTAACCGACACGAGTTGAAAACAACACGAAGATAAAATAGTAACCGACACGAGTTGAAAACAACACGAAGACGAAACATAAGAATTGACACGAGTTGAAAACAACACGAAGACGAAACAGTAACCGACACGAGTTGAAAACAATACGAAGACGAAACACAAGAATTGACACGAGGTGAAGTCACAAAGCGACAAAGTCACGAGGTCTAGCAACCATGACACGAAGTCATGAGTTAGACATGTCTTCAACAACACGAGAAGAAATAGTGGAAGCAGAGGAACAACACGAGGAACTACAGTAACTGACACGAAGACACAGGAGCAAAACATAGAAGACTGACTCGAGATGAGCAACTAAGTGCTAACGACATGAGGTCAAACAGAACACATTTTAAAACAACACGAGGTACGAGAGGACGACACGGCATAATGAAAACACAAACAGTACTAAAATGAAAACGACACGAAGACAATCAGTACAACACGAGGTGTTATACACAAACAAGACGAAGTGCCAACCAACACGAATACAGTCCCTGAAAAATACCTGAAGTGAAATGAAGGTTTATTCTTCATAGAAAAAATATTCTTTGTTCACTTTCACAGAAAAATATTTTTGTTAATTTTTCACAGAGACATATTTTTGAACACCACTAAGACTTATAGTGTTGTCATCATCAAAACATGTAAAGATTCAACAAGACTCAACAATCTCCCCCTTTTTGATGGATGGCAACACTATGAGTCTTGAGTCTTTGCAGAGAAAGAAAAGCACTAAATAGCCATTCTTAATGAAAAACAAACATTAAACATTCTCAACGAGCTAGCAAAAGCCTGATTTCTTCAAGGCTGAAATAGCCATTCTCAATGAATAACAAACATTAAACATTTTCAACGAGCTAGCAAAGGCCTGATTTCTCCCCCTGTGACATCATCAAAAAGAATGAAACAATAAGAATGCAACAATGCAAATGATATGAGTTTTAATTAATAAGTCCAAGAGTGTGAGAGAGAAAGCCTCAAAATGGGCAACAAGATACAGAGCATAGTCTTTTCAAGAAAAGTATCTGGCTTGTCTACTAGAAGGGCCACGCGGCCTGCCATGAGGTGGTCTCCCCCTTTGAGAAGCAGAAGTATATTCTTGAGGTGGAGTTCTGCTAGAGGAAGCTTGACCAGGTGCTGAACCCAAGGTAGACTGAAATTCCTTTAGGTCATTTGACAGTTCAGCTAGCCAATACACCACTGCGCTTCTGACATGTCCCACTTCAGAAATGATGTCGTCTTGGCGAATATTGACAGTTTCATATCTATCAGTCAGAATTGTCATTTCTGTTAAAAAGGCGGCCAATTTATCATAGACCTGCTGAATACCTGGACCTAGGGCACTGGATGACTTCTTCAAAACTTCTAAAGATGTTCTGATCTCATAGCAGTGATCTATAATGTTGGTAGACATTTTGAAGGAGGAAATTTGAACATCTTGCAACTCACTCAGTGCTTTAGCTATCTTTGAACACACCTCCTGCAAACCTTGCATCAGGGATCTGTTGGCATCATCTGAAGCCTTTTTGTTGAGAAGGAATCGTTTCCATTCAGTGAGGAGAGATATCTCGAGCTTCAGTAGCCTGGAATGTACCTGATTTATGTTGAGGGTGACATATGTGAGCAGGTCATCTAATTTCTTATCTTGTTTCTGCATCTGCTGAGTCAGGTTTATAAGAAGTTCTTCAATGTTGGGCGCCCGAGCAGATTCAATGTTGGGCGCCTGTGCAGATAGAAGTCTAGGTGGACCTAGAGGTGTACCAAAAAATTCACTGCCAGGTACAGTTCTCTCAGCTGCTTCCTCTTGTACTGGCATTTGACTACTCTCAGCTGGGACCTGATCTTCATCTTCAGCTTGAGTTTCTTTCTGAGGAATTACACCTTCAGGTGCCTCTTCTTCACTTGAAGATTCTGAATCTAGTTCTATGACAGGAACCTTTTCTTGACTGCTATCCCCTCTATCTTCCATGAGTTCCTGATCTGCAGGGCTGTCAACAGATGCCTGTTCAAGACTTTCAGATGCAACCAAGTTGGTAGCCTCTTCCAAGCTTCTCTCTACAGTTTCTCTTAAAATTACATTAACAAAAATAGCAAGTTCTTGATCAGTACTGTCTTGCTCTTTAGCTGGCTGTTCCTCAGGCACTATTACCTCTTCAGATGTCTTCCCAAAAGAATCAAATAGACCAGCAATATTTGCATCTAGATCAGTCTGAATGCTTTCGTCAGACAACCTGATTTCCTCAGATGCAACCTCGACTAGCCTCTGAAAGGAAAAAGGTACTTCGGTGGGTGCAGCTGGCAAAATAGACTCTGGTTGTTCAGCTGGTGTTTCCTGTTGAGCAATCTCAGAAACTAATTGCACACCAGTTTGGGCTAAGTCTTGAAATTGTTCCAAATGCTCCCCCTGAGTATGTGATTCCCTGACCTTTTGGGCCTTAACTTGCCCCACCATAGAAGAGCCCTCTAAGCCCAAAAACACTGAAACAAAATTCATATTAAATATGTTTCGGGCTTTAACTTCAGATGCGGCCTCTCCATCCAAGCAAATCTCTGAATGCTTGAAGATGTCTGTCAGATGGGCGGCATAGGGAAGGTGTCTCTTGGATCCAATGCATCCCTTCATGACAGTAAAAATGATCTCTGGCAGACATATCTTTACATTTTGAATCAGACAAAACAGTAGAAATCTTTGTGTGTCTGTAATTCTTCCTCTAGCCCCAGTCTGTGGGGTGATAATGGAAGCAATGACGTTCTGAAGGAGCTTGTGAAGAGGAGGAAATGACGATGTCAGATAAGCTTTTAGCTTCAACTGCCCCTTATCATGAATATTACTGGGTTTACCAGTAATGACTGAGAAAGCTTCATGGAGACTGTATCGAAAGCTTCCCTCTACCTCCCCTTTATCTGGAACACCGAGGGCTTTGTGAAGGGTGTCACATGTAACAGTTATCTCGACCCCTTTAACAGATGATAACAAGGCAGACTTGTCTCGGCTCAAGGACAAATTATTGTAAAATTCCATTACCGGCCTAGGGTAATAGACACGGTGATTTTCTAAGAAATTTCTCCACTCCTGAAACTTAAAGATTTTCAACAGTTCTGGAAACTTCGAGACCATGGTTTCATCTCCGAAATCTATTATTCTAGGAGGAATGATTTTCCCACTTTCTAAGAACACGGTAGACTGAGAAATCCTGGTACCTTGTTCTGAAGATACTTCCGCAGCAGGTTCTGGCTCAAGACATCTCTGTTGCTTAGATGAAGGCTCTTCAACTATTTCTTTTCCCTTCCTCTTCCTTTCACCAGGAGCTGCTGACCTTTGCTGATCCATCTGCCGTAACTTCCAGAGTATCAACTCTCTCTTGCAGGCTGCTATTGGAAGTGAAGCTAGACCCAAGAGAGGAAGAGACCTCTGTGGGGAAAGAAAGTGAGCGGGAAGAGATGGAGATGAGTTTGAAGAAAAACGCTCAAGGTGGAGCGGCACGAGGATGAATAGGAAGCGGCAAGGGGAAATGAGGGTTTGAGGTTGAAGGCGTGTGAAACAAGAAGGGTTTTGTCGGGTTGCTTTTTACTCTTATCAAACTTTTTCTGGAAATACCCAAATTACCCTTAGTCATGATGTAACGCAGCTACTGCCTGTTAAAGTTAGCCCTTCAATATGTGGACGAGTTATATTCTTCCAAATTCCAAGGTCAGTTAACTCAAGATATTAAATCAGCATAATCACAAAATTAGCTGTTAAAGTTGCTTAAACTAGAGAGAGTCACGATTAAATTGCTCCTTATGTTTGTCAAGCAACGAAATAACACATCGATGTCAAGCAGATTTCATTTCTTCATTTAATGGACAAGAGAAGGCATACAGGGTCAACCAATTTGTTGAGCACAAGGTAGAATAGTCCTTTTTACACAAGGAGACATGTTTATCAGACACCAGAAACCCTGGTTACTCAGGACGGACTACCTTTATGCCAATCAAAGCCAATGAAATTTTCTTTGAGGACTTTCCCCCCCTTTTTTTTATTTTAACATTTCTACACAGAGATAGCTAATTGTATCATGACAGAAACTCTGGACTTCTCTGATCTAGAGTGTCTATTTCTCCACAAAAGCCATTGCTCTGCCACAAATAATGGCGTATTCCCTGGTAGCACTTCTCATGATTTTAGACAAAAGACAGATATCTTACTTAACACAATTTTTTTTATCTCAGAGCTCTCTCCACATAAGTTTCAGTTAAGTCGAGATCCTCAACAAGTTTTACTCATTTAACAGGAAGTTTTATAATATGTTGACCAACACTTGAGAGGATAACTTAGAAGGATCAAGGACCAAATATAACCCCCAAACATTGAAGTTCTTTGTTAACAGGTGTAAGTTGTTACACTAGATATTGGGTGGTTTAAGGTATACAGAACACATCTGATAAGAGCAAGAAGACTGAAAACACAATTTCTTCGAGAGAATATCTGAACCAAGAGTGATAGGAGAGAGATAAGAAGGTGGCTGACCGAATAGAGAGAGATGAGATGAGATGAGCAGCACTCCTATCAGCAAGCCAACAAGTGAGAGATCACTCAAGACATTAGGCACTAAGGACACATCCAAATATAGTATTCTTGAAGAAGTTCTGTCTCACATCCAGAGAAGCTCTTGGGCAACAAAACGCAACCTCATGAGATGACAGATCTAAACACCACATAAACTGCATCGGCTGACACAATTCCTCAGAAACCAAATGGCCTGTCAAGCTCCTTTTCAGCCCACTCAAGGACATCTCACACACGACTCTTGGAGGTATTAATTAATTATTGAATGCAGTGTTTGCCATGAAAATTAAACATGTGAGTTTGAGTTATGCACAAACAGGCTCCCCTGATCATCAGAATGACTCATGGTACTAGGCGGAGCATTTGGTCTGAAAGACCACCTCACACATAGTAAGGACCTCCGGACAGATTTCCCTGCCTTTGGTAGCTTACCATTTGATATACTATAGAGGTCATAAATAACAGGGTAAACTCAACAGTCCTATAAGCAATTCAGATTTTCATGAATTATGCAACATACAGTTTTCAACTAGCATTCACATTCAGTTCAGATTTTCAAAATTTTCAGAGTGCATGTTCAGAAAATAATGCAACTTGCAGATGATGAATGAATATGCAAGAACAGATTCAATATGCATGCACTAGATGAAACTAAGAGCAGGATAAGCAAGAATACATCGAACCAGATATGCAATAGGTTTCAAAATGGGACATGTAGAGAGATTACCTGAACAGTGTGAGAATGGGGTTTTCATTCTTGAGTGCCTTGGATCATTACCCCTTTTATTCCAGTCCCAAGGCACACCTGCAAAACAAGGTTTATTTTGCACAAACAGGTACCCAAGAAGTCTTGGGTCCTGACATGACATTATTATTTTTAGCAGGTTTTCTCAGCACATTTCCAGGAGTAGTTTTCAGATCTGATTTATGCACATTCTTATTAGCATGAATTCTATGTGCATACACATGAGATTTTCTGTTAACAGGGTAAAATTTCTGTTTACCAAAACTGGTTTGGTTTTGATATCCTGCCAGCCAACAGGTTGCAGCCCTGTGACCTGGCTTCCCACAATGATGACATGAAGGTTTTGCAAATTGTCTTACAGGGAATTTAGCATGTTTGAGATTCACATTTCTACCCTGAATATGCCAACAGTCCTTGACTGTATGGCCATGCTTTCTACAGTGAGAGCAAATGAGAGAATTTCTTCTAAAGGAACCTGACCAGCATTCAGAGGCCCTGTGACCCATTTTGTTGCAGTTGAAACAAATGATATGCTGGCTCATTGAACCAGATTTGTTTTTATTAAAAACATGTTGGTTTGTAGGGAATTTAGCATGATATGAATAGAGGGTTTTCTTACCACTAGCAAACCAGCAATGAGCAATAGAGTGTCCTAATTTGCCACAATTAGAGCATGTGACATTTCTTTTCTGAGGTGATGGATTTTTATCATAAGATCTCCTAGCATTCTTATCATCCTTCTCCATCAACTTACACTCATGCATCAGATGTCCAACTTTATGACAGTAGTGACAGATATTCTTCCTTTTAGATGCATGTGAGTGTGTGTGAGGACTGTGATCAGCAAATGCTGATGGACCCTTTTTATTTATTTTCTGATTTTTAGTCCTTTTCTGATTTTTATCTTATTTTCCTGTTTTCTTAGCCTTGTACTGAATTGGAGATGAAGTGGAAGGCTTTTCCTGTTCAGAAGATTTAATGAAAACAGTTTTTAGCTTGGATTCATCAACCTTTTTCAACTTTTTAGTTTGGTTCTGATTCTTCTGAACATTTGGTTGTTTATTTTCTGAGGTTGTGACTATATCAGAAACTTTGACAAAGGATGTCGTCAGCTTGTTTTCAAAAACCTTTTTATTGACATTGTTGTAGCCCAACCCTTCCTTTTGAGTATTGACCTTAATTCCTAACAACCAGTCCAGATTTTCTTGACCACTCACAAACTTTGACAAGGAGTTTTTCAGATCCTGAATTTCATTATCAAGAGATGCAATGTGTATTTCATAACTAGCGATCTCTTGTTCACTACAATTGACAGTTTCATTCAAAACCTTATTAGCTATTTTGTATTCTTCAATTTCCTTTCTCAGCTCATCTACTTCATCAGTTTCGTTAGTACAGATGACTTTTCCTTTCTCCAATGTGAGAAGTCTTTCAGACATGGCACTGTTTAACAATTTTAATTTTTCAACTTCTTCTTTAAGCTTATTATTTTGAATTAACTCATTTATTAGAAGCTGATCTTCTGAGTCAACCATGTTTTCTCTCCTAGCTTCAAACTCCCTCAATTCCTTTTGTTGTTTTTCAAAATCTTTCTGTAGTTCTATGTTTACAGATTTTATGGCATTAAACTTTTCAATCAGCAAATCATTCTCTCGTTTAAGTTTCTCTAATGGTTCTTCATTTTCTTTAGAGAACTTTCTGAGAGAGTCATTCTCATTTTTCAGTTTGCTTAAGTCAGATTTAACGCGTTCAAATTCTTTCAGCATTAGATTATCAGACATACTAGCATTTTTCAGTTCAGCACAATTTCTACAAGGAAAGCTTGAACTATCTAACCCAGTACCCTTCTTCAATTTTTTATACTATTTTCTTAACAGTTCATGAGATTCAAATAATTTAGCATAAGCATTCTCCCAATCTTCTAGAGAGAAGTTCTCGAAGAGATTTACCTCATCATCATCTTCTTCAGTTTGATTGCTGCCTTGATCGCTTCTGTTGGCCATCATGCAGCCTGTTTGATTTCCTTTCCCGTTTCTCTTCATCATTTCCAACATATCCCTTGCAGATCTGCAATCAAGGAAACATGAGTGAAAAGCTTTGTCAGTGGCTGCTTTCATCAGATTTACAGCTGTCTGATTCTCCTCATACATTGATTCGTGACTGTCAGTCCATTTGGACCTTTTCTTTGGTAGTTCATGAGGACCATGTGAAATCACTTTCCACAGGTCTGGGTCAACGGATTTAACATAAGCACGTAAAGCTCTGTGCCACTGGTTGAAATCAAAACCACTGAAGACAGGTGGACAAGCCATTGAAGCAAATAGCAGATATATTCAATGCAACAGGAATATTGATGCACTAAAGGCAAATAAGCACCTAAGACCGCAAGAACGAATCTGCAGGTCGCTGGACCTTATATGCAGACACCCGCTCTGATACCAACTGTTCAGGTGCTTGGCCCGGATACAGAGGGGGGGTGAATGAATCCTTCTACGAATAATGGCCAAATTAAAATTAGGATGCCAGATAAAGACACAGAATAGAACTAATTCGATTCAACTCAAATACAAACACATGGAGCGCGCCTATTCAAGCATCTAGCGGAAACAAATCAGACAATCAAGCCACTGCTCAAAAGATTTTTTAGGTGGTTCGGTCCTTCAGACCTACATCCACCCCTCACTCCCAACCGGAGTGAGGCTTCACTAGCAAACGCTAGAACCAAGCAGACTCAGTCTGCAAACAGTTGCTGCCACACAGCTTGACCAGGGGAACAGCCTCCCCTCTTCCTCCCAACCGGAGGGACACCCAAGTGACTCCCAGCCACTTGGAAACTAGAGGTCGAAGACCTCTCTTCCTCCAGACCAGGAGGGACCACTGGACTTGCAACCTCAAGCCCAGAACCGGAGGACTAGCCTCCCTTCCTCTAACCAAAGGGCAACCCACAAGTGACAACCTGTCACTTGCAACCCGGAGATCAGATCTCCCTTCTCCTGAACCAACAGGAGGAACCCGATCCCCAACAGGGCTATCGGAAGAACAAGATAACCAGATGAAAATGGAAGAAAACAAAAACACGAAATGAAAATAACTTCAGCAAACATAACGCTGAAAAATGAAATGCACAATGTGGCTCCCAACGGAGCTGACTGGCCTGGATCTGATCCACGGTCCAGTGAAGACAGATCTTCAAGCAGCTTCTTCCTTCTTCTCAACGAGCTCTCTCTCTCTCACACTTTTTCTTCTTCTGTTCTTCTGCTCTTTTTCCTCTTTTTAATCTCTGCTCCTCTATTCTTTTTGGCTTCAATGCTCACTCTTGCTCGACCAGCCTTTGTTCTTTTTATATCAGCAGCCAGCAGGAGGATGGGGTACAGAGTGCGTGTGCTTCACACGCTTGATCCAGAACCTTCCTGCCACGTGCCCCTTTCGTATTTGTTCCTTCAGTATCGGATCATGTGCACCCAGACACCGATGAATGTTCTTCCTCGGACCTGCAAGGAGATAAGAATCATTAACCTTGAGTGCCACAAGAACTAGAACTGCATGAGGTAAGTGGACACGACAAGAGGTGCACTAAACAGAGAACGACACGAGATACAGTGGTGACACAATGAACACTACTAAGAGAACGACACGAGGTAGAAAGAAAACAACACGAAGTAGAAGGAGAACAGCACAAAGTAGAAAAAGGATGACACGAAGTAGACAAGATTACTACAGTACGAGATAGGGAGAGCATGACACAAGGTCAGATGAAAAAATAGCACGAAGTAAAACGACAACGACACGAAGTGTCACTGTAACAACAAACACTACGAAGTTATGAATACAAAAGCAACACGAAATCACGAATACAAAAACAACACGAAGACACGAAGACAAAAACAACACGGAGACACGAAAACAAAAACAACATGAAGACACGAAGATAAAAACAGAAACCGGCACGAGTTGAAAACAACACGAAGACGAAACAGTAACCGACACGAGTTGAAAACAACACGAAGATGAAACAGTAACCGACACGAGTTGAAAACAACACGAAGATGAAACAGTAACTGACACGAGTTGAAAACAACACGAAGACGAAACAGTAACCGACACGAGTTGAAAACAACACGAAGACGAAACACAAGAATTGACACGAGGTGAAGTCACAAAGCGACAAAGTCACGAGGTCTAGCAACCATGACACGAAGTCATGAGTTAGACATGTCTTCAACAACACGAGAAGAAATAGTGGAAGCAGAGGAACAACACGAGGAACTACAGTAACTGACACGAAGACACAGGAGTAAAACATAGAAGACTAACTCGAGATGAGCAACTAAGTGCTAACGACACGAGGTCAAACAGAACACATTTTAAAACAACACGAGGTACGAGAGGACGACACGGCGTAATGAAAACACAAACAGTACTAAAATGAAAACGACACGAAGACAATCAGTACAACACGAGGTGTTATACACAAACAAGATGAAGTGCCAACCAACACGAATACAGTCCCTGAAAAATACCTGAAGTGAAATGAAGGTTTATTCTTCATAGAAAAAATATTCTTTGTTCACTTTCACAGAAAAATATTTTTGTTAATTTTTCACAGAGACATATTTTTGAACACCACTAAGACTTATAGTGTGGTCATCATCAAAACATGTAAAGATTCAACAAGACTCAACAGGGCGCGCCGGATAGATGCCAAGAAAATGAAGGGGGTCAAGGGCCCGTCGGGTAGAGGAAGCCCAAGAGGGCACGCCGGAATAGGAGGTGCAAGGGCGCGCCGGTTATGGAGGGAGTCAAGGACGCGCCGGGTAGAGGCACCCATGGGGGTGCGCCGGTTTAAGGGAGTTAAGGGGGTGCGCCAGTTAAGGCCAATGAACAGTAAGGCGCACCGGATTAAGCACTATTCATTCCAAGAATTTGAAAGTTGTTTGAGTGTAATGCTATTCCGGCGCGAGGGGGGTAGCGCGCCGGATTAGCCCGCGCCGGATTAAGGAGCGCGCCGGGATAGCTATTATGAGTTTTCTTTAATTCTCTTTGCTTCCGTTCTCGTTTCTTCAACCTGCAGATTGATCGAATGGATGGATTGTTTGTTCAATTGATACTTTAGATCAATAGAATACTTCTTATCATTCGTTGAGGTGAACGAGTATGTAGATGTGAATGTTTTACTTCAAGGATTTATTATGCAGGAACTCAAAGGTTCAGGTTGATTCAGGGGTTTCAGACATACGCTGTGCTTATTCCCAGAGAGCTTAGTTTGTTCGTCTGTTCTGATGTGTTCTTCGTCTGGCAAAATTTGGGCAGCATCTCCCCCAGACTGAAGCTTGCCAGAGAAAAATGGGGAATGTTGTGTATGTGATTTTGATGATTACAAAATGCCTTTGCCTTTGTTGCTTAGCCTTGTGCGTGAATGGTTATTCATGTCTTCATGTGTAGGAAGTTTGAAATGGTTGTGGAGATGATCACAAACTACTTTTATTGGGATATCATGTCGATGCATTTGTGACTCTATAAGGCTCATATGTGCTTTGATGCTAGCACATTGCATTATGGAAAACATGCTTGGATAAATGTCATATTGAGCCTCATGTCATACTTCGGTAATGCTAAGTGATTGATTAATGGAAAATGTCTTCATGACAAACGAACTCACATGTTGCTATCTTGCTTTGCAGGTACTGCTACTGGGCTAGAATGCATGCGCCTTCATGCATGTCTTAGTGTGGGAATGTTAAGACTAATGTTCTTGTTCTTTTTGCCCACACCAACGTGGATTCATTAGTGATTCATTGATATGAATTGATTGCTTGTCATTGTGGAAATCATTTCTATTTCATTGTTTATTCTTGCTAAAAGGATCATCATCTTCCTTTCACTCATACAAATTCAATCATTCCTCAAATGGCAAGTGTGTTTAGATTCTGAACTTTTGGACTAAATATGCAGCTCATGTGTGCTTAACTGAAACCATTTTCAGATGATCTAAATGCTCCCAGATGACTGAATAAATGTATGTTTCTCTGAACTGAAGTTGGAACTCATATGAGGATCCTAAGATGAAAATGTTATCAAAGCATTTATGCATCTCATGCTAGTGCTTTCATGTTCATACTTCATGTCATTTGGGTCTCGGTCTCACAACTAGCTTCATATGTTAATGCATGACCCATATATTTTGATCTTGATCTAACCTCTTGCTTTATCATGTTTTTCAGGATGAAAAATCATGGTTGATCTTCATGGGATTTTGGTAACATTTAATCAATTGTTTTCCCTTGATTTGATGGAGGTTTTAGCCCTTTTTCAGACCCAAATAAGAAGGGGTCGACCCATCGGGTCGACCCTCTGAAGTTCTGTTCAAAACAGAACTAAGTTTTGAAACCTGCTGAAAGGGGTGACCCTGGGGTCGACCCCTGTAACCCAGAACCAGCTTTGGTTCTGTTTGGGTTCTGGAAGCACGAGGGTCGACCCCTGGGGTCCACCCATTGAAGGGTCGACCCCAAGGGTCGACCCCTGTAACCCAGAACCAAATTTTAGGTTCTGTTTGGCTTCTGTGTGCCCGAGGGTCGACCCCTTCCAGTCGGACGTCCAGCCGTGATGTTTGACCGCCGTTTTCTTGCACCAAAAGTCCTACCAATCAATTCCTAATGCCCTAAACATCTCCCTAATTCGTGGATCTGGTCCCTAGGCTGTTTCTTGACCGACCTAAACACATATATACATCTCTTGGGTTGCAAACCCTAAGGGAGAGGATGCTAGATCTGAAATTCATTTTTCTTCTAACCCTTGTATGTGCAGGTTCGGAGTTGAAGCTCCCAAGCCCTCTTCCACCTTGCTCTAAAGCTGAAATTGAAAGGAAGAAGCTTGAATCAAGGCCCAAGATCATATACAACTGAAAGCTGCATCTGAAATCAAGATCCAACCTCTGTTCGTGCTGCATTACTTCACGTTTGTTTCAAGAATGTTCTTCATCCTGCAGAAGCATTCAAATACGTTTGAAGAAGAGAAAGGGGGAGCTCTAATCACTGCAAAATCTTCCTTATTCTGATCTTTGTTGATAGAGCTCGAAAATCTACTTTAAGGCATTATAGGAGGGCTTCATATGTCCTATCTCTTGCATATATATATGAGTTATGATTTTTGTGATACAACAATCTTAATGCTCATGTGTTCTTTCGTATAGGTTGAAGATGAAGAGGGGGATCTCTAAACCATTCATTTCTATACTCTTGTTTGAGATTAGCTTAAAGTTTGAACTTATTATTTCTATCTATTCTTTCAGGTAAAGAAGAGATTGGAAGAAGGAAAAGAGGAGCGGCTAGAGAAGAGGGAGAAGATGTTGTCAAGATTATGATCATCTGTCAACGAGCAAGGAGAATCAGATTTTGCTGAAGAAGGGATAGCCTTATACTTGATGCATCTGTCTAGTTTTCATCTCTATAGTTTGTTTGGAGGGTCATAGCATATATGTGTTTTTGGTTCATAAACATTTGAGATAATGCTTTGTGTGGGTGTTCGGAGAAAGGGGTCTCCGAGTGTGTGTGTTGATTTATGTGCGTCGATTTGTGCGGAGTATATCCGCGTGTGTGGTTGGGTGTAACCAGGGCTGTGTTCCCCGTGTGTTAGTTGGGGGTTTACTCCCGTGTGGTTATGTAGGCAGTGCCTACGTGTGTGTGGACGGAGTTGTGTCTCCGTGTGAAGTATTCAGTTCGGGGTGTGTTCCCTAACGGTGTGTGTGTGTGTGTGTGTGTGTGTGTGTGTGTGTGTGTGTGTGTGTGTGTGTGTGTGTGTGTGTGTGTGTGTGTGTGTGTGTGTGTGTGTGCTGTGGCAGTAGTTTGAGGCAAGGCCTCGTGTGTGGTTTGCTGCGAAAGCAGCGTGTGTGTTGTTGGGGTTCGTCCCCGTGTTGCTACTTTTGTAGCGTGTAGTAAAGCCTCACCGGTTTGGTGAGGGATGGACGTAGGGTGCCCGTCGTGGTCCCGAACCACCTTAAAAATCCCCGTGTCTTGTGGTTTGTTTCTTGTGATTGTGTGTTCTCTATCCTATCTGTTTGTGCAATCGTGTGAGCTCGGTGAGATTGAGTGAATCTAGTTTAAACATGTTTAGATTAAATTACTCAATCTTGTATATTCCGCTGTGTGCTAGTTGTGTTTTTAATTGGACATAGTTTTTAGTAGTAGGATCTATTCACCCCCCCTCTAGATCCGTGTTCCTACACTACGGGACCCAACAATTGGTATCAGAGCAAGGCTCTGTTGTCCCTAGATCTTACGATTTACAGAGTGATCCCAGTGCATTCTACAATCATGAATTTTTCTACTGAACATATATCAATGAACTGTTTGCCAATCTTCACTGGTTTGAATTTTAATTCATGTCTAGGTAAACTGTGTGTAGTGATCAATTCTATTAATCCTAGTCTTTGGAAATTGATTTATCATGGTCCACACATATTACCTCTAGATGAGACCACGTTGTCTAATCAGGATAAAATGATGCATCATGATAATGTTACTGTTTTGAGTTTATTGAAAGCTTCTGTAAGTACTAACGAATATCCATTTGTATCTTCTTGTAGGACGGCAAAGGAGCTCATGGACCAGTTAATCAAACATCAAGAGAAGAAAAGGCAAAAATGTCTCATGGCCAATGATGCTGATCAACATAGTGATAAAAATGCAGAAGAGGTAAATTCAGATTCTGAAGAATTTACTCTTGATGATCTTGTTGATGCTTATGATGAGTTGGAAAAGTAATATAAGAAAATCAAGTCAGAAAACAGAAAATTGAAAAAGAAATCTAAAAACATGCTCCATGAAAATGGATCTTGTGATAAGTGTTTTGAGCTTGATAACTTGAATGAAATTTTAGAGCATGATGTTGAATGTCATAAAGAAACCATTGCTTGTTTGAGAAATGAAAATATTACCCTCAAGAATAAAATCGATCTATTAGAGAAAACTGAAAAAGATCTAAGAAACAAAATGGATTCAAACTCTATTGATCAGGATATTTGCAATGAATTGATTTTGAATGATAAACTTGCAAATGAGAATGAAGAACTTAAAAAGGAAAACAATGCTATATTGATTCAGATATCTCTGCTTGAAGGCAACATGAAGTTTCTTGACAAAGAAAATACTTTCTCAAAATCTAAAATGAAAAATTGAAACATCTAAACACAACCATGTCTAAAAAATTACTTGCTTTTGAAAAAGGGAAATCTGTGATTGTTGATGAATCTGACAAGATGCATGTGCTTGAACAAATGATAGAGAGCTACACAACCATCAATACCCAATTGAATGAAAAAGTCATTTCTTGTGACAATGAGATCATTTCCTATGAATTGCATATTTCATCACTTGAAAAGAAAATTCTTGATCTGAATGCTTCTTTGTCTAAGTTTGTGAATGGGGAAGAAAATCTGAACAAGATTTTGGGAACCAAGGTAAATTTTCAAAGAGAAGGTCTTGGGTATGAACCCACCAAAAAGAAAGCCTTTGGGCTAAAGACTCAAACATCTTTTGTACATGCTTCTTGTTCCTCAAATATCTCAAATGTTTCTTGTGTTGAGAAATCTAATCCCAAGGCTCAGGCTCAACCTAGGAACAATAGGATTCATGCTCACAAAAGTCACAAAAACCATGCTCCAAAATCAACAAATGTCAATTGTCATTATTGTGGTAAGTATGGTCATTTGATGAATGATTATTTCATTATGAAATCGGATGATTTGAAAGCATGCAAAAATGAACTTGTTTCCAAAAGGAAAATGGTTGTTTGTTTTGAATGTGGAAAGCTAGGACACCGTGTGTCACAGTGTTGGCAAGCAAATGAAAGAAAGAATTTCAAAGTCAAAAATACTTATACTTTCGCCAACCCACAAAAATTTCAAGCTCATTCTGTTGTGAAGAAGAGAAATTTCCATGCTCATAATGATAACATTCATGCTAAATCATAGAAATTTGATTATCATGTTTATAAGAATTCTGTGAAGTCTTCAAAATGTTGTCATTAGTGTGGAAAAGTTGGGCATACTATGCATGATTGTGATTTGATGAATTTTGATGATATGTTTGCCCAAAGAATGTGGAAGGCACCCACTAGACGTGCAACTAACCATCCGGGACCCAAGAAGGTTTGGGTACCCAAAATAATCAAATGAGAACTTTGTTGCAGGATTGTCTTGAGGCCAAGAGGAAGGCTTTAAGTCAACTTGGCCAGTTCTGGTGTGATGCCTTGGTTAACATGGGCTTGTCCCTTAGTTGATACTTGCAGCTCATCATTCACGCTTACAGCTCATTGGAGATTGTCTTGTGGAAGAAAAGCACTGAAATATACTTTCTCATTTGTATTGAATTGAGGTTGACATAAAATTGAGTTTCTGATATTACAGGTTGAGAGAGAGAGAGTCACATGTGATGAAAAGCTTTGAAGTTAGTTTCTTCATATGTATTGGCTTAATATTGACATGAATTGAGCTCTTTACAGTGCAGGTTTGATAATGACCATCAACCCTTGAAATCATGGTAAGAATTCAATGAATGAATGTATCTCCATGTGCCTAGATTGAGTCTAACTCATGTATGACTTTTCTGAGCTCAGATTAACTGTCTTATGCAGTTTTGCATGTTCCTAAGTTGGTGTCGAAATGCCCATCTTGAGGACCGGTTGGTTTGAACTTTTACCCCACTACCCTTAGAGTTTCTCTTCTTATCCTAGAGGAGTTTTGAAAGGGTTTTGGCATGGGATTCTTGGTATTTTCATATCCTTACACGCTGCTATCTATAAGATGCGAATTTGGGGTCTCAATGGAACTCCTTTGGCTAATATCGTTATATTTCTTGCAGGAGAGAAAGAAAGGAGCTTGTTGATGAAGATGGCAACAAGCGAAATAAAGCGAAGAGTTTGAGAATGTTAATAAAGGTAACTCAAGACAAAGGTGAGAAAATAAAGTGTTTGTTAGAAGCTCTTTGGTCTTGATGTAAGTGATATATCTTGGCAGACAGTGATTTTGATGTTTTGAATACCCTTTGGTTGCTTTTGAAAATGTGGATGATGAATACTTGGCTGAATGGGATTGAAACATCTGAGCAGTATATATGAGAGTGTAGCCATTGAATGCCTTTTGCTAAACCCCCGATGTCAAATGAGAATACATCTGTTTCTGATCATCATTTCAATGATTACATGGTATATAAAATGGTGACATGTGGAAGGACAGGTGAAGCCTGTCTGAAAGCTATCACCATGCGTGAGAATGTGTCTCCGCCCGGTACCATGAATCATCTGTGCATATGGCATCAAACTTAAATGAATTTTCTGAAATCATGCATTGATTATGGGGGAGTCTTGCAAACTGTAAATTTTGAGATTGATGTTTTCCATTCTCTCAGCATGATGATGTTGTTCTGTGGCTGAACATTTTGAGGACTGAATTTGATCAATATTCCATGGTCTTTACCAATGTGCCACTCATCTTTTTGGATGAAAGCATAACTATTTTCAAGAAAAGTTCACATGTGATGATTTTGATGCTTTGCATGAATTTTCTTAATTCTCTTTTCAAAATAAAATTGTGTCCTCACATTTTAACATTTGGTAATGCATGTCATGCATCAGTTGCATTAGGTGCATATAGAGTGTCATGTGAAATCTGAAATCTTGCATCATATTGCATATTAGCATATCACTTTCTGCATATCATTCACATAGTACTTTTGGAAGATGAAGCTCATCGTGTGTTTTGTTACATAGTTGGCATTGTCAGCATACATATAGAGCATATTTTGAAATACATCATTTTGAACATTTCATGTTGCATAAATGTCAAAATGAATACTTCCAACAATTGGTCTCATATCTTTGGGGCCAACAATTCAAGAACTGAAGTTGCATATCTTTTCATTTTGCATTGCATATGCATATCTCCATTGTATGCTTGCATGTTATTATATGCTATTCAACCCCTTCCTTTGAATCTTCTAAGACCAAACACTCCATTGTTAAATAATGTTGCATCTGAGTCTTAACAAGTGTGCTTCATGTCAAACTCTCAGGGGGAGCATTTCGTGCTTATTGCATTTACATAGGGGGAGCTACACTATCCTGCTCTAAGTTAAATTTTCTCCATACATGTTAAATCAAATTCGTACACTTCATGCACTTTAATGTGAAATTGAGTGTTATTCATAAGGATATAGGAATTCCATTTCAACACTCTAAAGTACTTCAACTTGCTGCATGGATGATAAGAGACAGTTGAGGAAAAAGCTGTCTGCCTCCACATACAAAAAATATGGTTGAAATGAAAGGCAAAGCAATGCTAAGTCTCACTGAGTAAACTGGGCACATGTCACCTGAGACGTGATGTGGTTCATTTCTGAAAAGTGTTGACTAAAGTAACTCTGTTCAAATGAGGTGACAATGTTCAGCATTCTGAGTAACCGAGGATTCTGGCATGAGCTCCATGTGTCTCCTCGCGTAAAAAGGAATTATTTGAACCTGATCATTCTTAGAAAAATTCAGATTGTCAGTGTGAAAATTACTGATGATAATTTGATGAGGACGAGCGAAGCCTCCAATACGATGTTCTCTAGATTGAAATGCAGTATGTGCCGTTACTATTGTGTTTACTTGAAAATCCGGTTATCCATATGGCTAAGATTTATACTCATGTTACTCACTTACACATGGTAATTTGATTTGATATGTATTTTAAAAATTTGATTGATTGTTTGACCTGTTGTACGTCTTCTCCTATTTATCTGCACAATCCTGTAGGTGTAAACATGAGCATTCTGAACTTAATGACTCATTTGTATTTTTCTTACACCTATCCCCTCATTGTAAATCAATTGGCCTCACTTCTTGTGAAGAAGTTATGTTGCATGTATCTATAGATATCTGCTTGATTACATTGTATGCATTTCATGTCTCATCATTTTCATACATCATGTTTCATGCATTTCACAAGAAAACTAAAAATCAAAAATTTGAAAATCAAAGTCAGTCATCTAATGTGTCAATGTCAAAGGGGGAGCTTTGCATGTGATCTTATCTGCTTAATTCATCAGGACTTGCATGAGTCAATACCTTTCTATGTGTGTTTGAGTGCTTGTTTGCTTGCTCATTATTGTCATGCCATACACCATTTCTAATTGCTGCAACTTGTGAGCATTTACATATCGTTTTGTCATCTTGCATTCTACATGACCATATTGTCCACATTTGCATTTCCAGTTTCTACATTTGAATTTCAACAATTGGTATCAACCAGTTTTACAATTAGTTCATGCATATTGAGCATATTGTTTCTCTTCATCATCCCGTTGTCCATGGGTTCTTGTCATTCTGGATTCCCCGTCATGCTCCCCATTTCTGATTATGTCAAAGGGGGAGAGAGAGCTTTAAAAGAGACCTTTAAAGCATAATATTTTGTCATCATCAAAATGAGGGAGATTGTTGTGTATGTGATTTTGATGATTACAAAATGCCTTTGCCTTTGTTGCTTAGCCTTGTGCGTGAATGGTTATTCATGTCTTCATGTGTAGGAAGTTTGAAATGGTAGTGGAGATGATCACAAACTACTTTTATTGGGATATCATGTTGATGCATTTGTGACTCTATAAGGCTCATATGTGCTTTGATGCTAGCACATTGTATTGTGGAAAATATGCTTGGATAAATGTCATATTGAGCCTCATGTCATACTTCGGTAATACTAAGTGATTGATTAATGGAAAATGTCTTCATGACAAACGAACTCACATGTTGCTATCTTGCTTTGAAGGTACTGCTACTGGGCTAGAATGCATGCGCCTTCATGCATGTCTTAGTGTGGGAATGTTAAGACTAATGTTCTTGTTCTTTTTGCCCACACCAACGTGGATTCATTAGTGATTCATTGATATGAATTGATTGCTTGTCATTGTGGAAATCATTTCTATTTCATTGTTTGTTCTTGCTGAAAGGATCATCATCTTCCTTTCACTCATACAAATTCAATCATTCCTCAAATGGCAAGTGTGCTTAGATTCTGAACTTTAGGACTAAACATGTAGCTCATGTGTGCTTAACTGAAACCATTTTCAGATGATCTAAATGCTCCTAGATGACTGAATAAATGTATGTTTCTCTGAACTGAAGTTGGAACTCATATGAGGATCCTAAGATGAAAATGTTATCAAAGCATTTATGCGTCTCATGCTAGTGCTTTCATGTTCATACTTCATGTCGTTTGGGTCTCGGTCTCACAACTAGCTTCATATGTTAATGCATGACCCATATATTTTGATCTTGATCTAACCTCTTGCTTTATCATGTTTTTCAGGATGAAAAATCATTGTTGATCTTCATGGGATTTTGGTAACATTTAATCAATTATTTCCCCTTGATTTGATGGAGGCTTTAGCCCTTTTTCAGACCCAAACAAGAAGGGGTCGACCCAACGGGTCGACCCTCTGAAGTTCTGTTCAAAACAGAACTAAGTTTTGAAACCTGCTGAAAGGGGTGACCCTGGGGTCGACCCCTGTAACCCAGAACCAGCTTTGGTTCTGTTTGGGTTCTGGAAGCACGAGGGTCGACCCCTGGGGTCGACCCATTGAAGGGTCGACCCCAAGGGTCGACCCCTGTAACCCAGAACCAAATTTTAGGTTTTGTTTGGCTTCTGTGTGCCCGAGGGTTGACCCCTTCTGATCAGACGCCCAGCCGCGATGTTTGACCGCCGTTTTCTTGCACCAAAAGTCCTACCAATCAATTCCTAATGCCCTAAACATCTCCCTAATTCGTGGATCTGGTCCCTAGGCTGTTTCTTGACCGACCTAAACACATATATACATCTCTTGGGTTGCAAACCCTAAGGGAGAGGATGCTAGATCTGAAATTCATTTTTCTTCTAACCCTTGTATGTGCAGGTTCGGAGTTGAAGCTCCCAAGCCCTCTTCTACCTTGCTCTGAAGCTGAAATTGAAAGGAAGAAGCTTGAATCAAGGCCCAAGATCATATACAACTGAAAGCTGCATCTGAAATCAAGATCCAACCTCTGTTCGTGCTGCATTACTTCACGTTTGTTTCAAGAACGTTCTTCATCCTGCAGAAGCATTCAAATACGTTTGAAGAAGAGAAAGGGGGAGCTCTAATCACTACAAAATCTTCCTTATTCTGATCTTTGTTGATAGAGCTCGAAAATCTACTTTAAGGCATTATAGGAGGGCTTCATATGTCCTATCTCTTGCATATATATATGAGTTGTGATTTTTGTGATACAACAATCTTAATGCTCATGTGTTCTTTCGTATAGGTTGAAGATGAAGAGGGGGATCCCTAAACAATTCATTTCTATACTCTTGTTTGAGATTAGCTTAAAGTTTGAACTTATTATTTCTATCTATTCTTTCAAGTGAAGAAGAGATTGGAAGAAGGAAAAGAGGAGCGGCTAGAGAAGAGGGAGAAGATGATGTCAAGATTATGATCATCTGTCAACGAGCAAGGAGAATCAGATTTTGCTGAAGAAGGGGGAGCCTTATACTTGATGCATCTGTCAAGTTTTCATCTCTATAATTTGTTTGGAGGGTCATAGCATATATGTATTTTTGGTTCATAAACATTTGAGATAATGCTTTGTGTGGGTGTTCGGAGAAAGGGGTCTCCGAGTGTGTGTGTTGATTTATGTGCGTCGATTTGTGCGGAGTATATCCGCGTGTGTGGTTGGGTGTAACCAGGGGTGTGTTCCCCGTGTGTTGGTTGGGGGTTTACTCCCGTGTGGTTATGTAGGCAGTGCCTACGTGTGTGTGGACGGAGTTGTGTCTCCGTGTGAAGTATTCAGTTCGGGGTGTGTTCCCCAACGGTGGGTGTGTGTGTGTGTGTGTGTGTGTGTGTGCTGTGGCAGCAGTTTGAGGCAAGGCCTCGTGTGTGGTTTGCTACGAAAGCAGCGTGTATGCTGTTGGGGTTCGTCCCCGTGTTGCTACTTGTGTAGCGTGTAGTAAAGCCTCAACGGTTTGGTGAGGGGTGGACGTAGGGAGCCCGTCGTGATCCCGAACCACCTTAAAAATCTCCGTGTCTTGTGGTTTGTTTCTTGTGATTGTGTGTTCTCTATCCTATCTATTTGTGCAATCGTGTGAGCTCGGTGAGATTGATTGAATCTAGTTTAAACATGTTTAGATTAAATTGCTCAATCTTGTATATTCCGCTGTGTGCTAGTTGTGTTTTTAATTGGACATAGTTTTTAGTAGTAGGATCTATTCACCCCCCCCTCTAGATCCATGTTCCTGCACTACGGGACCCAACAGGGAACACCAAACGGATTGCTCCGGGGTGAACCTCAAAACTCAGAGTAAGGCCTCCGTTAACCCATAAGTGCATGTGGAGACTCGAGGACAAGCCTTCAAGAGTTCCAGCAGCTTACTGGTGGTGATTCCTCAAAGTGGGACAAATGTGTGTCTCAAGAGGGTCATGAATGTTCATCCCTCATGTGGGTTCCTTCGAAGGCCATGCCACGGAGAGGCAGGCTTCAAAGACCCTAGATGCATGGAAGATAGGGAGAAAACAGGGGACGGGAGCTAAAGCCAAGAACCGTGCTTGCCAATAGACTTCCTTTTATTCATCCACAAGAAGGGGAAGGTTGAAATACAGAAGGGGGATCTACCCTAGGGCAGAGAGAAATACATTTAGGAGGCAAGAGGAGGAGATACATCAATGGGAGAGGGGGAACAGAGCACAAGCTCCCCCCCCCCTCGGACTCTCCTCTCACTCTCCTCTCTTTTTTCACCTCTCCGGCACGGGACGAAGCTTTCCTTCTCCTACGGTGGCCTACCTTTCTGTTGACGAACGGACTAGCCCCCTTCTCTCTTCTTTCACCCACCTATATATAGGATGGGTTGCGTTTCTTGTAGGAATGGCCAGTGGGGGAGAATTCCCACCACCTTTTGCCTTGTTCGCAGCAACGTCGGAGGTTGACCCGCTACGCTGGCTACTGCTGGTTCGTGGAGTACACTAACATTCATCCGAAGACGGGACATTCACGGATTTGCCGGGAGATCTTCTGCTGCTTCCACCGTCGATGCATGGCTTCACCGCTGCGCTGTCGAACGGAGGTGGAGACACGGCTTGATAGCATTGAATGCTACGCCCTTTTGAGTCTGCGTCCGAAGTCGACAGGAGAACAGAGCATCGGGGCATGGATGGGATGGCATTTAAGTTAAACCGGCGCGGTGTTGTGCGCGTCGGATTAACAACATATAAAGGGGCGCGCCGGACTAGCATCATGTAAGGGGCACGCCGGACTAGCATCATGTAAAGGGGCGCACCGGATTAAGCATAAGCAAGGGGGGCGCGCCGGATTTGGGAGCATATGGGAGGGAACGCTGGTTTAAGGCCCGTATAAGGGCGTGCCGGTTTAAGTGAAAGCAATGTAGGCACGGCCGCGCCGGTTTAGGCCTCGTCTCGACTTTGCGGCTTGTTGGGACGGGCGCCTGCCCTCCTGTGTTGCGTTAATTGTGAACCTCCAAGTCCCAGTTTAGGACTTCGGGTGATTCCCAGCACGTGCCGAACCTACGTTCGAATTTCTGAGTTTCTTATGATTCGGCCCTCGGCACCGCCGACTGGGGAGCCAGGGCTATCTCCTCTGTCCTAGGGGCTTCTTTGTTTGGTGACGGAGCACCGAGGATATGTTCGTCCTGCTCGGACGGGGGTATGGAGTTTACTCGGCCTTCCCATCTTCGACTTGCTCTTGAGATGTCGAGACGTCCGTGCCACAGGAACATTCTTTTTCTTCTCTCTTTTTGACGTCCACAGCCGTCTGCCAGATGGGCTCGTTATTTGAGAAGACATTGCAAGTTGGGAAAGCCAAGGATTCGAGCCCACGCCAGACGGGTCAATCACAAGCCAGTTTCTGCTAAGAAGAGGCGGCGGCGCAGGTTCAAGAGCCGTCAGTTGTGCATTTAGGGGTCCACCTCTTCCTCCCCTTCTTTTCATTCATCCTTCCTTCTACTCAGTTCCAACCCTTGGGTGGTGTACTTTCCTCCATCTGATCCTATTTTCATCATTTTCTCCTCCTTCCGTAGGTCCGTACGTCCCCTTTCCTCTCCTTTTTCTCCGAATCCTCCAGATTTTCCCTCCTCTCACAATCTAGGCCTCGGCCTATGTCTTTTCACCCTGATCTCGGGACATCTCCTAGTTCTTCTCCTCCAGTATCTCCGGGTTCCGTCTCTAATTCTCCTTCCCCGACCCCGTCGGGTGATTTTCACTCTTATTCCCCGACCCTGTCGGGTGTCTATGTCTCTTCTTCCCCGACCTTATCGGGTGTTTCTCATTCTCCTTCTCTGACCCTGTCGGATTATTCCCATTCCCCTTCTCCGACCATGTCGGATGATTCTTCTTCTTATCTTTCTACTCATTCCTCCTCACCCTTTCAGAGTCATTACCCTTTTTCTTGCTATTTTCGAGGCTTTACCCCGTCTTGATCTCAGCTGATCTGGTTTCTTTTGTATTTTAGTTCCTTGTTATCAGGGTCTCTGTGCCTTAACGAGGGAGTTCTAGCCCTCGTCTCTCTTCCTTTTGTAATCCTTCTTCGTCCAGTTTGGTGTTTGCCGCTCCTCCATGTCGAGGAATCTACAACCACTTGCTATCCTCTCCATTTCGTCCTGTCAAGTAAGGAATATAAAGCTCGTGCTGCCTCAAAGCTCGTTGATCAAGATCGCTTCAGGATACTAATTTCACACTGTGGATATGCAAGGTATCGTTATTTTGTGCAAGAAAATGTTATCATCGCTATTATCTCTCTTACTCCTGCACACGCTTATAATAATGTTGGTTCCTCACATGGTTTGAGTGACTTTTAGAAATTTGCTTAGTTAAGTGTCAAAATGAGTTCGCTTCTGCAGCATCCTTAGGCTGGTGATAGCTCTGCGCTAGGAGCCTGAATTTTTTCCCCCATCATTGAGGGTGACCATTTGTATGAGTTTTCCACACACTACACGGCACGCCATAGCCGATTTCTCTGAGGCAACACCATTGCTGCTTTGGCTATACTTTGGGAATGCACAAGGTCTTTTTTCTTCTCTGCTCGGCCAAGTGCAGGGGAAAGAGGTTGATGGATGAGATGGCCAACCTAGGCGCTCCCTAATACGAAAGAGATCTCAAATAGGGGTAGTCTTGACCTGCAAAAGTGAGCTTTCATGTTAAATCTAGCCAATAAGGGCTGTCAAAATAAATCAATGATCTGATCAATGTAAAATTATGAAATCAAAGGCATGGCAAGAGTGGTAGTACAGTTCCCCGTGGGACATCATGAGCCTGGTCGCGTGCGTGCCTAGAAAATATGGATCCGAAAATCAAAGACACAAAGTCCCGTCGCAACAGACTTACTCTTTGAGGGGTAGTGCCCTGGAAGGAATTCAAATCCCGATGTCTCCCATCCTGCATAAAGCTTGTCTCCTAATTTTTCGTCTGTTTCTCCTTCTTAGGCTAGGTTGAATCCCGGGTATGACCTTAGTAGGGGCACCGTTCTTTAGAGACGGTTAGTTGTGGTAAGCCACCCTCACATGCACCTCCTGCTTAAGGGAAGCCTTTAATGAGAGGGGTAGGAACGACGATCCCTAACCAGTAGTTCGAGCCCGTCTTTGGGTGCTGCAGATTGCTATTGTCAAAAATCTAAAAAAATGAGATATTGTTGAAAATTCTAAAAAATTGAGATATTGTTAAAAAAACAAAAAATCAAATATTGTCGAAAATCCAAAAAAATCAGAGAAATTGAAAATCCAAAAATATTTATCTTTTTGTTCCTTTCTATCTATTTGTTTTGAGGACATGTATGATTCATTTGTTCAGTGTGCAGGTTGCAGGTACTCAAGCTTTCCTCGCTCTATATTTTGATCTATCTAGCTCCTGTTCATATCTTTGATCTATTCTCTCTTCTTCAATCTATATCTCTCAATCTGTTCTAAAGCTTATGTCCCTCTCAAACTCTCGCTTCCTCTCATCATGTCTCCATGATAGGACTTTGCCTCACGATTATGAACCTGACGGCTCTGCTTCATCTGATCTTGGGATTTGATTGAAGGGCGTATTTGTCATGTCTTTTGTCCCGTCGTATCATTGTCACGTGTTTATGTCCCTCAGTGTCATCCCACGCATGTTATTTTGTCCCTCGCCGCGTGTTATTAGTTGTCTTGCATATGTTGTTAGTTGTCCCTCTATGTCCCGTGTATTGTCCCAACCGTGTGGTCATCCCTCATATTCTTGTCTCAACCATGTGTTATTATCCCACCGCATGCTCTTGTCCCAACCGTGTGGTCATCCCTTATATTTTTGTCCCAACCGTGTGTTGTCCCACCACGTTGTTGTCTTATCCCACCGTGTTCATCGTGTATACATGTGGTTTGTTCATGCCATTGCATATGTGTGCTTGTTTGTCTTTGTTATGTTATATTGTATTATTTTTCATTCGTTTGATCGTTATGTTATGTTGTCTTGTCTGTCGTTCAGTTGATGGTTCTGTTGTCTACGTTTATGCTTACTTATTTGTCATGTCTGTCTTATTGGAAAATTCATAAAAATCTCATAAAAATGTAAACATTTAAAAAATCTAAAAATAAATATCGTTTCACTTGACAGGTAAGTCAGGTATGGCTCTCTATCCCTGCTCTCTGTTGCATTACTATATGATATCTACACTATTATTATAGCCTCTCAAGGACCGGCTGGTTGCCAGTGTGTTCTGAGATCTGATGTTCTCCTTTAACAGAAATGATGATGATCTAGGAGCATACGGTTAATCGTTGGATTGGCCGCTCGGTTGAGTCGGGTGGGGGACGATAGACTCTGTCTCGCACGCCGTGGTTGCAAGAAGACTCTTGACCCCGTCTTACTCAGTCTAGCAATAGTATCCTTGAGTACTTTCTATTTTATTCTTTCTTTGCATTCGTTTTGATGATTTCTTTATTTTAGCCCAGCATGCATCATGTCATTTTGAGCATTCACGTCTCGTGATCCGTTCAAGGATACTCCTAAAAAATGGTTAATTGTGTTGCCTTTCTCTTGGGTAAGAGATTCATCATTCCACTCTGAATTTGAACGATTTCTCTTATCTGCCCGCTCGGTCTGGTTGGCCAGCGTGATTCCTGTCTGGATTTTATCTCAGTTTCACTTTTCTTTTCCAGCTCTTACGCTGTGTTTCCTTCCGACCCACTCATTGTCCGTGGATTGTGTCCCCAATGAGGCTGGTCGTGTTTCCTTTTCCTCCTTTAGTCAGTTAGTTCTCTAGACATGTCTCATTCGGGTCATCCATTCCTTGTGGTTAGTTCGGCATTTTCGGGAGAATTCATGTCACTTGTTGGTCGTGACGGGTGTCTTTTACCTTGATGCCCACTTATCAGTTCTCTCCGCTTCATCTCCGCTTCATCTCCATTTCACGTCACTCTTGCTTTCACTCCATCTCCTTTCCATTTCACCTCCACATCGCTTTCACTTGTTCCCTTACAAAGCAGACATTAAGGAGGGGCATCAGTTGACACCCGTTTTAGCCCACAAGTTGCGTCATTTCTCTTATTCATCATTTTTGATGTCCCGAATTACCCATTATTTTTGAGTCTTCCTTGAATGGATTTCGAGCCCATTTTTATCATTCCCTAGCCTTTGGACTTCGGAGATCATGATTTCTTAGAGTCATGGAGCTTATCTTATCAACTTCCGCTTCCAAGTTAGCTTACGGCCCATTTAGGCTGGCTTCCATCATGCATTCGGCCCCTTTTGCTGCGCAGTCTTGAAAATGATTCTTTTTCATCTCCTTATGTTCCTCTATTCAAAATGTTGTCTTCACCAAAGTTGTTCGTCTTTCAAAGATCTACAATTTCTTTATCTACTCCATTGGCCAGTTCTGCACCGATTTCAAGTTATTCACTTGTTTCCGGCGTGCTATGTTGTTCACCTGCGTCCCAGAATTCTTCCTCTCTGTTCTAGCCCCATTTTCTCCCTCTTCTGCTCGTCTTTTCATCTTGCTCTCTTCTTAAAAGTTGTTCATCTTTTAGTTATATACAATTTCTGTTTCTACCACTTTTACTAATTCTACATTGTTTTCGAGATATACTTCAATTTCTAAAGTCACGCGTAATCTACCCAAAATCTTCCTCCAACAGTCAAGCGGTCTATTAATAGACCGCTAGGCCCCAAGAAACGGTCCTACATTAGACGGTTTTCCCCAAACTTGTTCGAAATCGTCCCGTTCGACCTCTGGAGCCTTGCGGTCACCCCCTAGACCGTTTGTCATCCCCTAGCAGCCCTACGATAGATGGCTAAGGTCGGCCGAGAGTCGAGCTCGCGCTGGACTCTCTCCAAAACCTGATCAACGGGGGCTTCTTCAAACGGCCATATCTTCTAGCATATAGCTCCGAATTGATCCTCGTTTATTTCTATCTCTTGCCCTTTATATTATCTTGAGTTTGGTTCATAGAGCTTGAATTTTCATTAGCTATATTTCTCAGAATTTTGGTCGAAAGATTGAGATTTAGGTGTCCTGGTACAAGTCAAACTCTATTTTTCAGTGCGACATGGCCTCCTTCCAAGAGCCATATCTTCTAGAATCCTCATCCAAATCAAGTCCCGTTTGTTCCTATCTCTTGTCCTTAGTATTATCTCGAGTTTGATGAATATAACTCGATTTATCTTAGACTATATCTTCTGGAATCGTGAGTGGAAGTTGGGGCTTTCTCTAAAAAAACTATATAAACTGCCTAGTTCGCAGTGGCGACGGGGGGCTCTTTCTTGGTTTGGGGTGAAGTCATGCTGCACCGCCGACTCAATCCTTCGACCCTGGCTTGAAGAGGGAAGTATTGGTTTTCCATTGCATCCTTTTGGACTTGATTTCGTGGTCTATACTCTTAGTTCTCCTCCTCTCAAAATCACAAATCATCACAAAATACTATTTTTCTGCTACACATGCATTTTTCCCCATTTTGCATCATTATTTTCTCCCTATTCTCTCCATCAAATTTCATGATTTCAAATCCTATGCATGCAAAACACACACACCTATTATTTTCACCCTTCCACAGGGGTTAAAAACCTCCCCCGAATGAGTTTACCCTCAATTTCTACCCTTACTTTATCACTGCAGGATTGATGCTACACATGCATATTCTAATAAGTTTTTATCCTTGTTTTGGCTTTGTTTTGCAGGAGAAACATGAATGAACATGAGGTCTTCTTCATCTAGTCGGCTGGAAGGAGAATAGGTTCGATTCCACAAGTTCCCCGCGTCCCGTTGCTTGCACGCGATCAAGTCTTCATCTTTCCAAGGTACATGGCGCCGTTCCTTTCATCGCTTCATCCCTTCGGTGTTGTTGCAACTTTGGTGGTGATCACGGTACGCTTCCATGTCTATTTACCCCCCTTTTGTTCATACTTTCATGCCGGTTCATGCTTGTTCATGTTCATAGACACATAGTTAGTTGAAGGGGGTGAGTAGAATTATTAAACAATCTACAGATGTCTTGGACGTCCTATGAGGGTTGTGACTGTGTTATAGGGTGTCTGAAAGTGCCATTATATCAAGTAGTGTTTTGTATTATTTCGAGGGTCATTATAGTTTCTGGTCAACCTGGTTGTGACCCAATGGTTGACACGTGACCTCGTGAGTGTCTCGTCTATCCAGTGAGGATCGAGACATGGTTTTGGGCGCTTAGAGGTAGTGTCTTACCTCAGGTTACATGCCATATGCTTCCAGGGCATTTGGTGATCCCTCATGTTCCGTGTTTCGTGTTATGAGGAATTGTGAGTCTGTTGTACGGCTCGGAGGTCGAGGACTCAGTGTTATCATTATTGCTGTTATGGATCCGCTGTCATGTGCCATCTTCCATAATGTGTTTCCCGTGATTTTTGGCTTAGGGACTAGGTTGATTAACAGTGTTTTGCTGTGATGTGCGACGATCTTGACCTGAGTCTTGTGACTAAAGGATCATTGTCAGCTGGTCTAGTTGACTGTCCTGAGTCTGGTAGTAGTTGTATATTGCATGTGCTCCATGATACGTGCGACAGGTGTGTGCTTACCCTGTCTGTACTTCGGTGTTCGCTATTTTGAGTCTCTATATCTTGTGAACCTCCACTAGTCATAGCCTGACGACACTTTCCTGCGTGTCGGTCCACCTGGGAATGGTGGCGGGACAGTTCCCGGTAGACGGTTTTTAGGCTAGTTTTCGTGGGCCCCCTTGCTTTGCGGTAGCATCCTACTGGGGGGGAAAACTAACTAGAGGCTTGGCTCAAGGCATTGGGCTTGTGTGTGCACACATGGTCAGGGGCTGTTGGACGAGCACTGACGGGCGTGACCCTAACTAGTCGCTCGTTACTGTAGTTCCTTGGTTCTTTGAGAGTGTCTTAGTTACCGCCGTTCTAGGTGAGTGGGAGATACTTGAGGCGTAGTGTAAGACGTCAGTGGACGCATCTGGCTGTTCTTCTAGTGGGGAGGTGCTTCTGTCACTTGACACAATGACTTGTGTTTTCGTGACTTGTCGAGTAGCCTGTGCTTGGCTTCACTCGAGGTTATGGGTTTTGTAGCGTACACGACGGTGAGTTCGTGTATGTCTTGTGCCTTCGACAGTTTAGGTCTTTGGTAGGCACTTGCCTGTTTGGTAGGCTCTTGCCGGTCCATCTCCCGGGTGAGTACTACACTCATCGTGCTTGGAGTCACCGACAGATATAGGAGTAGTTGCTCTCTCCTTCGTGGCTTCGAGAGCACGGGAGGGGTTGCTAAGTAACGCTTTAGCTCTTAGAACGCCTGCTCGCATTCCTGATCCCATTCGATATGCCCTTTCTTCTCCGGCGCTTTGTTGGCTTGCTTGACGAGTCGGAAGAAAGGAAGGCATCTCTCAGCTGCTCTGGGTAGGAACCAGGTCTGGTCGGCGATGCGACCAGTGAGACACTGCACATCCCTTACCCGTACTGGTCACTTCATTTCCAGTACTGCTCGGATTTGATCAGGGTTTGCCTCTATTCCTCAATGGGTGATGAGGAATCTGAGGAATTTCCCTGACTTTACCCCGAACGCGCACTTACTTGGATTGAGCTTCATGTTGTATTTCCTGAGTGTTGCGAACGTCTTCGCCAGGTCTTCTAAGTGCTCGGACGCTCGGAGGCTTATGACAAGCATGTCGTCGATGTAGACCTCCATATTGTGACTGATATGTGCATCAAACATGTGGTTGACGAGGCGCTGATAGGTAGCTCCCGCGTTCTTTAATCCGAACGGCATGCGTGTGTACGTAGTAGTACAGGCCGTTGTCAGTGATGAACTTTGTCTTGTCTTGGTCGGGTTCGTGCATGCTGATCTGGTGATACCCAAAGTAGGCATCCAAGAAGCTCAGCATTTAGTGTCCGGCCGTAGCATCGACCAGTTGGTCGATTCATGGCATGGGGAAGCTGTCTTTTGGCGTAGCTTTATTGAGGTCGGTGTAGTCTTCGCACATTCGTCACTTCCCATTAATTTTAGGGACGTGGACTATGTTTGCCACCCAGTCCGGATATCGGGTGGGTCGAAGTAGCCCTGAGCGTAATTTCTCGCTCACTTGTTCCCTGATGATGGTCTGTCGCTCGGGGTTGCAGCGTCTTCGGCGCTGTTGGATCGGGCGATAGCATGGACCCAACCTAAGTTGGTGCGTAATGATCTATGGTGGGATTTCGGGGAGCTCGTCCTCAGACCAAGCGAACACATCCTGGTTGGCTGTGAGGAAGTTTATGTAGGCTCCCTTATCGTGCTCGGGTAGGGTAGCCCCGATCCTCAGCGTTCTGCTCGGCTCTTCTCCCACTTGGATGAGGTATAGGTCTTCTGCTGGGGTGCTTGCACTCGGACCTGGATCTTCCGTCCTTGCCTTCTTTTCGGGCGGTGTCTCATCGGGCTGTCGATCGCGCATCGAAATTAGATAGTACCTTCTAGACTCCCTTTGATCTCCTCGGACTTCCCCTACTCCTCGAGGAGTGGGGAACTTGAGTTTCTGGTGATACGAGGAGGGGACGCCTCAAAGGGTGCCGAGGATTCCTCACCCTATGATGGCGTTATACACGGTCATCGCACGGACGACCGTGAAATCCGCCAAGAAGGTTACATCCCTTGGCGTAGTCCCGAAAGTGATCGGCAGTGAGATGTTCCCCTCCAGGCGGATCGTCGTACCGGAGAAGCCATACAATGGTGTGTGCAACGGCATGATTTGGTATAAGTCTACACCCATAAGCACAAGACAGTCGTACGAGATAACGTCGGGACCGCTTCCATTATCAACCAAAATGCGGCATATGGTACATTGATTGATCGTTGCCGAGACCACCAACGCATCAGAATGAGGAGTGGTTACACCATTTATGTCATCATCGGAGAAGACCATGGGGTCTTTCAGGTGTTCCCGGGCGGTAGCCTTTCGTTGGGCGCTGTCGCCTTGCTCCACGGTATTGATGGCCGATGCATACCGTCGTCGCATGGTCGCACTGTCTCCGCCCGAGGCCGGTCCCCCAGAGCTCATCATGATCTTATTCCCGTTGGGTCCGTTGTCGATGGGCGGAGGGGTCCGTTGTAGCTTCTCCATGGCTTTGGCGATAAATTTGTCGAGGAGTCCTCGCCGGACGAGGTCCTCGATGACATCCTTCAAATTAATGCACTCTACCGTGTCGTGGCCATGGTCGCGATGGAAGCGGCAATACTTCTTCTTGCTCCTTGAAATCGGATCTGATTTCATCCTAGGAGGCCACTTGAGGAATGGCTCCTCATGGATCTCCATCAGGATTTGGTCAGGAGGAGCTGTTAGAGGCGTGTAGTTACGATAATTGCCCCTCTCCTTTTCTAGGCGGTCGCAGCGATCTCGATCCTGTCGCTCCCGCTTGTTCCGCCCTTCACGTGATGAATCTACGGATCTCTTTCGGACTGATCATTCGGTTCCGGCCACATGGCCCAGGGCCGCAATATTTTCCTCACACTGCGCGTGCTTCTACGCCAAGGCGAGGAGGTCGGTGAGGGTCGTCAGGGCTTCGACTCTGAGAGCTCGTCGAAGGATGTAGTCTCGCATCCCCTGAGTGAGTGCGGTGGTAGTGATACTCACGTCGAGGTGTGGGATCTGGAGCGCCTCCGTACAGAAACGGGAGACGAAGTCCTATAGCGTCTCTTCTCGTCCCTGCCTGCGAGCGAGCAGGGTCACCGTAGGCTTGGCTACCTTTCGGCAGCCAATGAAGTTCTCCTTAAACAGCTTCTTGAGCTGTTGGAAAGAGGAGATAGTCTCGGCCGGTAGGGACTCAAACCAGGCCCGGGCGTTCTCCCAGAGAGTCGTAACAAACGCCAGGCATTTCACAGCATTTGAGGCCCAGTGAAAAATTAGGTGGGGCTCGAAGCTGTGCATGTGGTCGGCCGGGTCGGTGGTACTGTCGTACGGGGTGAAGGACGGCAACTGAAGCTTCGGCGGGATGGGGGCTTCCATGATTTCCCTGGAGAAGGGAGCATGGAAGTCCTAGTCATCGACGATAAGGCCGCGATTCTTCGCGGCGAGGAGGACGTCATCCAAGTAGCAGACCTTATCCTCGATCTCGTCGAAATGCTAGAGCCGTCGGTCCATCTCCGGGTTGGAGTGCAGCGGGCTGTGCACCATTGGTGCGGGCGAGCTGCGCGGTCGTCACGTTCTTGTGATGGAGGCGTGGGAGGCCTCTCGTACCCGGTGAGAGTTGGTGACAGTGGGGGCCCTCCCACTCTGTTGATTCTCCGATGGGGCGTGCCTCCTCTCATCGGGCTTGCTAATGAGCCCCTGACATAATTCTGTCAGGAACTGGATTAATTTGTTGGCGCATCTCCGCGATCTCATTGGCGGTGACCGCTGGTGGTAGACGGGGGAAGGCTGAAGCCTCCTGAGACCCTCGTCGAGAATCAGGGGCCTGGTGAGAACCGCGCCCACGGTTGTTGGCGTTGCGAAGACTCCCACGGGGTGCCATGGCTTTTCGCTCGTAATTCCCATAGACGGCGCCAAGAAGTGTAGAGGCAGAAATCTGGTTTCTATGCCACGTACCACCTTCTCTATTTATTTGACGGGAAAGTCGTCCGGCACCCGTGGAAGCCTGCAAACACGAGAAGCGAATGGGGCGTCAGAAGGAGCCCTGTGCGTTACCCCAGGGGACAACTCTCCGATGCTTAAGTCAGCAATGGTTTAAAGAAAGGAATAGAGAAGAGCCAAGGAGGGAGATGTGAAGGTCGTAGTAGAGGGTCCGAGAGACATGTAGGGCCTCCGCACGAGTGCTCGTCACTCCCAATAGGCAGCCAGAGAGTGCTTGCTGGGTGGAAAGGTCGTGTAGGAGGGGTTCTCTCTCTGGACATATTGTGCGTGACCTCTTTATTGCTGTAGTAGGACCAGTTGTTATATTCTCTGTGAAAAGCTTTTGGCAGAAGTTCCACAGTGTCCTCTCTTCTCTGTCGATATCCCTTTTATAGGGGATTGTCTTGGAGTGGGAGGCCTATCCCTTAACATGGAAGGGCGTAGGTAACAGAGTAACGTCTCCCGCGATCGTGGTGGGAGTTTCCCGTTGAGAGGCGAGTACCCTGGAGTCGGCCGATCCCCCGGCAAGTCTTACGGCGCTCGTGGGGCGTGTTCGCCTCTTGTGGGGTAGGAGCCAGCGTCGTGGGGGGTAACGATCTGTCGTCGGAGGTTCTTCCGGGGTTCATTGCGACTGGGCCGTAGCTCTTCACGTGCTGTCGAATACGATGTCGAGTCGTATTGGGCCGCGTCTAGATGGGCCGCGGCCGTCGGGCGCCCTTGGACGCGTCGTAGATCGTGGTTTGAGTTGGGCTCGGTGTAATCGGACTTTATTTGGGCCGAACCAAATTTACCCTCCTCACTGGACACCTAAATGTTTAACCGTTAATTAATTCACTTGCCAAAAAAAAATTGAAAACGAAATGGAGAAGGGAGAATAGGAACCCTGAAAACGTCTCTCTAGATCATCAATCCGCACAAAGTTGCTGACTTGACTCCGCAATTCTACCCCTTGCGTACGTACAGCGAAAACTTTTACTGGTATTTTGTCCAAAGTTGCTGAATCTGAAGGGCAGATTAAAACGTTGTGGACGGGGAGTAGTATGTACTACTCATGGCCATGGGGGGTTACCGCGGGTAAAGGTTTCTTTGCCTATAGATATATATATATATATATATATTCTTGTTACATTCTAAATTTCTTTTTGTGGGTTTTTTTTGTCACAGAAATCATGGTTGTAGATTAAATTACAGATATATCATTCATAAAAACGTGTTAGCATATATATTATCACTATTTTAAAAAATTTACAAATATGTAAATTCAGTTAGCATGCACATCATTACTATTTTAAAAATTTGTAAACATGCCATCTCTTCGTACATAGTTACAAATTTTTTTAAATAATGGTGATATATATGTTAATATATTTCCAAGAATGAAATACCTATAATTTTTCCTGTAACAAGAGTTTATATACAGAAAAAAAATCTTGTTTTTCATAATTAATAGGAATATTTGGGGAGTCCCAAAGGCGCAGTAGGCTGTGTCTTACTTTTCACGACACCTGGGCACATGCAGCTCATGTGCGAAGGTTGTCAAGTAATCTCCGTAGGATATCGATCTGCCTTCATTAACATGGAGAAGATCCTAATAAGAGTTTAGGAAAATAATTATTCCCGTTTATTAATGAACTCATTTGAAACTTGAAACAGAAGAAATTTCTATCGGGCGCGAGCCTTAGCTTTTAAGCTACGCTTAAGGGCCCCTTTGGTTGAGATTATTCAAATGAGATTTTTTGAAAAATCCCTACATCTATTATATGTCAGAGTGTTAGGAATTTTAGACCTCGAAATCTACCCCGAAGCTCTATGAGATGAGCTTTTGCAGATTATTGAACACCCCTCCTTTTGTGTCTTTCTCTCTCCGTTTAAAAAAATCCACCCAACACAAAAGCCGAGACACTTTTAGGTCATTTGGTTAGGATGAAATTATGCGGGAGATTCCAATGATTGGAATCCCCTAATAATCCCAACCAAAGGGGCCCTTATAATTTCTTTCTCCAAGTTTGTCGCATCTTCAAATTCAACGAGTCTAGACTTCATGGGCTACATGTGACTCTATGAATGCCTACATGCATCCGGCCCATGGATTTAATTATATGGTATGTAGATCTTTATTTCATAAGAAAACGCCTACTTGGGGCCCATGGATTTGTGGCATTTAGATCTCTCTTTCACGAGAAAGTTCAACAGTTTTGATCATTTTTGGGTATGTAAAAAGTATCCTATTGTATGATATATGAGATCTATAGAATTACTTACTTTTTCAGCACTGGAATTCTTCCTATATATTGTTGAAGACTTGGAAATACTTGACTGGTATATTACTTGACAAAAATATGTGTGTGTGTGTGTGTGTGTGTGTGTGTGTGTGTGTGTGTGTGTGAGAGAGAGAGAGAGAGAGAGAGAGTAATGGAAATCCCCTAAATGTCTAACTTCAACTTTCACCAACCATTAAAAACATAGCTTTCATGATGTTGCCTTCATATTTCTACCCGTTTGTGTACCATCCCGAAGTGCTGGTATTTTGTCAAGTTGCTAATTAATAGAAGGGTAGATTAAAATACTTTAATCATGCCAATAATATTTAAAGGATATTTACAATTTTTTGCCGTGTAATAGAGAGAAAACAAATTAAAAGGCAGTTCATTTCCTTATACACTATTGTTAAGTTTCAGATTATTTATAAGATTGTCAATGGGTCGAGTCAGGCTGCGAACTTTCAGATTAGGCCGACCATGTGTTGAGTTAGGGCCTTAGGGGTGAATATTTTGGGACTCGCAGACCAATAGTGGGCTGAACTATTAGATCAATGTTCAATATGCGAGCCCAAAATGCTGGCCCATTCTCGACTCGCAACTTCCCCCACTTGGTAGCCCACAGCCCAGCTCGATTGATATATTGATGACCCAACATCTTTATTATAATGCAGATCTTCATTAATCACATCGATCGTAAATGAGCTTGGCCAGACTCGACTCATTGATCTTAAGAGGGCTTGACTTATTGACAACCTATAGATATGGACTATGAAATAAAAGAATTTTCGTAACATGGATCAGGCCAGATAGGGCCAAGTCATGGCCGGAGCTGCTCGGGAAGGTCAGGCCAATGACTTAATAAGAGCCGGGGATTAGGTTGGGTCTAAATGATATAATACCGGTCTTAATCGGGTCAAAGTCGAGTTAGACCCCGCACATTGACAGTCTTAATTATTTATGTACGATGTATAAAAAGTAAATTTGCAGTGTATTTTTTTTGAAATCTCACTTAAATGCCGTAAGTGCTGTGTGTGTGTATCCCCGTCTGGGTACGTGCGTGCATATATATGACACACGCACATGTGTACGTTCTTGCGTGTGTGTGCAAAAGAAGGGGTGGAGGATACCACTAGGAACTATATGCCACTAGATGTAGCAGTAGCATATGTCTCCCGGCCTCCCCCATGTCGTGTGTATATACGTACGTACATGTGTAAGAGAGATGGAGAATACTACAATACCCGTACGCTATATAGTACTATCAGTCTCTGTCCATGTCAAAAAAAAACAAAGCGTTAAGATTTCAATCTTCTCAAGCATGCATTAACAGGAGCACGACAGAAAAACTTCTACACAACAAAGAGATATATATATGTGATATTATTTTGTTTTTTGCATAGGGAGAGTGCATGTGCAACTATATACGCTCCTTTATCAATAATTTCACTTAGTGTATATACAAATTAAACTGGAAATGGAACAAAGGTAAAGCGATGCGGCATACAGATCGGATGCCACACCTCTAGTCCTCAAGAAACTTCCCGCTCCCATCATTGGACCACTATACACACACACACACACCCAAAAAAAAAAAAGAGAGAGAGAGAAAAAAACCTACGATCGCACCTCCCATAACCATGCACCCACAGCTGTACGTGAACACTTCCACCGCCCTCGCGCAGCTTCCATCGCTGGATGCTCGCTAATCTCGCAATCCCAATTGGCGTTGCGGCTGCAGCTGCCACATCCCGAAGGATATCTCCCCATCGTACGCCGCGCTGTACCCGCCGTCGGACCTCGCCGCCTGATCTTCCCCCGCTTCCTCCACTTCTGCACGTGGGCTTTCCCCTTGGGATGTGTTTGCCGACTCCCTTGTTTCCTCGATTTGCTGAACGAGTAGTGAGCTCTGCGGTGGATTAAGATCGGACGGCTGCTCCATTTCTTCCGGGTCGTCCGCATGTGGGTGGCTCAGCGAAGGGTCCGCTGGCGGCCCGGCTGGTGAGGAGGGTTCTGGTTGATCTGGAGACGTCACCGTGTGACGGCTTTCGGAATCCATCCTGCTCTTTGCCAGGCTTTTCCTCGCAGCTCTGCGCCAGTTCTTGAGGCCCCTGATGATGTCCTCCGTGAAGATTATCTCCATCTTTGAAGAGCCCACCTGACATTTATATATATATATATATATATATATATATGTTTTTTTCCCACACGCATCAGAACACCACATAGATATGTATGATGTATTGTTCAAATTTGTCATTTTACCAACTTGAACACCACGATTATTCAAATTTTAAGATGATTAATCTGATGCCTCCCATTACCCGTGTGACCAGTTCATGCAGAGGCAGAGTTACGTAAGCGCATAAGATCTGCACCAGCCCTCCGATTCCGATGCTCAGGGTGATGTCTTCCGTTTCTCTATGGAAGCAAGACGGGAAACCAAACTTGTACTGTGCTCGATCACAAGGACGGGTTAGAGGGGTGTTTGGTACATCTCTGGGTACAAGCTCAAAGGCAATTGGAGTACCTACCCATGTCCAGATAAAGAATGCTACTTGGAAGGCGTTCTGCAATCCAGGAGATTAAGCAAAAGATTTTAAACCAATCAGCACATGATCTATATATACATTCCAGACAAAGATTTCACGTACGTGCATAAATATTTATATTTATAGCTCACGTTCAAAAAAAAAGTGCATATATATAGCCGGTAAAGCCATATCTGAATTGATGATTTACAAGATACGCGTGTTGTTAGTTTTACCTGGAACAGAATGAAATGGATGATGTGTAGAATAAACCGGGGTTTGCCAAACCAGAAGTAGCCGTTATTGGGTCTCACACATAACGTTCCTGGAACAACGGATCCTTCGGAGCTGCTCTCTAAGCACATTCTTGTAATGGTGACCTCCAGCTTTGTTCCTACAATCAAAAGCATCTGCAACTAGAGTAACATTTTCCTCTTTTGATAGATTTTCTTCCCTTCAAAGACTGACTAAAGATGGGTTTAGGCAATTGGCCCTCACCACTAGCGGAACAACAGGCAGCCAAAAGTAGCTATAAAACCCTGTAAGATGCATATATATATATATATATATATATATATATATAGAGAGAGAGAGAGAGAGAGAGAGAGAGAGAGAGAGAGAGAGAGAGAGAACAAAGAAAGAAAGTATTGGTTAGTCATAATGGTCAAGATAAGCGATTGGAAGATGTTGGGAAAGACGAACTTGACGTATTATTAACACCTATACCTTGAGCATTAAAGAATATGAAGAGGATTGCGTATGCCCAGCTCCACTGGCTGCAAGGATAGATGAGAAACATGCTGAATTAGTCAAGAACCTTTACTTTTACGACGGAAAGATACCTGCTTCAAGGTTGACATGCATGCCTAATTCCAACCACCATGGTAAAATCTTGATCCAGAGATCTCCTCAGAAACCTGTGGAAATCATAACTTTGATGATCCTGAGGGAAGTGGCCCTGGATGAATCGAGGGAGAGGAGAGTTGTTAATATATATGTAGTCCACAGTGATCATCTCTCGTGTAGACAAATCCTGAAACCTGTAGGCAAGCTTACCATGATAAAGCCATGGCGGAGAGCGAGGTAGTCGGCTTTCGACACCGACGTCTTGAACTGGCGAAAGAAACAAGCCTGCAGTGCACAGCAAGGGCGGGAAGAAAGGGTTCATTATAACCCAAGTGCATGCGTGTGGAAATATTTCTTTGTATGAAAATGGACAGAAGTATGCATATAGAAGACATGCAAGTGAGTGCGCAACGGACAGGCCAGAGAAGGAAGGGGTGCTTATTCCAGATCTTCAAGTGGCGCCTCCCAAAGGATGTGTCCCGGGTGAGCTTAAACCTCCTGGGATCTGCATGCATGGTTTAAGCAAACGGGTTTAAGTTGTGACAGAGAAGGGAGATTGGACCAAACTCAGTTGATCCACAACGATCTATATATGGATGGCCGATCGTTGTTTCGGACATTTTCTACCTGATGTGCGCAGTTTGGATATTGCTCGACCCATTATTATATATTGACGGTGCCTAGCTGGCTTGTTTTGTCATTACATCTGCTATGAAGTAGTAGCTAGGATACACTCTGGACTCTGGAGAACGCTAGAGAGGGCGAGCTGGCAAACAAGCTAGGCGTGCTGAAAACTTATGCGGCTGCTTACCTGTCGATAGCTGGTATTCCAAGGTACGCGTCTCCTCTTCCCATGACTCCCATCTCCTCATCTGGAAAAAAAAAAGTTTTTACAACTTAATTATATACTGATCATGTTAGCTAGCCTGGCAATGTGAGTTAAAGAAACTTATCGATCTCTGTTTCGCGTCTTATTTCGATCTTCTCTTCTGAAAATCGGACTCAATTACAGATGATCTCACTCATGCTGAAAGCCAAGCACTGGAGCTACGAGAGGGAAAAGAGAGAAGGGATCGGGGGATGAAATTGGAGACAGGCCGGGGGATGGAGATTACCTTGGCCATCCCCAAGCCGAAGGTAAGAACGCAGGAGAGGACATGTGAAACTGCCAACATGATGATGAACAACAGCAGCTGTTCCGTGCCTACAGTCGACAAAAGGGGAACCCTGCCCTGTTTCAAAGAAAGACAGAAAACGGTCCTCATATCTCAGCCATTACTTTCTGAGAATAATAAAAAAGAAGAATTTCATTGTTTCTAAATTAATAAGGCCAATTAATCAAGAAAATAAGTCTTGCATTGATATGTCAATTAGAAGTTTGTTCTCACATGAAAATTAAGATCTCTTAAAATGTCAACAACATGGATACTCTAGCTCCTTGCATGTATCCCTACGCACGTACAGTACATGTACATGAATATAGAATTAGTTAATTGAATTCAATTCATGAATAGAACAATATTATATATACCTGAAATATGCCAAAGAATTAATCTTAATTTGTACCAGAGTAAGTTGCAAAAAGAGCCTTCTTTGTCCATTCTATTTCAAATGGCCATCTTAACATCCACTTTTGGGAGGACAATTCCTGTCAGTTTCACAACCGAGTTTGCAATTAATTAGATTGGTGAACCTAACTAGAGACGAGTGGCGTAGTATTTCGGTAGGTGCAAGTGTGACAATACAATATTTCACTTTATGGACATGATAGTGATATATAGTCTAAGAGATCTTTCTATGTAATTAACTAAAAGAGATGTACTTCACATCAAAAGTGCCAGAGAACTCCATATAATGTAATGTTCACGAACATTCATGTTGCCATTTAAGATATACAGTTAAATATCAGAAAAAAAACAAAATGTAAATTTTGTGTTTTGACGATAATATCCTTCTGTCACTCCATCTTCACCCTGTAAAATTAGAAGAGGAAGACGGGATAATATTGGGAAGCAGTGTAGGAAAATTGACAGCCTCATGACTTCTTGCAGTTGACTTGGAGCATAACGATGCATCAGGTCAAGCAGGAAAGGGGGGAGCTTATAAATGACATGTCTAAAGTTTGAAGATTTTAAAATACGGTAATGCTATTATTTATAAACTCCTATGATATTCTTTTGGGTCCATTTCATACATGCCCTCGCTACGTGCAAAATATCATGATTACCAGTCTTAGTTGTCAAATATCAAATTTACCATCATTATTTATCAAAAAAAAATACCACTAAATGGTAAAAATACCCGCAATATTCATATCAACTCTAAGTCTCCCCACACAGCCTTTGAGGATATTTTCATCATTTGATGGCATTTTTGAAATTATCAATTTATAATGATGGTATATATGCAATTTGACAACTAATTAATTAATGACGGCAATTTTGACATTTTTCGTGTAAGGAGGAGGGCACATATGAAATTGACCCATTTTTTAGGATATTTTCTAACTTTGCAGGCCAGAGTGGATATTTTCTCGCTTTGTACAAAAATACAAAGGTAGTTGTTTTTCCCAAAATAAATAACATATCTAAATTCTTTTAACTAGCCATCTTAGTTTACTAGGTTCGAGGACGTAAAAGATCCAAATATTATGAATTGGATGCTTGCTCTCTCGGCGTGATGTACACAGAGACTCGACGTACTTACCTTTGGGCAGCTGGAATCGTCCTCGGACAAGATGATGGGTGGATCCGCTTCATTGCAGGGAAGGAAAGTGCCCGCCAAGCTCACAGGGATGCAGATCTTGGAAATGGGTTGCTGGGCGACGTTGAGGAGGAGAGACATGAAGCCAAAGCGCCTCAGCTCTGCTCTCCGGATGGCAACAAATCGATGCATCAGAATTTTGTGTGCATGAAAGCTCTAAAACTTGTAAAATATAAATAAAAAGGGCATCCAGTGGGAGCTACGAGACCAGAAGGAGATCCTCTGGACCGCCCCATGAAACCCATCTCGGGGGACCAGCTCTCTCGACTCACCCGCTTTTACATGGTAGAGGGCCTGATTCAGAGTCTTCCTCTTCCTTCTCTTGAGGAACTAATTACGAGTGCAGATCAAAAGAAAAAAAAAAGGAAAAGGAAATTTCTCAGTCATGAAATCCAGATTTAGATTATGGAAATCTAACAAGGTAAGCAAACGGATGCCTCGGAATCATAGGCCCTCGCTTGGAAGCACACAACAGGTTTTAGCTAATTAATTTGAGAGATCTGTAAGGAGGAAGGAGAGCTCTTAGCTGGTCACTATATATACGTACCACGGTCAGAAGGTGGAGGGCATGTTCTGCGAGGAGGGCTGCGAGCATGAGGACAGAGCAGATGGCAGCAACAGCCCACGTTGGGGTCGTTGCTATGGAGCCCTCCCCATCCGCCATTATAGCCTGGTCACCGTGGAAGATGGAGCTTTTGAAATTGGAGCTGAACAATATGACTCTGGGTGGTGAATGCAATGAACGGATGAAGGCACATTTAAAGGCCTGGGATCAAGTTCTGGTGGTCCTTCGGAACACGTTACACTTTGCAGGATGGTTGAAGGAACAAAAACGTATAAAGCATAACACAGTTGATTGGAGGGTTAGTCTTCATATAATATATTGACTTGAATTGTAATATCTGTAGTGTAGAATATTACGATCGATGTTGAGCTAACCGAAGTATGGGTTGTGATAGTTGAAGAGGGAGGAAAGAATCATGAATGGAGGAAGGAGAATATATATATATATATATATATATAGAGAGAGAGAGAGAGAGAGAGAGAGCGTATCCCACCATAGATTGATCTGTCCACGTGACAGTAGAGAAAGGTGCAAGGACTTATCTGGTCGCCTCACTTTTGTCAACGGCGGAAGGTGAGTGCCATCTCCCTCTGGCTTGAGCGTACAGGACTCTAAGAAGGGATTTTTGCATATGAAATATTATTAGAATGAACAAAACTGAATTAATATTTTTTATGTTGGAGTTTATGCATATATCAATAAAAAATGTGAATATCATAAAAATAGCACAATTCAACTTTTAGATAATGTTTATATACAAAATGTGATCATTAATTAAATGTTTGCGGAAAGATCATTACGCAGTCTCTCTCACAAAATATTAATATCTTAATAAGTTTAAATAAAAATAACGAATTCATAATCTTTACTCCGAGAATGGTTTATATTAAAAGCTTTCCAAATAAAATAACGTGGTGCACTTTCTTTCATTTGATGTCACGTACGGCTACAAGATAAGAATCCGTACTTGCCGTATCCACTCCGGTTTCCACGTGTACATGCCGACGTACGGACGGCTGAGAAGGCAGTTACATATTTTTAAACGCTTCCGTACCGTCCACTGGGCGAGGGTAAATCATATATTACTGTAGGGTCGGTGCGGATGGAAAGATGGAGAGAGACAGCCCGCACGATAAGCGTAGACGATTCAATATCTACTTTTGACAGGATGAGATTCGCTGGGAAACATTAACACACATCTTTGCATAAGATTTGTGATGTCTTTCTATGTCTTGACATAATATTTGTAATATCCATCTTTTAATTGGGATAAACAGGCGCATGAGATGATCTCTCGGTGGAATAGTCATGTATTAAAATAAAATATATTTTAAATAATAAAATTCTCTTCACTCAATATCTTAAGGTTTTAAGTTGGGTGATCTAATCTAATAAACTTTAATATAGTATTAGAGTCTACGGTGATGATATAGGCCGTGCACTTGTATGGTCCATGAGACAAAGTCTAAATTGGCCTACACGTGAGAGGGCGCGTTAGAATAGTCTAGTATTAGAAATATGTACTTATGTTAGTAGAGTCCTCTCCACTCAACATCTTAATTAAAGTTTTGAGTTGAATGACCCAATTATAAGCACCTTACATTTTAGCATGTTCTATTTTAGCATGCTTCTAATACGGGATTATTCTAACAAACCCCCTCATGCACTGGTCAATTTAGGTTCTGTCACGTGGACCATGACAAAGACAGGGTGCCAAAGTTTTCAGTTAGATAGTCCAACTAATATAAACATATTATATTTTAGCTTGTTTATAATACGTGACTATTCTAACACATCCCCTAACTTGCAAGCCAATTTAGGCTCTGTCACGTAGACCATGACAAAAATATATGGGTGCCAATTTAGACTCTGATACTATATTAAAGTTTATTAAATTGGGTCATCTAACCCAAAACCTGAGTTGGATGGCCCAATCCAATAATTCTAATATGGTATCAGAGCTCATGATTATGATCTAGACCGTACACCCCGTGTTTGTCATAGTCCATGTGACAAAGTCTAAATCGACCTGCACGTGAAAGGGCGTGTTTGAATAGTCCCATATTGTAACGAGCTAAAATATAATGTGCTTATATTAGTAGAGCCCTCTCCACTCAACACTTTGAAGTTTTAAGTTTGATGATTGTATTAACGACATGGGAATTAAGTTTTTTTGGGTTGTTGTGGGCGTGTGTTTGTAGCTATTTAAGTAGCATGCACATCGTTAATTCTGCGGGTTTGGATTTATCAAGCAATTTAGGGTTCGGTTGCAGGACTCTTCCACACCGACTGCAATTTGTATTTATTTACATCGAACGTAATCTAAACACCCTTATTTAAGTGCTGAAAGAAAAAGAGTCATTAACCTAGGGGCCACGACGTCGGGAGGAGACTGGCACGAGCAACAACCACAATGCATGGATAGTAGTGATATTGCATGGGTAGAGGTTCAGAGACCACTCGCAGTTTAACACTGGTGGAGATGTGGGCTCCAGGTTTGTGGAAGCAGGGTTTGAGCACAGTTTGATTCTGTCGAAGGAATGGAGCTCAACTTGGCACTGGCTAAGGGATTTAGTCCAGTTGGCACTGGCAAAGTGATGTGAGTCAATGCTCGTCATTAAAAACACTTTGCACTCAATTTCAAAAATTTTGCACTCACACAATAAAAGTAAGTTTTGAGCGTAGTAACAAGTACGGGTCGATCTCACGAATAGATTAAAATTTTAAGGTTGAAAACTTTATATTTTTTTAATAAAAAATGTGGAATGTTGACTTTGATGTTGGAATTAAAATTACAAAAAATAAATCTACCTAAAGAAATATAGAGGGTTTATAGAGAGAAATATAGAGAGAGAAAATAAGAAGAAATAGAGAGAGAGATGCGAGAGAAAGTGTTAGAGAGAGAAAATAACACCAATCTAATTTTATTGCTCAAAATTAAATGTTTACCATATGCTTAGAAAAATAAAAATTAGAACCCTAAATAAAATCTAACTAAACTAAAAAATAAAGAAATAGGGAGAGTAAATAGCCGTGAATAGGATGAAGACGTCGTCGCCCACACCCTTGAGCCTTTGAGAGCCGCTCAACTCGGTGTCGACGCCGCCGTGAGAGAGGCCCTTAGAGAGTTAGATTTAGAGAGAACAAGAGAGAGATGTAAAGAGAGAAAGAGATAAAGAGAGGTGGAGGTGGGAGATAACAAAAATGAAATAATAAAAAAAATTGTTATTGTGTGTGCATGTGTTGTGAGAAGATAGAGAGAACAAGAGAGAGACCGAGAGGGGGGGAGACGATGTGGAGGGGGGATGTAGCAACTCAGAATTTCATATATTTATATATGTAAAAAGAAATGATGAAAGATAAAAATAAAATAAAGTATATAAATTTTTTTAGGCCTATAAAGTATAGAATACATTAACACAAATCCTAATCCCACGTGATAATGTGAACGGCAAGATTCATGGCTCTATTCAGAGAGGGGGAAGTTGTTAGTACTATAGTAGTACTGTAACATCCGATTTAGGATACGATTATTAGCCCTAATCTAATCATGATTAGTGGATGAGGTCATTACTTAAATTATCGAATAGATGAGATCATTGCTTACATCATAGAGGGGGGATTTATTTCAACATTCACATGTTAGAATTTATTTTCAACATAGGTTGGTGTAATAGTAACATAGGTTGGTGAAATAGGAAAACTAAGTGAAAATTGACTTAGAATTAAATGGGTAATAAAATACTAGGGGGATTTGGCCTATAATAAGGGTTAGGATCTTCCCTACTTGAAATATAAATCTATTGGAGAAATTGCTAGATGTGGAGAGAAGGAAAAATCAAAGTTTGGAGGAGTGTTCTTCGTTCTTCATCTCCTTGCCTTTAGATCTTCAAATAGGTAGGTTTTTTCTCAAGTAAAACTTAATTAGATTTTTATATATGTTTCTTTACATGTGTACTTTGATTCTATACAAATTTTTCATGATCCTGTATTTGTGATTTATTCTGAGATTTAAAGTAAAAAATTAGAGTTTTCACTATAAGAATATGTTTTGATTTTTTATCTAAGAACGTGGATCACACGTGGACCGTGACTTGAACACGACAACTGCGTTTAGACCTATGTGTCTGATTTATCTCATTTCATGTGTATTATTTTAAAACTTAAATTTTAAGTTTTAAAATCATGTTCTTGTCTTAAAAATACTATCAAGAAAGAAATGACTAGGTAAATGAACTCGTAAAGCTGTCGTTAATTATTCAAACGACTATGCTCTAATTTCTATAAAATTTTTGTACATGATTGACCATGTCTATTTGATCTAAGCTCTATCTGAAAGTTTGACATCTTCTTTTAAATTTTCTTTACACATGAACATATTATGCAATAAAAGCTTAACATCTTCTTTCAATGTATTTCCTCCATTAATTTTTTTCAGACATGAATATGTTAGAATATGCAAAAATTGGTTTCGTAAATCATACTGTCATTGAACATGATGTCTCTTTATTGTGCATTGACTAACAATTCGTTCTCTTTATTATCCTAATGTCGTTGAACATGATGTCGTAAATCATACTTGAACTTCTCTTAAAAACTTTAATTATTTGTACTTTATACTACATGTCCTTGGAAATGAAAATTTTGCTAGATCTGTACTTTACCCACAAACTACTATTTGGGAGTATAGGCGCTAAGTGCCATACGTGGTAAAGTGCTACATTATGGGAGCCACCTCTTGAGATTGAAATGACGCAAAGTGCTACATAACGGGAGCCCCCTCTTGAAACTACAGGGGCCACCTCTAAAGCCCTCCATAACTAAATATCTAGTTGTGTGCTATATTACACTTCATGAGCTTTTCTTGAAACCGTGTTTGGCCATTTATAAATGAATTGTTTCAGAATTTACATGAGACTTTGGGTCCACCTGAACACTCAATGCCTGGCAATTTTGGAGCCCTGATCTGATCTTAGGCGAGCAAAGCCTAAAAGTATTTATGCCCGAGAGAGTTGAATGATCAGGTGTGTCATTGCACCAACTGACATGCAAGATTGAACTAGACAATTCACTTGTTACATATTTGACTCACATGTTTGACTTTCTATACAAGACATTTTTGACCGAATGTGTTAACATTCTTGTTATATGACCAAATTTATAATTCTCTACATGTTATTGATCATCATACTTACACTTGAGTTCTATGATATCTATTCTTAAAATTCTTGACTTCCTGATCTTGATTACACTTATCACCTGTTAACTTACTTGTTTTATTTCGTAAACCTACACTGTTTATTTCGTGAACAGATAAATGATACAATATGCTAATCACTTAAAGTGACCTGGTAAAGAGATATAAGTCATACTAAGCTTTCTAGCTCACCCTATGTATTGTTGATATTTTTTTGGAAATTCTGAAGATGACGAAAATGGGCTGGAGTGATAGAGAGTACTGATAGTTTAATTTAGAAGATTCTTTTTTTTCTCAGTTTGTCTACTTAAATGTACTAGATTTGAATAGTATCGAAAGTCTTTGAAGAATATTTGTTGAAAATGTCATATTATGAAATAAAGATATGATTTTATCCATTTGTTGTTCATACTTATCATCTGAGTCTCTTTATCAACATACTTGATTAACTGTCCACGCCTTGATATTTTCGTCTAGTTCGAGACGTGACAGGGGAGAACAGAGAAAAAAAATAAAAGAGAAAAGAGTAGACGAGAGAGGGAGAGACGGAGAGAGCAGAGAAGAGACAAGGTCAGAGAGGGAGAAAGAGATGTCAGCGAAGGGGAGACGTGGAGAAGAGAGACGGAGGCGGCGGCGGACGAAAGAGAAGAAGGAGCAGATGAGAGAGAGAGAGAGACGTGGTGCAAAGCGGGACTGCCATGAATGTTGTGGATGACGAAGGATGGAGGCGGACGTCGTGGAGGAGGGAGAGAGAGAGAGAACATGGAAAGAGAAACGGTGGGTGAGGGAGGAAACGGAGATGGACAGTGCGAAGCTCCTTCGGAGGGGAACGGGGAGAACGGAGGGAGAAAAGCCACTGGCGAGGTGGTAGAGAGCATAGAGGGGAAAAGAGACACCGGTGTGGCTATGGGAGAAGAGAATAGAAAGAGTGTCTATCGCGATGGTAACAGGGGCGCCGGACACCGTGGTGGAGGATGTGAAGAGGGAACAGGGAGAGGGAGAAGGGGACGCCGAAAGAGAGAAGCATAGAGGGAGAAAAGAGAAGAGCAGAAAAGGGGAGAAAGAAGTAGGAGAGGAGATGTTGCGAAGGGGAGAAAGAGAAGGGTGAAGAAGGAGGAATGCCGAAGGTGATCAGAGAGAGGAGAGAAAATAAGTGAGAGAGAGAGAGAGGCGAGGGGGAGCAGGGGAACCACAACGAACAGAGCCACTGGATGGGAGAGAAGAAGAGGGAAAAGAGAAAGAGAGAGGAAGGAAGAGGAGAAGAGAAGGTAGAAGTAGAGGAGCTTCCTCTCGTAGGCGGCTTCTATGGCCTCTTTATAGGCTCTCAAGGTGTGCGAGCTGCCTTCCTTCTTTGCAAATCGCCACATGCACGAGCCGCCAACGGGAGAAACTTCTCAAAAACGGGAAAGCCTTCCCCATGTAATCGTGGAACACTTGCCATGTGAAGTCGTTTGCCGTGTTTGACGCCAACATGGAAACCCAACCGCGAACACCCTTTGCTCGTGGGCGCGTGCTTCTATTTCCCAACCGAACGCTGAAAGTCGCCTTACTTGTTTTTTACATTATTTAAAGAATTTCCCCGACAACAATCTAGCGTCCAGGGCTTTGACGTCAATTCCTGCAAGTAAATAAATAACATAAAATAAAATTATTCTTGCAAAAAAATAATAATAATATAATTATGCAATTTTTTTCTTCTATACATTTCAAATCTCACAATTTATTTTCAACCTCAGAAATTGATTAATTTTATGAAAATTTAAATTTAATGTGAGATTAAAATTAAATATAAAAATTACATAATTATTTTTATTAAGGCCCAGAATTAATGAATGTGACATAAATAATATATATAACTAAACACTTATCACACACCCTAACTTACTCATTACTCATCCCTTAGCAATGCAAATAATTAAAATCTAGAACCAACAAGTGTTTATAAATCTTCATACCACATTTCCAGACTCTCCTTCATAGAATCAACTTCGGATTAGGATTTTAGAAAAGTTAAAGTACACTAGCCTTATATTTGGAAAGTAATGCACATAACTAATTAGAATACACCCAAAGCTTCATAGCACTTGTGCTTGTGAAACTAAATCCACAGCTGGACAATTACATCCCTCATATTGCCATTTATGCTAAGTGTCTTTTAACTTTGCTCATCGAGATCAGAACGTTGAGTATGGTAGCTTTCACTCTGTCTGATTTTTATTTCAACACATGGTGTTACACATCCCTTCACTGTTTGATGAGAACCTCTATAACAAAATAGACTTTTACCTACGTTTCTAAAAACGTACGTATAGGTCCAAAAACGTAGGCAAAGCCTTTATCTAAATTTCCTTGCCACGCTTTCAAAACGTGGCGCCTACTATAGGTTATACCTATGTTTTAACGGAACGTAGGTATAGATCGACCTATACCTACGTTTCAGAAGACTAGGAATAGTCCAATAGAAATGTAGGTAAAAGTCATCTATACACGCATATAAGAGAATATACCTATGTTTATGAAAACATAGGTGTTACTTTTGGCTATGTAGTGAAAGAAACGTAGGAAAAAGTATTAACGTCATTGTTTTAAAAACATAGGAAAAAGATCTTGTCTCGATTAAAAAAAACGTAGTTAATTTGTTCTTTTGTTTATTTTTACATACTCACTGTGCGATCATATTACGCATGTATACATTCATGTAATGTTTCTTATATGAATCTCACATTGAACACATCAATATCAACAAAAAACTTTATTTAAACTCATATCAACACTAAGCTTATACCTTCATACTCAATGTTAGTGGTAAAAGTGGCAACTCTGGCCCTTTATATGAACCAACAATGGCACCTTGCACATATATATAAAAGTATTAAGTTGGGCAGAGACAAAGGATGTATTATGCACATATAAAATGATTTACAAGCCAATGAAGCATATAATTATCAATCCAAAAAAATGCAATGAAAATAAAAAATATATAATTCATCTTTTGGGGAGCTTTTTGTTTACACTTGTACACCTTCCTTTTCATTTAATACACATAGTGGTACTACCCACTTTCTAAAAAAACTCAGAACAAGTTTAGAGCTGGTTCAAATTGGTTCAAGCCTCTTGTTTAACCCTATATGATGGAGCAAGACTGGTTCTAGCCAGTTGTGACATAGTTTGGCTGGTTCCAGTCTGAAACTCCCAGTTTTTAAACCATGGACATTGCACACCATGAGAATATTTGATCCCAATAGTGATGTATGCAAGAGACAGGCCAGGTTAACTATGTGTTTTTGTCCAATTATGTCATGTTGAATTACAGTTAAACCTTAATGCATACATGGATAGAAGGAAATGTCAGGTTAGATGGCCGCATATTCACATTCTAGTCTATAAGAAGGAACATGCAGTTTTATGGGTATTTTTGCAGTCGAATTACCAAGGCCCCATAAAAAAAGCATGATGGTCACCTATAAGCAACATCGGCTACAGTAAAAACATGAGGACTTAGCTCTCCAAGGGATGCTCCCTTATATTGTTCCATCATATGGGCATCATAAAGATGTGGCAACCTTTGAAATGGATTTACTACAATAAGAATATTTCCTGTATGTGTCTGCCATAAAATTCAGAAACAAGCATCACAGCATGTTACATAGAAAGCACCATATTTTTCACTTAATGCAATAAGTAATATCTGAAAGAGAAATTTAACAAAAAATCAATGAAAGATAAAAACAGCTTACATAGATTTCATTAAGCTCATATCTAGTTGACAAATTCTGTAAAACACCAGGTTCATGCAAATATGAAAGCTTTGTCATGTCATCAACTCCACCAGCTAGAGCTTCCATATCTTTCGGAATATCTTTGACAAATGTGTTGTAACTTAAAAAAAAGTATGTGTCGCTGATATGGTGAAGACACAAATTTATAACAATGAATACAACATAATAGTCACATCTGATAGATAACTATGCACTTTCCCTACTGAAGAAATGACAAATAAGGCTCTACAATGACATGAAGAAGTTTATACAAAAAAAAAAGATTCGCTGATGATACCAGTGTGGGACTTTTCCACCCACTCCCTGAAAATGAAAAAATATCAAATATCAAAATGACTAAGAGACATTCTGATTTTGAAAATTCATTGCTCTTTTAAGCAATCGATAAAACCAACCAGACCTTGAGTTTCTCAGATTTGAAACATAAGAGATAGAGTGTGTGAGTGCAATTTGTTATTTAGTCTATAGCTTTTTGGCATTTCAATTTTATATATTTCTTAGATTATGTATTAAGATAAGGCAATGACAATTATTAAAACTGGCTTTCCGTATGGAACAAACTATCTCCATCTAATTTTGACTCTTCCCCTAATTGAGACTGTTTTCCCTGGACTCATTCTATTTTAGAACTGCACAAGCAGGAGTAGGACACCACTCAAGGATAACAGTTGGTGCATTTGTGCATTTTGCCTTCCCAATGCCTAAGAATATTGATTGCATCAGACTAGATCTGAAAGATAGTTATGGTTAGGTTACGTTTGATAACACTAAAGACTTAACACTGAAAATCTAAGATTCACATCTTAAACCTGTATGTTCGTTCATCAGTGCATATAAAAGAAAAATAAAGATGAGAAGGATGAACCTAATCATGTGAATGTAGAGTGAAATAGGGCATAAATAATTAATGATCCTCATTGAGCGCAACAGTGAGGCTCACGAATTTATTAAACATTTCCCAGGAGAGGACTCACAATAATAGGAGCACCACCGCTTACTAATCACCGGTCTTCAATATTAGTAGTCGTTAGCATAGTATACTTGCTTTTGGCTATGTATTCATACCTTTTTGTGCTACATTTTTTCAATTGAACCAGTGGGTTTACATATTTGTAAAAATTCATTTTTTGTATTAATGCTTCCATGTATCTTTGTGTACATGTGGACATGTACACTGCTGCTACAAGTTCAAACAATCTATCAGGAGATGAAGGACATGACATACTTTGGTCTCAGCAGTAGAACTACCTTCACAGAACCCTGCTATCTGGATCCTCTGTGGATGCAGAGCTGTTACATTTACTCCTGGTTGTTGATGATGACCTATCTATTTAACAACCAAATTGTTTGGAGGAGGGGGGGTTCCCGGTCATCAAAAAAAAAAAATGAATTCTGTTGAAGATTAAGGTTCAAATGTTGAGGATTTATCACAAGCATTTTCAACCTGCAATTGCCTAGCCCATTTCATGGAAGGAACTAGAATATCATGTTGCTCTTGTGATGGGGAGGACAATACTTTGGACCATCCATCTCTTGGGTGTTGCTTCTCCAAGTCTATATGGGAGATGGACCTTTAAAAGGTAGCAGTAGATAACTATAATTTGGAACGTGTGGAAATGCTAATCATTTGAAGGCAGCCACGGGGAGTAGTCACTCAAAGGGGAACAAACAGTTAGGTCATTGCTCGTTTAGGACACAAAACTGTACTGTAGGTTGTACTACAAAAGAGGAACAACCTTTTCAACAAAGAAAGTAAGACTATCGATAGGATGGTCAGCATCTATTTTGTGATTGAGTAGGCTAGGACTTGGCGCCTGGTCAGAATATTTTTGCAGTTTGAAGGGTTGGAGTGCATAAAACCACCGCTATGTGGATTACACATTTTGTATAGGAATTACAAGGGCATCTTCACACCAATACATCAGCACTCATACTTTGATCTTAATGAATGTGGTACTATCCATGTCAAAAGAAAGAGTAGTGAACTACACCTAATCCACTCAGCACATGAGTTCCCTGAGTCACTATCCATGAATGCAGATTCCCAATACTTTGCATGCCAATTATTGTAATCTCAAATGTTAACTATAATTTGAAAGATTCATGAGTGTTGAAATTTTACCGTTTTACCATTGCTAGCTTGAATTTCAACTTGTTCACCGTTTATCTAAGTAACTTGTCCATCAATCCAAGCAATTGTAGGGTCTTCAACCCAAACATGGGACCCTACAATAATATTAACTGAAGAGGCCTACAATTTTAAAAATAACAATCAGTAACATCAGGATAATTCTTGTCCAAGATTACACCAAAGGATAAAAGAACACATCAAGTAGAAAGAGGCGGGGCACCTCAAGAGCATTACAACTGTGGATAAGACGAAAAAAAATGAAAAGGACAAACAAGTAATTGGCCAAAGCAGAGAGGTTCCTTGGTTGCAATTATTCTTGTCATACTCATCAACTAAGAACTTTAATAAGAACTTGTCTTCTTTAGTAGTCCAATTGGTCATCCTTGCCTTCTCTTTCGGGTCCGTCATATGCTTCTATAACACAACAAACATACTTTTCACAATACAATAATGGCAGAAATACTAAGAAAAAAAACATGAAATCCTATGTAAACACATCATTGGCCTAGGATACATAAGGGGATAGACTATGGAAATGGATCCATAGATAATATAAAGAAGATTCAAAGTTCTTTATTGTAGTCCCAACTTGTCCCACGTACGAAGGGAATGTACAATTTCCTTATATAATGGCAAGGTCCTTCCCTTAAACCACATGATGTGTAGCAACTTGAAATTTTATATATGTATTTATATGTAAAAATAATAATAAAAGATGAAAATAAAATAAATGATAAATATTTTTCTTTATGTCTTTAAAGTGTAGAATATATAAACGCGAATCTTATCTCACGTGTTAACACGAACGGCGAGATACGCGGCACGATTCTGAGAAGGCGAGACGTCGGTATTGTAGCAGTACGGTAGCATCCAATTTAAGAGAGAATTATTAGCTCTAATTAAATCCTAATTGATGGATGATGTAATTTTTTATCTAAATGAATAAATGAGGTCATAGATTATGTCATAAAGGGAGATTTATTTCAATATTTACATGTTGGAAATTAATGTCAACATAAGTTGGTGTAATAGTAACATGAGTTAGTGAAATAGGAAAATTGGGTAAAAATTGACTTAGAATTAAATTAGTAATAAAATATCATTAAATAAATGAGGTAATTTATTATGTCATAAAAGGAGATTTATTTCAACATCCACATGTTAAAAATTATTGCCAATATAAGTTGGTGTAATAGTAACATGGGTGGGTAACATAGGAAATTAGGTGGAAGATGGAATTAAATTAGTAATAAAATAATTATGGGACTTGACCTAAAAATAGGGATGGGATCTTCCCTACTCAAAGCATAAATCCATTGGGGAAGTGCTGGTTGTAGAGAGGAGGAAATCTTGAAGTTTGGAGGAGTGTTCGAAGTATTCTTCGTTCTTGTTGTTCTTCCTCTTCGATCTTCCACTAGGTAGGTATTCTCTCAGGATAAACTCAAATTGATGCATGAATTAGATGTAGATGCATGACTACTTTGATTCTATACCATTTTCCCTAATTTTTATTGAGTATTAAACATGCTATCCATACAACTGGACATAAGATTTTAACCGAGATTTTTAATCGCTGGAAGGTCCGACTCGGATCACGGTGTCTTTCTAAGACCGTGTTCTGGATGTGCGATCTCCACCCCGATCGTGATGTTTTTAGGTTATAATTGAACCAATATATCATCTAGGATGTTAAATATGTCATGTTAAGTTACATATCATTTAATTCACACATGATTAAGTTCAGGATATGGAAGATAATAATCATATTCCATGAGCTTATATTTCCGTCCTAATTCTCGTTACCTTCATGATATCCTTGATCTCCATGACTATATTATCTGTCTGGCATGTTAAATGGAGTAGATATTATATGCTAAAATTACATGGGTTTAGTTGCATGATCGTGATCAATACGAGTTTTAACGATTTCCATGTTATCGCGTTACCGTGTTTTCAACAAGTCACGTAGCTCGCTAGATTTTCAAAGAAGAACATTGTCTAAGGAAAGAGGTCCACGGATAAACGCTTTAAGTGGGTAAGTGGTTCCTTAATTAAGGCCTCGTGTATACAGGGAGAGTCACCCACTGTCCCACCTCTTATCTGGCCATGATTCTTCGATTTTCTAGTTAAGCTCCGACTGTGAAAAATAGGATAGAAATTCTGCTAGAGTTGTTTCTTATTCCCGACAAGTCGTGTAATTCGCTAGATTTTCAAAGAAGAACGGTGTCTAAGGAAAGAGGTCCACGGGCAGACACTTTAAGTGGATAAGTGGTTCCTTAATTAAGGCCCCGCGAATGTGAGGAGAGCCTCCCACTGTCCCACCTCTTACTTGACCGTGATTCCTCAATTTTCTAGCTAAACATTCGACTGTGAAAAAGTTGATCTAAGTCGGTTTAATAAGGTTTTCCGTTAAAACCGATCGTGTCGTGTCCGTTAATCTAATTCCTTCTTATCGACCTAATGTCGTTAAACATGATGCCTTATCATCGACTTAATGGCTTTGAACATTATGTCGTAAATCATCCTTGAACTTCTCTTACAACTACTTGTAATCTTGTATTACTTGTTCCTCAAGTGATAATTTTTGCTAGATCTATACTTTATTTCATGAGCTTTACCTTGAAATTATTTGGCCATACATATTATGTGGATGTCTAAATATATTTGGGATCTATGATCTATAACCTCAATGTTTAACATTAATGGGACCCGGTCTGGTCCTGGGGGGAGCACCCGAAAGTACTTGTGTCCATGGGAGCTATTATTGACCTGGTGTGACATTGCACCAAAGTACTTGACTTGTTAAATTCATTTATGACATTCCACAATTTGTGAAATACTTGACTTGCTTGAATACTTGAAAGTACTTGAAATTACGTGAAATGCTTGACTTGTACATGCTTGCGTGAAATGGCCAATTCTATGATAATACTTGCTACATGATCGTTCTTTACTAGAATTATACTCTTGATATCTCGTCTACTTGTGATTCCAATTACTTCTTTTCCTTTACTCTCTCTCTCTTACTCATGTTCCATATTTTGATTAGTTACATTTCTCGGCATAACACAGTAACTTTATCTAAAATGATAAATACTTAAAGTTGCCTGGTATAGAGATATAAATCCTACTGAGTGTTCGCTCACCCTACGTTTTCGGTTAACATTGCAGGTAGTTCCGACGATGAATCCCAAACACATGGGGATGGGCAAGAGTGAAACGAGAGATCAAGTTTATCTTAGTTACCTAGGTTTATGAAGTGTTGTTCTTACTAGAATTATATGTACTTGGAAGTTTGTAATATGCCTCTTAAGGCTTAATGATGTTGCAAACTTTACTTCGATGAAATAATAGTGTCCCTTTGTCGTTATCTCCTTTGTAATTGGTTCCCATTTATATACATGCTCTGATCGACACGAGTGTAACGACTCGTCGTGTCTCGATATTCCGCATCAGGGCGTGACATGACGAGTGGATTAAACTGCAGAAAAGTATTGCAATCAATTAGCACATATTCCATGGACACATGGTCGTATCATATGGAAGCTTATCCTCATCATGGAACATACCTCGTTATATGCGTCCCATGATATGTCATTGCCAACTATCTACTTTGAGTCCTCATTCCACTTGAAACCCCCGTCGCACACAAGCGAGTTGGCTATCACGTAGAAAGAATTATAGAAACCAAGTATATGCTTCAAGTGAGATGTTAGGAAAATTGAGGCCGGACCTGATGTTGAATGATTCTTGCACAATACCCCATACATCTGATAGGCTGAAATCACCCCCAACCAACTCCTCCCTAATTAATTATAGTAAAATCATATCCATTTCAAATGTCCACAAGTGACCTATCAACATGAATTCAAGATCCATTATGGCATCCGAAACGTTGAGGGTAGTATGAGTACAAAACGTCAGTCAAATCAATGAGGATGGCATTTATCGGCTGAATACATGTTCATGAGCCGTCCACAGTAGGGTGGATGTCCTACAATACCAAAGCTGTTACGGTTTCCCACTACCAACCAGCCACCACTACTAGTCATTGGTTTTATGTTATAGAGATACCAATTGAATATATAGGAAGCAGGTTCATGTATGTACCTTTTTTTCTACATATTTATTGGATAATATTTCTATTTTACTATTAAAAAATGATGAAGCAGATAGAAGTTTCACTCTTAAACTTTGACACAGAGATGTGCATATTTCCAAATGAAATCTATGTTGAAAGTGCTTAAATAAGTAGAAAAAATGTTCTACCCTTTGCAGATTTATAATACAAGTTTGATGAGGATGACTCTTTAGTGAGAGATAGTTTTTGCATAGCAATACACACCTTACTAAAAAAATGTTTAGCACTAAACAACAGTATGAAAACTGTTTCATGTGTGAATCCTAAGTAGTCTAAAGCTGCTTTTAAAGTTAAGTGGTGAAATCTGAAATCACAACGAGATGGTGCATTGCATCATTTTCATGCATAACATAAAATACATGAGCCTATCTAAACATCATTTCCATGCATAACATAAAATCTAAGATTGCCTTCTTTGGATATTTAATGAACATAAGTGAGGTGGGACGGGACGCGAACCTGGGACTCTAAGTCGCGGACGTCCCTAAGCAAGGGAAACGCGTGGATCTGCGCGGTTGAGGAACCGGCAATGAGTCTCGGGTATCGGCTTTCCGCGTGCTCGGATCGAGTCACGGGACGGGTTCCACTCACTCACTCTCGCAGCGGTGATAAAAATTTGACGAGCTAGTTATCCTATCACTCTAGCAGTGGCATATGAAAATATATAAGATAAGCAAAATGCCAAGTAGGAGGGTGGCGAGTGTACCTCCACGCTCCGGGCGTGGGGAAGACGACCCGGGCCAAGACCGTAACTCCCGGTATAGTAAAGGTAATTAATTACAGAAGTGAATTTCTATGTCCACTCCACGTAGGGAGGTAAAGGGCTATAGTGGGACCCAGGAGTAGCGGTCTCCGGCTGACGGGCATCAAGTCGGAAGGGCTCTCGGACCGGAGGCGGACTGCTAGCTAGTCCGACTCGGTACTGTTCCAACTCGGTTCAGCAAGGGAACTCGGCAAATGGGACGGCGGCTTCCGGTCGAATCCTTGCTGCGACGACTGACTGAGACGCCGGTGGAAGACTCCTCTTCGATCTTTGAACTCGGCGGCGGCCGAATATGAGCCGGTGTATTTTCGAGCAATTAATTCCCGGACTGCTTCTGCTGGCTTGACTCGGATCTGATCTGCGCGCCTTCACGAAAATAGTTTTTACGCCCAGATCCGGTGTCGGATCGAGGCAAAATTGGTGCCGTTGGAAAGCAGACTCAAAGGGATACTACATATAATTATTTCAAGACCATCCAACAAGCGGATTGGAAATTAAAAACTCTGTGGGTTGTAGTCTTTTTCTGGCTTGAAATTAAAGACACACAGGACAGAATAAGATATGCCTGAAGATGAATTTTGACCAAAAAGAAAACGATGGATCTAGACTCTGGAAAAATTATGGGTGCAAGAGCGGGGTGTGAGGAACATGTATGATTTTGTTGGGATTTTTTGGAGATGGCTAAGCGGGAGGGAAAAATACAACAAGAAGACACTGTCCCGCAAATCTGCAAACTGGCAGATTGTTGGGGGAAAAAACTAAATTACTGGCAAAATAGTAAATGAAGGCGGAATGACTCGAAATTTGAACTGGGGATAGGGGATGATAGGAAGAGCAAACCCTCAAAATTTGAGGTCGAACAGATCTTCTGATTGGGAGATAAAATTCTGGCTTCAAGCTTCTGTCCAGAGGTGGATAGAACTCCGATGAGGCGGCGATGGTGGTGCGATGGCGGCTCGATGGCAGCGGCGGTGGCAGTGCTGAGCTTCTCACTCAGAGAGGGGTTGATAGGGAGACTTCACACCTCTGAAAATTTGATCTTTCACAGCTCCAAGGGGGTGGAAGAGAGAGGGGGGGCTGCACCCTTCTTTGCTTGGAGCAAAAATACTGATTTTTTCTTCATTAATTCTATGAAAATATGGAAAATACATGCCTTTATATGAAATGGAAACCCTAGACAAATGACAACTCCTACCCTCAGATCTAGGGTTAGTGAGGGGTATTTAGGGGATGAGAATATTTAATTTCTCCCCATGTGGTCAAAAGAAATAAAGAAAACACAAAAAAACTACATAACAGTGACAAAATAGGGGGCGCCCCTTTAAAGAAAGAAAATTTTGATTTTTCTTCTTTTCTTCTCCTTGGCCAAGTCCAAGGTGGACCATGGACCAGCCCCTATGGGTCCTAGCATTTATGTGGCTCAATGGGAGAGAGGGTGGGAGACCCCGCTGGACCTACTGACCTTTTTACAAAGAAACCCAAAGACTTCTAAGGAGTAACCCTTTGGCTTATAATGCCATACAATTGCACACCCAATTACTCAAGGACATAAATGCAAATAAATAAAAAATAGTGGTCTTATTTTGATGTCCCCATCAATTCTCTCCGGGTGGGAGAAACTCGACCCCGTCGAATAAGGGGTGCGGCTGCGCATGTATCGCTCCTGCGGATCTGTCGGATGTGGACCATGCTCTCCACCTTACCAGGTAGCACAGGTACGCTCCACTCCTAGTAATCGTCACATGCTCATCCCGTATATGTTCCATATACTCACGCTGTTGTGGGAAAGAGGCTAGTGGTGGACACTCCGAGGTGGGGTCACTCTCAAAGGAAGGATACGGCTCAATGACTCACTAGGAATCACCACTGGTTCCCTATAGGTGACTAGATCCGAGACTTTGAAATGTAGAGCTGATCCCAAATTTTGGCAAGTCTACAACGTATGCATTAGACCCGACTTGCTTCACACTCGAAAAGGACTGACACCATAAGCGTGCACTAGACCGACTCGACTTAACGTATGCAGACTCCCAACAGACTGGATGACAATCAAAAAGAAAACTTACACATGACCCTAGACTTACTAAGGAAGACTCGGTACGAATGTCGGACACCGTCTGCATACACTAAGTGTAAAGATAGACTGACCCACAACTTGATGCCATGAGTCTCAACCCTCGTCAACTGACTCCAGTTTGAGAAGACTCGGCCGCGGGTACGAAAGTGTAAGAGGATCAGGAGGTGGGTGACGATAAGATAACTCGGACGTTTGGTGTAGGGCATGGAAAATGGGAAGTCCGGGCATTATCTCTCGTACGCATGGCAAAAATCAGACCATACCACGTCAACATAGGGTGTCGACAGTGGTACGGTAATCACTAACGGCTGCTCTACCGTAGGAGAGATGGGCAAAAGAGGGACGGATGACTGCTGCTCGGGAGTGACTAGCAAAAGAGAGGTGGCAGGCTGGTCAGGGTCGTCAAGGGAAGGTGGCATGGGTGACAACATGGGGTCTTCTGGTAGGGCTGGGGTGTTGTAGACGTGCAAAATTGGACGCCCTTACGTCCCAACTAGTCCAGCATCATTAACGACTTCAACTAAAGAAACCGCGGAGAAGAGGGGCCATCCGGACTCTCCGAACACACACACACACACACACACTACGGTGAAGCCGTCTCCAGAGTCACGACAGTGAAGAGAAATCAACCACCAAGAGCCCCACAATCCATGGGCCTCGAAGAAAAGCAAATGGACCACAATTCGTGTCGACAAAGACCTCAAACGTGTCCCCAGCGGCACGCCTGGGCCAACCTCCAGTGGCTCACCCTTTGAAGCCTTCAGCGGTACGCTGGGGTGGCCCTCAGCGGCACACCCAGGAAGGCCACGCCATGCTGCCCCTTCGCCGGCACGCCCTGCTGCCCTTTCGCCGGTACGCCCTACTGCCCCTTCTCCGGCACACCCATCCAGCCCCTTCGCCGGCACGCCCTTGGGCACCTTCAGCGGCACGCCCCGCTGGCCTTCAGCGGCACGCCCTCAGGCACCTTCAGCGGCACGCCCTAACGGCCTCCCAGCGGCACTCCCTCAGGCTCCTTCAGCGGCACGCCCTTTAGGCCCTTTAGCGGCACACTTGCCGTGTCTTCCAGCGGCACGCCCTTTTTGCCCTCTCAGCGACACGCTTGTTGAGCCCTCCAGCGGCACGACGTTCAGGCATTTCAACAGCACATCTGATAGACAAAATATCGTGTCCATGCCCTACAGATCCTTGGCGCGCAATGGGCTGTCCGAGGTGTCGACCGGAGGTTGGGCCACGCAGGCTACTCCTGTAATATCCCGGACCTTTCGGATCCTTCTTCATGGGTCCCGGATCTGGTTTTCAGAGTGTCCGGCTCCGTTGTGTCTGAAATTTCGTTTCGGATATCTTTCGTGTTCGGATCGGCGCGATCCGGAGTTGTTTCGGAGGCCCAGAGGCGTTCCGCGGCTTTTTCGTGCGTGTTTTTCGATTTCCGGTGTGTGTTTCGGTTTTTCCTTCGGAAGCTCGCTGCGGGCGAACCGGGCGGTTCCCCCAGGCACGAGTGGTACCGTTGCGATCGGTGCGTTCTGAGGATTCCGGAAATATATTTTTCTAATTTTCGGTATTTTTTCAAAAAATCGGATTTTCCTTTATAATCCCATTTCTTTTCTTTTTTCTTTTCTCCTTTCTCTTTCTTCTTCTTCTTCCTCCTTCCTTCCCCAACCGTGACCGCCCTCTCCTCTCTCCCTCTCTCCCATTCGGGCGCGGCGGACCCCTCTCCGGCTACGGACGGCAGCGGGGCGACGGCGCGGACGTGTGGGCGGCGGCGAGGCGAGCTCGTGGGCGTGCGGCGTGCGTGGGAAGCGTGGGGAGTTCGTGAAGTTTAAAGCGTTCTTCGTGATTCGTGATTGATTCGGCGGAGCATTTGCTCCATTGAGGTAGGGTGACGTTCCTTAGCCTCTAGCCGATCTTTTCCGTGATTTATAGGCCGAGGGGAGGCCGAGAGGGGCTTATTTGAGCATGTTTGGGGTTTTTCCATGTTTTGGGGAGAGTCACCCGATCTATGGATTCGATGCATGGATTCGTGTTTTGATGGCCTAGAATCATGCTAGGGGTCCCCAGGGGTCTTCCCCTTTGATTTCCCCCTCTCCGGTGAAGGTATGGGGGCGTGGAATGGTGTTTTTAGCCGTTCCCGGCCGTTCTCGGTTTTCCGGGATGATAGCGGTCCACCAGTAACCGCCTTCATCAGGTAGCGGTCAGGTGGGGACCGCCTTCATCAAGGTTTCGAGCGTTGGGGCTTGTGCTGTCGGCAGGCGGTCGCGGTCTCGCGACTGACCGCGACCGCTGGTGGCGGTCATGGGGCTACCGCTTTCACCGTGGGTCCGGCACGGTCTTCGAGATGGGTTTTTGACCGTTGGAGTCTGGTCGCGGTCTCCAGGAGACCGCTACCAGGTGAAGGCGGTCGTCACACGACCGCTTTCACGTTTTCATGCACCAGGGTGGTCGCGGTTCCAGGCCGACCGTGACCAGGTGATAGCGGTCCTGGGTCGACCACTACCACAGGAGGCGGTCCTCCGGTGACCGCGACTCCCCTTCTTCACCGATTTGAGTCCCGGACGAGCTAGTCTCGATCCCTGTGCTGACCCGTAGTCCGACTGATGTGGGGCATCATGTGGGGGCTACACGTGGGGTGCCGTGGGGTCCCGGGAGGTGGTGACTTCGGCTTGTGTCACCGTGCGTCGGTGTTGGTACAAGGAGCGTTCCTCGTACCTGCGGTTGCGAAGTTGTTTTCCGTTGACTTGAGAGTCTACTCCTTCAGTGACCCTCCACTAGTCGTAGCCCACCAGTACGAGGTGCTGGTCTCACCTGGGAGTGGTGTACGGGCACCCACCTTTCGAGACGGTTTGTGGACCGGTTACCGTAGGCCCCTCGTCGGTAGCCAGAGTCCGGCTACGGGGGAAAACCGGTCAGAGGACCAGACCTAGTGACGCAAGGTCTGTGTGTGCACACGTGGTTGGGGGCGGTTGGACCCACGTCGACGGGCGTGACCCCAGCTAGTTACTTGTTTGTGGTTACTTATACGGTGTCTGCGTCTCGGGTAGGACCTACCACGTCAGGCGGTTCACCTGCGGTGCGGTGTAAGACGTCAGGGGACGCTACCGGCTGTGCTTCTAGTGGGTGGTACTCCTGTCGAGTACGGAGTGTCAGGCTGTCAGTCATGTGTTTCCGACCTTCGGGTTTGTCGGTTCGACCGTTGAGTTTCGGTCTTCTTGTGCCGTGGCACGTGTGTCAGTTTGCGTGCCGTATGGTCTAGTTCTGTAGGGTACAGGGCTTTCCTTTCCGAGGTACTTTCCTACCGCTAGAGTAGTGGTTTCTCATTTTACGAGGTAGGGTTCGAGTGATCCCTACTGAGTCTTGTTCCGAGACTCATTCCCTGCGTGTTTTCACCGTGTTTCAGGTGAGGCGCCACCTTCGGGGAGCGCGTCAGGAGCGCAGCGTGGTGCGGGTGCCCAGAGGTAGTGCCAGAGGTCAGAGCCGGGGGATGCCCCGAGTAGCTGTACTTTCCTTTCTTGTCACTGTACTAGTTGTGGACTGCTGTTATTGTTATTTTATATTGTGGACCATGTAAAATGTTAATTTATTTCCTGCTTAATATTATAATTGTTTAATTTCTGCAATTACTTGCGATACTTGTGTAGTTTCCACACCATCCTTTTAACCCTTCCGAGTCTTCGGGCTCGTGGGTGGCGGTGCGAGTCTCGGGTTATCGGGCCTTCCTGATAATCGGATTCTCGGGTCGTTACAGCTGGTATCAGAGCGCGGTTGTGGAATTACATGAGAATCATAGGTAATTGTAGTGGTCCACTAGTCCATAATGATGATGTACAGGTGACGCAGGCATTGGGCACCGCGTGTTTATTTTGACATTGCCGTTTTCGTGTTTTCTGTCTTTTGCTTCAGGAGAGAGTATGGCGCCGAGGAGGAGTTCTCGCTCTCAGCAGGGGCAGTCGGCTGGAGGTCAGGAGATCCAGCAGGGGGTCCAGAGGGACCAGGAGGAGCATAGCAGAGTTCCGGGAGCTACCGAGGCCGCGGATGCTGCGAGAGCTCCGGGGGCCGAGGATTTCTTCCGTGGCATGTACCATCTCATGTCTCAGCAGTTTGGCGGAGAGGCTGCTGAGGGCTCGTTTGTATGTGGAGCGGATCGTGCCGGTGCATGGGGTTCCCATTTCGATCGTATCGGATCGGGATCCGCACTTCACTTCTGGATTCTGGAGGAATTTCCAGCGAGCTCTTGGCACGGAGTTGGCATTTAGCTCGGCGTATCATCCTCAGTCAGATGGTCAGTCTGAGAGGACCATTCAGACTTTGGAGGACATGCTGAGATCCTGCTGCCTGGAGTGGCAGGCGAGTTGGATTCATCACCTACCGTTGGTGGAGTTTGCCTATAACAACAGCTATCATTCGAGCATCGGTATGGCTCCTTATGAGGCATTGTACGGGCGTCCTTGTCGGACTCCACTCGATTGGTTTGAGGTGGGTGAGCGTGTTTTGACGGGACCGGAATTGGTGCAGCAATGTGTGGATGTTGTGCACCTGGTTCGTCAGAACATGTTGGCGGCCCAGAGTCGGCAGAAGAGCTATGCTGACCGTAGGAGGCAGCCCCTCGAGTTCGCCGTGGGCGATCATGTGTTCTTGAGAGTTTCTCCGATGAAGGGGGTGATGCGTTTTGGACGGCGTGGGAAGCTGAGTCACCGCTATATTGGTCCTTTCGCGATTGTGGAGCGCATCGGTGAGGTTACTTACCGGTTGCAGTTACCTCCTGAGTTGGTTTCGGTGCATGACGTGTTTCACGTCTCGATGTTGCGGAAGTATATGCCCGATGACTCTCATGTGCTCGAGTTTTCCGTTTGGCCTGAGGTGACTCCAGATCTTTCTCTCCCAGAATTTTCGATCCGCGTGGAGGATAGGCGAGAGCAGCGCCTGCGGAACAAGGTCATTCCCTTGGTAAAGGTCGTGTGGCAGCGACACTCTGGTGGGGAGGCTTCTTGGGAACGTGAGGACGAGATGCGTCAGCAGTTCCCGTACCTGTTTGAGTGAGTCTTCTTCTTCTTTCCCCTTGGGTTGTTCTCAATTTCGAGGACGAAATTCCTTAAGGGGGGAGGGCTGTAATATCCCGTACCTTTCGAATCCTTCTTCGTGGGTCCCGGATCTGGTTTTCAGAGTGTCCGGCTCCGTTGTGTCTGAAATTTCGTTTCAGATATCTTTCGTGTTCGGATCGGCGCGATCCGGAGTTGTTTCGGAGGCCCGGAGGCGTTCCACGGCTTTTCCGTGCGTGTTTTCCGATTTCGGTGTGTGTTTCGGCTTTTCCTTCGGAAGCTCGCTGCGGGCGAACCGGGCGGTTCCCCCAGGCACGAGTGGTACCGTTGCGATCGGTGCGTTCCGAGGATTCCGGAAATGTATTTTTCTAATTTTCGGTATTTTTATGAAAAATCAGATTTTCTTATATAATCCCATTTCTTTTCTTTTTTCTTTTCTCCTTTCTCTTGCTTCTTCTTCTTCCTCCTTCCTTCCCCAACCGTGACCGCCCTCTCCTCTCTCCCTCTCTCCCATTCGGGCGCGGCGGACCCCTATCCTGCTACGGACGGCGGCGGGGCGACGGCGCGGACGTGTGGGCGGCGGCGAGGCGAGCTCATGGGCGTGCGGCGTGCGTGGGAAGCGTGGGGAGTTCGTGAAGTTTAAAGCGTTCTTCGTGATTCGTGATTGATTCGGCGGAGCATTTGCTCCATTGAGGTAGGGTGACGTTCATTAGCCTCTAGCCGATCTTTTCCGTGATTTATAGGCCGAGGGGAGCCGAGAGGGGCTTATTTGAGCATGTTTGGGGTTTTTCTATGTTTTGGGGAGAGTCGCCCGATCTATGGATTCGATGCATGGATTAGTGTTTTGATGGCCTAGAATCATGCTAGGGGTCCCCAGGGGTCTTCCCCTTTGATTTCTCCCTCTCCGGTGAAGGTATGGGGGCGTGGAATGGTGTTTTTAGCCGTTCCCGGCCGTTCTCGGTTTTCCGAGATGATAGCGGTCCACCAGTAACCGCCTTCATCAGGTAGCGGTCAGGTGGGGACCGCCTTCATCAAGGTTTCGAGCGTTGGGGCTTGTGCTGTCGGCAGGCGGTCGCGGTCTCGCGACTGACCGCGACTGTTGGTGGCGGTCAGGGGGCGATCGCTTTCACCGTGGGTCCGGCACAGTCTTCGAGACGGGTTTTTGACCGTTGGAGTCTGGTCGCGGTCTCCAGGAGACCGCTACCAGGTGAAGGCGGTCTTCACACGATCGCTTTCACATTTTCATGCACCAGGGTGGTCGCGGTTCCAGGCCGACCGCGACCAGGTGATAGCGGTCCTAGGTCGACCGCTACCACAGGAGGCGGTCCTCCGGTGACCGCGACTCCCCTTCTTCACCGATTTGAGTCCCGGACGAGCTAGTCTCGATCCCTGTGCTGACCCGTAGTCCGACTGATGTGGGGCATCATGTGGGGGCTACACGTGGGGTGCCGTGGGGTCCCGGGAGGTGGTGACTTCGGATTGTGTCACCGTGCGTCGGTGTTGGTACAAGGAGCGTTCCTCGTACCTGCGGTTGCGAAGTTGTTTTCCGTTGACTTGAGAGTCTACTCCTTCAGTGACCCTCCACTAGTCGTAGCCCACCAGTACGAGGTGCTGGTCTCACCTGGGAGTGGTGTACGGGCACCCACCTTTCGAGATGGTTTGTGGACCGGTTACCGTAGGCCCCTCGTCGGTAGCCAGAGTCCGGCTACGGGGGAAAACCGGTCAGAGGACCAGACCTAGTGACGCAAGGTCTGTGTGTGCACACGTGGTTGGGGGCGGTTGGACCCACGTCGACGGGCGTGACCCCAGCTAGTTACTTGTTTGTGGTTACTTGTACGGTGTCTGCGCCTCGGGTAGGACCTACCACGTCAGGCGGTTCACCTGCGGTTCGGTGTAAGACGTCAGGGGACGCTACCGGCTGTGCTTCTAGTGGGTGGTACTCCTGTCGAGTACGGAGTGTCAGGCTGTCAGTCGTGTGTTTCAGACCTTCGGGTTTGTCGGTTCGACCGTTGAGTTTCGGTCTTCTCGACGTGTGTCGGTTTACGTGCCCGTAGGGTCTAGTTCTGTAGAGTACAGGGCTTTCCTTTCCGAGGTACTTTCCTACTGCTAGAGTAGTGATTTCTCGTTTTACGAGGTAGGGTTCGAGTGATCCCTACTGAGTCTTATTCCGAGACTCATTCCCTGCGTGTTTTCACCGTGTTTCAGGTGAGGCGCCACCTTCGGGGAGCGCGTCAGGAGCGCAGCGTGGTGCGGGTGCCCAGAGGTAGTGTCAGAGGTCAGAGCCGGGGGATGCCCCGAGTAGCTGTACTTTCATTTCTTGTCACTGTACTAGTTGTGGACTGCTGTTATTGTTATTTTATATTGTGGACCATGTAAAATGTTAATTTATTTCCTGCTTAATATTATAACTGTTTAATTTCTGTAATTACTTGCGATACTTGTGTAGTTTCCACACCATCCTTTTAACCCTTCCGAGTCTTCGGGCTCGTGGGTGGCGGTGCGAGTCTCGGGTTATCGGGCCTTCCTGGTAATCGGATTCTCGGGTCGTTACAACTCCTCTGTCACCAACGACGGAGAAGGTCAAACTCCATCATGGCCAGTCACTTCCCGCCTCCGACTACCATGCTCGAACGCTTCCGCCGCTGGGTATAAAAACCCTCCTCCTCCGACAAACCAAAAGGGGGCTGGGAGAGACACAGAGGAGACAACAGACAGACAGAGAGAAGAGACCCGCCGCTGGAGAGAGCCACCGCCTCCAGAGGAAGAAGAAGAAGAGAAGAAGAAGAAGGGAGCTCCGCCGTAGGGTTCCCCTCCGACGACCACCCAGGAGAGAGAGTAAGGGAGAGAGAGTGTGTGTGTGATGTATTAAGCGGGGGGAAGGGGTAGGGAGCCGTTGCCCCTGCTCGGCTCTAACTCCTCCTTTTCCTCTCCTCCGTGTCTTCTTCTTCTTCTTCCCTCTGCTGTATCTTCTATCTCGGTGTTTGGAAGTGTACATGGCCGGTTATGGCCTTTTCTCTTCATGAATGGAAATTCCCCCCTTCTCGGATTTCTTGCTATCGTGTTTGATTTACGTCCGGATGTGTGCGTTTCAACCCTTCTTCCTCCTCCTTCCGACGGTTTGGCCCCCAGTGGGGACCCTTCATCCCCTCTGTCATGGCCCTTCTCATGGGATCCCTGACCATCAACCTCATCCATTTGCCTGAAGGGAGAGGCCCCTCTTCTTCTTTTGAACACCCAACCACCAACACCATCCTTGGCCTTCCTCCCTTCTTCAGCCCTAACCCACCTAGCCAACCCTCAGCCTTCATTCCTTGCTCAGTCCCCCACCGGTGGCACCCCTACCACGGTGCAGCCTCCCCAGCTCCTAGCAGCATGCCTTGGCCAAATCCTTCGCCGGCACACCCATCCTGCCCTTCCCCGGCACGCCCTGGCCAGGCCCTTCGCCGGCACACCCCTGCGGGTCTTCCCCGGTGCACTCTAGGCCACTCCTTGCCGACACACACTCAGCCTCCCAGCCCGGTACACTTTCTAGCCGTCCCTAGAGGGGTCTCTTGGCCATCGTTGCTTCAGGTTTCCCGAGGCTTTATTAAAGGTGCTACCGCCCTCAGGCGCCCACCTCCAATTGTCGGGTTCCGCCACTCCGTGTGGGTGCGTTCCCTCTATCTCCCTAACGCTCGGGTCAAGGGGAGATGCTGCCAAATTTTCGTGAGAAATAATAATACGTTGAAAAGGCAAAAGGAAGCAAATAAATGGAACAATAACACATCAAAAGGTAAAAGGAAGCAACAAACAAATGGAACAATAACACATCAAAAGATAAAAGGAAGCAACAAACGAATGGAGCGATCGGGTGTAGAACACTCCAACCGAAATGAGGCACTGCGGGCAACATGAGAAGAATCAGATTAAATCACTACGTGGTGGATTAAATGCTCAATATGTAAAGAAAAGGTTGTGAGAAGAGGGAGAAAAGAGTTGTATAAAACTGCCTAAAGATCAAAGAAAAGAATAAAAGAAAAGCCTTAAAATAAGTGGAGGAGGAGTGGACCTTCACCGGTACACCTATTCCAGCCCTCGCCGATACACCCTACCAATGCCCTTTTTTGGACCCTTCCACGGCACACTCCCTTGCTGCCTTCCCCGGCACACCTTCCTTGAACCCCTCAGCGGTACACTGGCCGTGCCTCTTCCCCGGCACACCTCCAGCCTCTTTGGCCGGCACGCTCCCGTACCCCTCCAGCGGCACACCTTCCTAGCCCTTCAGCGGCACACCTTCCTAGCCCTTCAGCGGCACACTCTTCCACCTTCCTTCAGCGGTACACTCTTCTCCTTCGACGGTACGCCTACGCCCCTCTTCCCGATACACCCTTCGGGTGCCTTCGCCGGCACACAACCCCCGGATCAGCGGCACACCCCCTTAGCCCTCCAATGGCCCACTCCTCCAAGTATCAAACGTGTAAATAAGAAAGGAGAAAAATGCAGTTGCATCGACGATCAAAATAGAAGAAATAATGATATCAAAAATTGCAATAGTAAGGACAATGGTGATAATAATAATGAAAGGCTACGATAAATAAATAAAAGGGAAAAATGCGGGCAGTAAATAGAAAGGAAGTAATAAATCCATCCCAAAAAATGCATAAAAGGAAAATAAGCAACGAAATCATGAGAATAACAATAATAATATATATAATGTAGTAATAATCCACACTACAGCCTCGTCTCTCCCCGTGACCCGGTGTTAAAGGAACAACAAGGTCGCCCTTGCAGGCCGGGCCTGAGTCTTGGGAGTTATCCCGACATGGTAATGACCCGACCTCGCCTCAGGCCGACATTCTGATTAGACCAAACCTGCTTCTCACGCCGGATCTTCTCCGATCTATCATTAAACTTGCCGCGCGTTCGGCAGACGTTTGAACGGATTTATCCCGGCTTTCACTGCGTTTCTATTACGGACCTTTGTCCGAATACAAAAAGGGTCCCCGAGTGACCGACATGGCCGATGGCTCGTATCCCGATGCAGACCCTAGTGCGATTTATTCCTGCCCCTTCCTTGCGCAGTTAGTATCAATTCTTTCGGCCGTAGGCCCCCCTAATTTTGACAATTAATCAAGGGTGTTCCCTCGTATGGGGGATGTAAATGACATCGTGACCTTTACGGCACGACGGGATCTGGTCCCGACGCGAACCACACAATCGTCTGACGAAGTCGGACCGAGCGCACCATGGGATTCTACGAAGCCCGAATAAATTGTCACTCTGTGACTGGCACGCCCACGCACTTAATAAACGAATAAACCCACCGAATAAACTGACTTAAAGAAACACACCACCAATCGCGTCGAAAAGTGCGTCCACAGGTGTCTGTCAGACCTTGGCCCTCTACGTGCTCTGTTGGATTGCTTTCTAACCCCTCAACCTCAGCGAGGTACTCCTCGGCCAACTCTTGGTCAGCCTCATAACTCACTAGAATAAGCCCGGGTGGGGCAGCCTCCGAATGTGTGTCCTCTATGATGGTGAGAGGACCAGGGGACTCCGGAGATGGCATCGGGTTGGGACTACCAATGACAACCTCCTTAGGTTCGAGCATGACTTCGTCCTGCCTCAGAGGTGGGCTAGGGGGACTCGGTGGCCCAATACGTGAACACATTCTATCCAACCTATCCAACTTTTCCATGAGAGTTTGAAACATGTCGGCTACAGATGGCTCATCTGGACGATGGACTTGGGGTTCTGCCATGGGGCTGGCGGGTAGTTGGACATGCAAATGACAAGGGGTTGGAATGCACCGACCAAGGCGAAGTAATGAACCTAGACGTAACCAATATCCAGCACGTGGCGGAGGTATGATCCGAAGACCGAACTCACGCAAGTGTGCTACCTTCCCAATAGGCGTAACATATCGTTCCGGGAACACCTTTTGATATACCGGATATAGGGTGCAATGCTATACCTTGGACAGACTTAGACCGTGCTTTGGTGACTACCCTAGACTCAACTTGGCTCTGATACCAATTTGATGCGGGACAGGACGCGAACCTGTGACTCTAACTCGCGGACGTCCATAAGCGAGGGAAACGCGTGGATCTGCGTGGTTGAGGAACCGGTAATGAGTCTCGGGTATCGGCTTTTCGCGTGCTCGGATCGAGTCACGGGACGGGTTCCACTCACTCACTCTCGCAGTGGTGATAAAAATTTGACGAGCTAGTTATCCTATCACTCTAGCAGCGGTATATGAAAATATACGAGATAAGCAAAATACCAAGTAGGAGGGTGGCGAGTGTACCTCCACGCTCCGGGCATGGGGAAGATGACCCCGGCCAAGACCGTAACTCCCGGTACAGTAAATGTAATTAATTACAGAAGTAAATTTCTATGCCCACTCCATGCAGGGAGGTAAAGGGCTACGGTGCAACCCAGGAGTAGCGGTATCGGGTTGAAGGGCAGCAAGCCGGAAGGGTTCTCGGATCGGAGGCGGACTGCTGGTCCGACTCGGTTCCGACTCGGTACTATTCCAACTCAGTTCAGCAAGGGAACTCGGTAACTAGGACGGTGGCTTCCGGTCAAATCCTTGCTGCAGAGACTGGCTGGGACGTCGGTGGAAGACTCCTCTTCGATCTCTGAACTCGGCGGTAGCCGAATCTGAGTCGGTGTATTTTCTGAGGAATTAATTCCTGAACTGCTTCTGTTGGCTTGACTCGGATCTGATCTACGCGCCTTCACAAAAATAATTGTTATGCCCAGATCCGATGTCAGATCGAGGAACAATTGGTACCGTTGGAAAGCAGACTCGAAGGGCTACAACATATAATTATTTCAAGACCATCCAACAAGCGGATTGGAAATGAAAAAACTCTGTGGGTTGTAGTCTTTTTCTGGCTCGGAATTACAGACACACGGGATAGAATAAGATCTGCCTGAAGATGAATTTTGACCAAAAAGAAAACGATGGATCTAGACTCTGGGAAAATTATGGGTGGAAGAGGGGGGTGTTAGGAACATGTATGATTTTTTTGGAGTTTTTGGAGATGGCTAAGGGGGAGGGAAAAATACAACAACAAGACACTGTCCCGCAGATCTGCAAACTGGCAGATTGCTGGGGTGAAAAACTAAATTACTGGAAAAATAGTAAATGAAGGCGGAATGACACAAAATTTAAACTGGGGATGGGGAATGATAGGAACAACAAACCCTCAAAATTTGAGCTCGAACAGATCTCCTGATTGGGAGATAAAATTCTGGCTTTAAGCTTCTGTCCAGAGGTGGACAGAACTCTGACGAGACGACGGTAGTGGTGTGATGGCGGCTCGATGGCGGCGGCGGCGGCAGTGCTGAGCTTCTCACGCAGAGAGGGGTTGATAGGGAGGCTTCACACCTCAGAAAATTCAAGCTTCACAGCTCCAAGGGGGTGGAAGAGAGAGGGGGGCTGCACCCTTCTTTGCTTGGAGCAAAAATGCTGGTTTTTTCTTCATTAATTCTATGAAAATATGGAAAATACATGCCTTTATATGAAATGGAAACCCTAGACAAATGACAACTCCTACCCTCAGATCTAGGGTTAGGGAGGGATATTTAGGGGATGAGAATATTTAATTTCTTCCCATGTGGTCAAAAGAAATAAAGAAAACACAAAAAACTACATAACATGACAAAATAGGGGGTGCCCCCTTTAAAGAAAGAAAATTTTGATTTTTCTTCTTTTCTTCTCCTTGGTCCAAGTCCAAGGTGGACCATGGACCAGTCCCTATGGGTCCTAGCATCTAGGTGGCCCAATGGGAGAGAGGGTGGGGGACCTCGCTGGACCTACTGACCTTTTTACAAAGAAACCCAAAGACTTCTAAGGAGTAACCCTTTGGGTTATAATGCCATACAATTGCACACCCAATTACTCAAAGACATAAATGCAAATAAATAAAAAAATAGTGATCTTGCTTTGATGTCCCCATCAATAAGCCACATGCATACCAGAAAATCAACTGAATAAATAAACTGCATATCCAATCATATATTTATAATCAAATGAACAAATACACTGCAGGAAATTAAATGAACAAATGAACATAATCCCCATGCACACAGGATTCTATGATCCCAGAAAAATCAAATTAGAGGCATTGACAATGTTAAATAGAAAAATAAGCTAACAACAAATAGGAGATCTCAAAATACACAACGAAAAAGAAGAAATCCATGCATACCAGCAAATCTAATGTTGTCTACTTTGGAAATTTTATGAACAGCATTTCCATGCATACTACAAATTCAAATGAACAAAAAAATCACATATCCATTGATAAATTAAAACTATATAGCGTTAATCAACAGACAAATGCAATAGATCTGCATATATGATATATTTCAAACAATGCAAACAAAATATGTTTTTCATCTACAATGTTGATAATAAAAGTTATTTTGAAATGTTTATGAATAAATCTGACTAGAGAAGGACATACAAGATTCAATGATCCCAGAAAAACTAAATTACAATAACCAAATTAGAGTCATTGACATTGTCAAATGAAAAAAAAAGTAAACAAGAGGTAGAACATTATGGAGATGTCAAAATACATCAATTCAAAAGAAGAAATCTATGCATACCAGAAAATGTTAGATTATCTTCTTTGGAAATTTTTTGAACATAAGCCACATGCATGCCAGAAAATCAAATGAACAAAAAAACCTACATATCTATTGATATATTACAGATATATAGTATTAATCAACAGACATTCTGTATAGATCTACTTATATTATATATTTCAGACAATGGCAACAGAATATGAGTTTCCTTCAAAATACATACAAAATGTAACATTTTTAGGAATTGCTGAATACATCTTACTAGGCAAGGTCACGCAGGATTCGATGATCCCAGCAAATCAGATTAGAGCCATTGACATGGGGAAATTAAAAAAAAAAGTAAACAAGACATAGAACATTATGGAGATCTCAAAATTCAGAAAAGAAGAAATACATGCATACATCAGTTCCATGCATCCCAGAAAATCAAATGAACAAAAAACCTGCATATCCATTGATATATTGCAAATGTACTACTTAAATCAACAGTCAAATATAATATATTTTAATCAATTCAGACAGAAAATGCTTTTCTTACAAAATAAGATTGTGTACCATTTTAGAACGTTGTTGCACACATCTTACTAGGGAAGGTCACGCAGGATTCGATGATCCCAGAATAATCAAATTACAGCCATTCACAATATGAAATGAAAAAAAAGTGAACAACGGATAGAACATTATGGAGAACTCAAAATACATCAACAGAAAAATCATAGTAATCCATACATAGGAGAAAACTCATATTCCCTTCTTTGAGAATTTTATGAACATCATTTTCATGCATACAAGAAAATCAAATGAAGAACAAAACTGCATATCTATGGAAAATCTAAAAAAATAGCATTAATCATTCGTGCCTCATGCACATACATATCGGTTGCCCATATACATATATGTCCACCATCGGCTATGTAGAAGGAATAGGATGCCCCCCACCATACCATAGATGCGTCGGATCCCTCCATGGTGTGGACAATGAAAGAAGAAAGGGGCTATCTTAAATAGGGCTTCGTGCTACTATAGAGTCACAAGAAAGGTGTGAAGCCTACGAGCTGAAGGGATGGATCACTGCAAATCACCTGTAGCTGCTGCACCTAGGGCCTCATCTTGCGTCGAACGATGTGCCTGGCAGAGAGGAGGTCGTGAGGGACATGATATTCGAAGGGGGATAGAGAGCAGGGGCGTACGTCATCTCCAAGGTGTGAAGCCTATGGATGGAAAAGAGGGTTTTGTGACGGAAAGGAGGGTGATGCAAGATAGTTGAAGACAGCGTTGACCGATGTTGAAGAAGTAAGTGAGGGACTTAAAACACAGAGGAGGACAGAAGGTAGGGACGGGGGTGGGCGTCTTCTTCCTCTAACCTTGCAGAGGGAGGGAAATCGTCGATTCAGGACGGAAAGGAGGGTTTTGTGAGGTAGACGAAGATTTCGTTGAACGATGCGCAACAGATAGGTGAGGGGCATAAAAAATGGAGAGAAGGAAACTAGTGAGAGGTCGACCTGTCCTTCGAAATTGTAGATGAAGGAAGGAGGGTTTCTCAAGAGGAAGAAGCATCACGTGAGGTAGACGAAGCCTACCTCGAGGAAGATGAAGGTTGCTACCTGCAGCGAATGCGATGGGTGTAGGTGGGTGGGATGTAAAGTGGGGAGAAATGGGTAAAAAGCCACGGCGGGATAACCTATCTCATATCAAGAGGTGGGATACTTTAATCTCACTTAACCCCACTTAAGTCACATTTAATCAGATTTTTTCAATTTTTCTCTGCCAAACTAAATTCGGTTAAGTTAGCACTAAAGTATACTTATTCCAGGGTTAATTGTCAAACAAAGCGGGGATCAATGGTCAGCAAAACTACCTCCATGCATGCGCCTCCTATGCGTTATCCTCACAGAGTAAGATTCACTAAGGAACGATCAGAAAAGACTTGACCAAGGGAAAGGATTCAGAAAACATGAAGCCTAAAATAGACTCGGGGTCAAATTAGTGATCATTATCACACCGCTGTGCTCAGAAGAGAACATAAATATTAATCCAACAAGCAAAGATTACTTCCCTTCTTCTCCCGCTCTTGATGGTGGAAGTACCAGACATCCTGATAGGAATCAACACCGAGCACTAATATTTTATTTTACATTTATGTCCTTTTTATTTGTATTTATATCCTTGGCTAATTGGGTTTATAATTGTAAGGCATTATAAGCCAAAGGGTTAGTCATTAGAAATCTTTGGGTTTCTTTGCAAAAAGGCCTTTGGGTTTCTATGTAAAATGTCAGTAGGTCTAGCAAGGGCCCCACCCTCTTTCTCATTAGTCCACCTAGGATCTAGGGCCCATGTGGGGCTAGTTCAAAGTCCAAGATTAGACATGGACCAATGGGGGGACAAGGTGGAAGAAAATTCAAAAATGCTTACCCCTTGGTCAAGGGCCCCCCCCTATGGTATTTTATTTTTGTTGTAATTTTTTTATTTTGGCCATTTGACCACATGGGGGATTAATTATCCCATCCCTTATTTGCCCCTCCCTAACCCTAGATCTGAGGGTAGTTTATGTCTTTTTTCTATTTCTATATAACCCATATATTTTATGAATTCCTTAACAATTAATGAAGAAAAATCCCATTTGTTTCTCCAAGTCCAAGGGTGCCCCTCTCTCCCTCTCCCCTTGTAGCTGTGAAGGTTGCCCTAATCTATGGTGTGAAGCCATATTCTGGGAGTGATTCTCACCTCTACCACCTCCGCTGGATGCGACTTCCAGCCACCGCCGCCGCCGCCTCCGTTCGTGCCGCCGTCGAGCCGCCACAACAACATCTCCGAGCTGCTGTCCTGAACCACGAAATCCAGAACAGCAACCTGAAGATCTGGTTGGTCCTCTCAATCCGTGAGTCTGATTTCCCGATGCCCCATCACTGATGATCTTGAAATTTTGAGAGATCATCCCCCTTCTTGTTAGCCATTCCCATTTTAAATTTCGTGTCAATCCACCACCATTTGATATTTTTCTCAGTATTTTAGTTCCACCCCTGACAGTCTACCAATCAACAGATCTGCGGGATAGTGTCATGTTCTTCTATTTTTCCCGACCCCTTAGTCACCCCCAACAATTCCTAAAAACTTCATACATGATCCTCACATTCCCCCCTTCCACTCATAATTTTCACAGAGTTTAGATCGATCAGTCCCCTATCGGTCAAAATTCATTTTCAGGAAGATCCTATTTTGTCCTGACTGTCTGTAATTTCAGGGCAGAAAAAACTACAACCCACAGAGTTTTTCATTTCCAATCCGTTTACTGGATGGATCTGAAAATAATATATGTTGTAGCCCTTCGAGTCTAGTTTCCAACGGTACTAATTTCGCCTCGATTCGATGCCGGATCTGGGCGCAACAATTCATTTCGTGGAAGCGCGCAATTCTATCCCAAGAATAGGCTAGCAAGGCAATCCGTCGGTTAATCCTGGTAAAATTCGCCGACTCACATTCGGCGACCGCCCCGCCCGGAGGTCGACCAACAACCCCCCAAAGGTGTCCAATCCAGCCGCCGCAACAAGGAGATGCCCGGGCACCGCCATCCCAGCAGCCGAGCCCGCCTGCTGTCCCGCGGGCCCTGCAGAACCGAGTCGGACCAGCAGCCCGCCTCCGGTCCGAGAGCCCTTCCGGCTTGCTGGCCGTCAACCCAAGAGCGCTACTCACGGGCCCCATTGTAGCCCTTTACCTCCCTGCGTGGAGTGGGCATAGAAATTCACTTCTGTAATTAATTACATTTACTGTACAGGGAGTTACGGTCTTGGCCGGGGTCATCTTCCCCACGCCCGGAGCCTGGAGGTACACTCGCCACCCTTCTACTTTGGCCTTTTGCTTATCTCGTATACTTTTATATGTTGTTGCATGAGTGTGTTAGGATAACTAGCTTGACATTTGATCACCGCTGCGAGAGTGAGTGAGTGGAACCCGTCCCGTGACTCGATCCGAGGACGCGGAAAAGCCGATACCCGAGACTCATTGCCAGTTTCTCAACCGTGCACGTCTGCACGTTTCCCTCGCTTAGGGACGTCCGCGAGCTAGAGTCCCAGGTTCGCGTCCTGTCCCGCATCAAATTGGTATCAGAGCTAAGTCGAGTCTAGGGTAGTCGGATAGTCAGTCCAAGGTGTCGAATTGCATTCATATATCCGGTATATCAAAAGGTGTTCCCGGAATGATAGGTTACGCCTATCGGGAAGGTAGCACACTTGCGTGAGTGCGATCTTCGGATCAAACCTCCGCCACGTACCGGATACTGGTTGAGTCTAGGGTTGTAGTCGAGTCTGCATTCCAACTTTGCATTGTTGTTGTAGGGTCGTGTCTAGTCGATTTATCTTGTCACCAAGTGTCTACATGGCCATCCTATAGCTCGCCGTGTCCCATGGATCCCCAAAAGCCCACGTCATATGAATGGTGGCGACACACCCAAGGATGGGGAACCCAACCCCACCACCTCCGTAGGCCCAAAGTCCCGGACTTCTATGGCTCCAAAGTCCCGAGCGACTACCTAGAGTGGGAAGCCGCTATGGACAAATACTTTGAGTGTTACATTATGTCCGATGCCATGCAAGTCAACTTTGCCACAAGGTGACTTTTTTACGAAGCTACCGAAACATGGAGGGACATAGAATACTTGAGGGAAATTAGGAGGCAATGGCCTATAGAGTCGTGGCGAGAGATGAAGGGCGAGCTTAGAAGGGTCTACCTACCTGGCCTAGTCACCTCCAACCGACCCCACCCAATCACCTCCAACCAAGTGGGTCATAGTCGGAGGCAAAGAGCCTCACATGTAGACGAGCCTAAGCCCAATACTAGGCCGAGTGATTGTGGGTGAGTCTATCCTGATACCCCTACTCCAAACCCCACCATTGCAGAACTTTTCAAAATCAAGTCAGATAAGGCAGATAGGATGTGTACCCAGATTGACGGACTCTTGCCCGAGTATAGGGATGTCGTAGCCGATAGCCTCAACCCGGTGCCACCCCAAGAACCTCTTCCCCTCAAGGAGGACAATCCTTCTCCGCCCGTGAGAGCTCCTTTGCCATCACCCTCACCTTTCAATCTTTTTTCAGAGCCACCTCATTTGGAGCTGCCTCAGCCAGAGCCACCCATGCTTCTATCGGGGAAGTTAATCATCGACGAGCCACTACTTAGTTGGCTCAAGATAAGCTTGGTCCCTAGACCGCCTTGCTACCCATCCATGGACCCAGCACTCCTAGTAGTCCCCATTAACTCCTTTCACACCACTTTCCAGTCATTTTGCTTCGTAGAAAGTGTGAAGGACCTACTCAGGAGTTTAGAATGTCAATGGGAGCTGACATACATGTTGTCCTTAGGGTCTGACCAACCCTATAGTCATAGCTTCATGCTCCCGACTTTGGGGTCTATTACCTCGGTGTACACCTTGGGTCATATCACCACCGAGGTCCTATTGTTCTTCTCCGTTCCCGATGAGCTTGACTTTGCCCCCTCTTACGGTACTGCCGTCCCGAGGGAGGACCCATATCTACTCTATGAGGTCACCGTCCCTCTTACCATAATGGATGAAGGTGACCATCTACACCTTCAAGAACTCCAGACATGGGACCGTGACATGTGAGAACCCAGTTCGAGGGGTCATACTTTCTTTGATCCCTTCGACCCCTTCCCTAGTGAACCCCTAGACCCACCATATCTACGTCACTTCTTCAGGGAAGTTCACTATCACACCACTACCCCACAGGCCAGTCCGCCTACACTCCGCAAGGAGCCCGTTCATTGGGGTACGGAAGAAGGTGCATTCAACTCTCCTGGCCCACCCAAACCTCCCAAATCCAAAAGGCCGTCAGTGCATGAGTGGTGCAATTTGGGATATATAGGAGTCCATGATTCTACCGACATTTGGTTGCGTCTTGTGTATGCATGGCACACATTCGGATGTCCTGGTCCACCATTGCATATGTATGGGTCGGTCTAACAATAGGTTTGTCTAGGGTCATGTGTGAGTCCGTGTTTTTCTTTATTGTCTAGTTTGTCAAGATTGTTGAGTGCATAGTGAGTCCGCATGTGTCGAGCATATTAGGAGTTGCATAGTCGGTCTATTGTAAGCTCGCGATGTCAGTCCCTTTCGAGTGTGAGGCAAGTCGGTCTAATGCGTACGTTGTAGACTTGTCAGAATTTGGGATCGGCTCTACCATTCTATATATTGGATCCAGTCACAAACAGGGACCCAACGGTGATTCCTAGTGAGTCATTGAGCCGTCTCCTTCCTTTGAGAGTGACCCCACCCCGGAGTGTCCACCACTATCCTCATTCCCACAGCAGCATGTGCATATCGAATATATACGGGAAGAGCAGGTGACGATTATTTGGAGTGGAGCGTACTCCGCGCTACCTGGTACGGTGACGGGTCTGCAGGAGCCACACGAGCAGCCGCACCCCTTACTCGACGGGGTCGAGTTCTTCTCACCCGAGGAGAATTGATGGGAATCAACATCGAGCACTAACAATTTATTTTACATTTGTGTCCTTTTTATTTATATTTATATCCTTGGCTAATTGGGTTTACAATTGTAAGGCATTATAAGCCAAATGGTTAATCATTAGAAATCTTTCGGTTTCTTTGCAAAAAAGCCTTTGGGTTTCTATGTAAAATGTCAGTAGGTCGAGCAGGGGCCCCACCCTCTTTCCCATTGGTCCACCTAGGATCTAGGACCCATGTGGACTAGTTCAAATTCCAAGATTGGACTTGGACCAAGGGGGGAATAAGGTGGAAGAAAATTCAAAAATGCTTACCCCTTAGTCAAGGGGGCGCCCCCCTTTATGGTATTTTATTCTTGTTGTAATTTTTTTATTTTGGCCATTTGACCACATGGGGGATTAATTATCCCATCCCTTATTTGCCCCTCCCTAACTGTAACGACCCGAGAATCCGATTACCGGGAGAGACCCGATAACCTGAGACTCGAACCGCCGCCCACGAGCCGGGAGGGCTCGGAAGGGCTAAAAGGAGTGTGGAGGCACAAAGAAATAGGAAATAAAGCAGAACAATTCAGCAATTAACAGAAATAAATAAATAACTACATCTACAATAGAGTCCAGTCCAACAGAAAGTACAGCCTAAAGTAGTAAAAACGTACCACATCCCGAGTGAACACTCGGCCCGACGAGCTGGCAACTGAGAACCTCCGCACCGCGCCCTCGAACCTCGAGGAAGAAGAACCGCCACACCTGAAAAGTAGTGAATGAGTGGTGGGGACACCGAGCCCACTGCCGGGCCCACTACTCGGAGCCGACGCCGCACTGCCCCGACACCGAGCTTGTGGCTCGAAGACTCGCTCGAAGACTCGGCATCCTGAGTAGATATACTTGTGTGTATTTGTATGTCTTTGAGTATTGAGTATTTGTACGTGTCTAAAATACATGTTTTACTACATGTATTTACTTTTGTTTTATTAGGCAAGGCTGGTCAAAAGTTATTGTATTTTAAATTTTATTAAACCCACAAAGTCAATAGTGGGTGGGTGGGCTTTGTCTTGTTAGGCCAGGGTATACACATAATTAGGAAAGAGTGAGTGTCTTGTTGTTATGGCTTTCTTTCCTATATAAGGAGGCCAAGGGATGTGTTACGAGATATAAATGTTGTTATATGAATGAAATCTTGTTTTGTGTGAGAGCTCTCCCCTCTTGCTTTCCTTCCCTCTTTTCTCCATTCGTGAGATTTGAGTGTGTCGCTCGGTGTGAGACCGTCCGGCGTGAGGTCGAGCTGCGCGAGGTAGCAACCTATCTGTTCCCGTCCGTGCTGTCAGGAGTTGTCGTCGATCCACTTCCACGTCGCCGCCGCGTCAGACTTGGTATCAGAGCCCAACACGGCGCCTCCGTCGACTTCGATAACCCCGGCATCGTCTCTCCTTCTCTCTCTCGGTTGCTAGAAAGAAAAAAAACGAGGGAAAATAGCTCACGGTTGACAGAGAGGAGAAAGAGTTTTGAAAAAAAAAAGAGATAGAAAAAAAAATTCCCCCCCACGTTCTTTTCTTTCTCTCTATTTCTCTTTCTCTCTCTATTTCTGTCTCTCTCTATCTCTCGATCAGCACAAAGCCGAAGAAAGAAAGAGGTTTAAAAAAAATAAAATAAAAATTGAATATATATAATATATATATGAGATATATATATTTATATATATTTATATTTATATATATCTTTTAACTTATTGAGGTGACACCCGAAGTCCACAACGACGGCGCGATCGGCGCCCAAGTCACTCGGTCGCCGACACACGGTCCGTCAATTACGGAACGTGGGTACCTCCGAGTCTCCCTGCGCGGAGAAAATTTTAGATTGATTTGTTCCTCTGTGCGGGAAAGTTTTAAGTTAAGAGGTTTTGTAATAAATTAAATCCTCCCGGCGCGGAGTGAATTTATTGTAATCACGAAGCTTCGTCGACGCCGTGCGAGCACGCACATCCCCGCTCACCTTCATCTCCGGTCGGAGTTAGACTTTTCAGTCTAGCTAGGTACGTGCTCCCCTCACTTACTCATTTAGTATCTTTTCAATTGCCGAGCGAAGTGAGAGAGAGTCCGATCCATGCAGCCAGTCTCCTGAGTGCATCGCTGTGGACGGAAAGCGAGAGCTTGTATGTACCCATCCTTAGGCCCTAGACTGTCACATTAGGGCACCCTAAATTATCAGGAGGTAGTTCCATAACTACTTTGCCTACGGGCAAGCAACTCTCCCTGACCGGTCCCTTCAAATTGACCCTTTGCCTATCAGCCAACAAATCGGGTCTACAACTTGCTAATTTTTGGTCCCAGGATTGCATCATTTAGGTCCAAGCCCGTGCATGTCACGTTGGTCTAGGATTTCATCTGGCCGTCTAGAGCGCCCCTCAATGCTACCTATGGATCAAGAGAGCGTGACTGCTATGTTAGTCCAGCTCGAGCACAATCTCATGGCCCACTTTAAAGAATCCATAGGCTAACTACGGACGGAACTCGATAAGAGGATCCGAGCCTTAGACGATCGACTGAAGGGAGAGGAAGGAAGAGTGAATGGCCACGGCAATCCCATAGACAATCCTAGAGAGGAAAGAGAGCAAGCCCACCAAAATCAGGCTCCCCAAGGTAGAGAGCAAGAGGCCCGTGCACCTCGAGAGAGAGACCACAAGGAGGAGGATATCATCCTACAGAACGTCAAGATTGACGCTCTGAGTTTTGATGGGTCCCTCAACCCCGCTATATACCTTGATTGAGAGACCGGGATGGACCAATATTTTGATTGGCATCGCCGCATGACCCCTGCTACAAGGATGAGGTTTGCCAAAATGAAACTCCTAGGTCAAGCCAAAACCTACTGGTGTAATGTTGAGAATCTCCTAGTAAGGAGACGAGAGGAGCCCATAAACACATGGGAAGAAATGAAGGAGAAATTGAGGGAGAAGTATCTGCCACCCTCCTACCACTAGCGTCTATTAGACCAGTGGTAGAAACTCACCCAAGATGGAAAGTCCGTGGACGAGTACATCACCAAATTTGATGACTTCTTCTTTCGGAGTCGAGTCATGGAGGATGCCTCCGTCACCCTCTCACGGTTTAGGGCTGGCCTACACGAGAGTATACAGCGGGAGCTGTTCCTACGGGAAGTTAACACTCTCGAGCATGCCTATCAGGTTGCTCGAGATGTCGAGCGGTTTCAAAGGGTGGCCCCACCTCGGGTCCCCACCTACCGCCAACCTGAGTCCCGAAACCCCATAGTCTGCTACTCTGAGAGGCCTGGTCCCTCCACTTCCTATGTTCCTACTGCTACCCCACTCCGGGCCGTTGCCCCTACGGCTCCTTTCCCAAGGAACCCTTTACCTGCACCGGCTGCTGTGCCTAGGCTGGAGTATACTCCACCTGAGAGGAGAGATGACAAGGGAAAGGGAGTGGTCCCTAGCACCTCCCAACCAGCCCCTATCTCGGGAGTCCGCTGCTTCAGGTGTCATAACCTAGGGCATATTGCCACCAATTGCCCCACTCGAGCCTTGGTCATCACCGACCCCCAGCCTGTGGAGCTTCCACCTCAAGAAGAAGAACCTCTTGAGAGATATGAGCCTGACCCTGATCCAATTGCCCAGTTTGAGGAATTAGATGCGGGGTTTGATAGCACGCATGTCGAGTACGTGCAAGTGGGAGGTATTGTTGAGAGTTCTGGCCATGGACGGTTGGGTATAGTTCGTTGCATCCTTACCCACCCCCAGGAGACGACTGGCGTCGAACCTCCATCTTCCAAACATACATTATGGTAAAATCCCAACCCTGCAAGGTGATTTTTGACAACGGGAGCTATATCAATGCAGTCTCTTCAGACTTTGTCTCCCATCTAGGTCTACCTACCCATCCTCATCCGAGGCCGTACAACGTGGCTTGAGTTGACGACACGTCTATCCCAGTCACCACTACATGTGTCATGCCCATCCAATTCCAGTCCTATCAAGGGCAGATCCTATGCAATGTAGTGCCTATGAAGGTCGAGAGCATCATCCTAGGACGGCCATGGATCTACGATGTAGACCTTACTACATTCGATCGGTCTAATCAGTGTTCCTTCTCCCACAATGGAAAGAGGATTCAGTTGTTCCTGACACACCCAAAGGTGGCCACGAGAAAGAGTCTACCTCCACACCCGTTGCATCCCCCAAAATTCAGGAGAATGCCCCAACCCCCACCAAAGGGAAGCTTCTCATTCCCTCCTCTCCTACACCTGTCATATCCATCCCTAAGGCCCCTAAGGTTGACCATGACCCGATTAGGCACCTTAACTTCATAGGTGTCCGTGAGCTGAATAGGGAGGTTGCCGAGGGTGTCCCTGTCTGGGCTATTATTGTCACTATCACCCCCGAGGAGTCTCGAGTCTCAGTCCCACCCGAGGTCCAAGCAATTCTGCAGGATTTCCCAGATATTTTCCCAGAATACTTGCCCTCTAGACTCCCTCCCATGCCTGACATTCAACACGCTATTGATCTTGTCCCCGGGTCCACCCTACCCAACCGTGCCCATTACCGATTGAACCCCAAGGAGCATGCTGAGCTCCAAAGGATTATCGAGGACCTTATTCAAAAGGGCTTCCTCAAGGTGAGTAAGAGCCCATGTGTTGTTCCTGCCTTGCTCACACCAAAGAAAGATGGCACCTGGCGGATGTATGTTGACAACCGCGCCATCAACAAAATCATTGTCAAGTACAGATTTTCCATTCCCCGTCTTGATGACATCCTTGACATGATAAGTGGAGCCACCATCTTTTCCAAGATTGACTTGAAAAGTGGCTACCACCAGGTCCGGATTCGACCAGGAGATGAGTGGAAGATAGCCTTCAAAATAAAAGAAGGCATGTATGAGTGGCTTGTCATGCTGTTTGGGCTATCCAATGCCCCCAGCACATTCATGAGGCTTATGACGGAAGCCCTTCGTCCCCTCATCAGTCGCTTTGTTGTCTTCTACTTCGATGACATTCTCATCTATAGCCACAACCCTCAGGACCACATTCACCATTTGAGGGAAGTCTGCGAGACTCTGAGGAAAGAAACCTTGTTTGCCAACCTGACTAAGTGTGAATTCATGACAGACCGGGTCACTTTTCTCAGATTTGTGGTTTCAAGTCATGGAGTGTCTGTGGACCAATCCAAGGTCCGAGCCATAGTAGACTGGCCAGAACCCCAGAATGTCCATGACGTTTGAAGTTTCCATGGGCTAGCCACTTTCTACAGACGCTTCATTTAGGGTTTTAGCACCATTATGGCACCCATTACGGATTGTATCTGTACGGGGAATTTTGAGTGGACCAAAGCTGCCTCCCAGGCTTTTCGTGCCATAAAGGAGCTCATGACTAAAGCCCCTTCCCTCCGCCTGCCAGACTTTTCCAAAGTCTTCGAGATATCCTGTGATGCATCTGGCGTAGGAATAGGAGGAGTGCTCAGCCAGGAAAGCCACCCCGTGGCTTATTTCAGTGATAAGATTTCTGATGCAAAGTTTCGTTACTCCACCTATGATAAGGAGTTTTATACCGTGGTCCAAGCCCTCAAATACTGGAGACACTATCTCTTACCTCAATAGTTTGTCTTATATTCGGACCACGAGGCTCTGAAATTCCTTAGCTCTCAGAAGGGCTTAAACCCAAGGCATGGTCGGTGGGTAGAATTCCTCCAGTCCTTCACCTTTGTCCTAAAACATAAGGTTGGAAAGGATAATAAGGTGGCCGACGCCTTGAGTCGAAGGGTCTCCCTTCTTTTCACTGTTCGGGTAGAGGTCACCGGATTTGACCGCATGAAGGGACTCTATGGAGAGTGTCCTGATTTTGGCCCTGCCTACTCTGCTCTGTCAGATGGACCCTCGATAGTCTTTTCTGACTATCTACTCAGGATGGTTTTCTATTTCGAGGGCAGCAACTCTGTGTCCCGAGGACTTCTATTCGGGACTTCCTGATATGGAAAATGTATGCTGGAGGTCTTGCTGGTCACTTTGGTCGCAGCAAGACCATCCATTCTGTGGAGGAGCACTTCTATTGGCCTGGCCTGAAGAGAGATGTGGCCAAGATTGTAGCCCAGTGTAGGACATGCACGATTGCCAAACAGGTCAAACAGAACACTGGTCTCTACACTCCTCTCCCCGTTCCTGATCGACTATGGGTTGATGTGAGTATGGATTTTATCTTTGGTTTACCTCGCACTGCTCACAAGCATGATTCCATCTTTGTTGTTGTTGATAGGTTCTCTAAGATGGCCCACTTCATTGCATGTTCCAAAACATCTGATGCATCTAGAGTAGCCCACTTATTCTTTGATGAAGTCATGCGTCTGCATGGTCTCCCCCAAACCATCGTGTCTGACCGAGATGTCTGGTTCACTAGTTACTTCTAGAAGACACTTTGGCACCTAGTTGGCACCAAACTCAAATTCTCCACTGCCTATCACCCACAAACCGATGGGCAAACAGAGGTTGTCAATAGGAGTTTAAGGAATCTCTTGAGGTGTCTCGTAGGGGATCATTCTGGCAGTTGGGATCTTCTCTTGCCTAGAGCCGAATTTGCATACAACAGTTCGGTCAATTGGTCCATAGGTATGAGTCCCTTTGAGGTCGTACATGGCTACAAATCTAGAAAACCTGTGGCTCTCATTCCCCTTCCCCTCGAGTCTAGGATGTCCAAGTCAGCTGAGGAGTTTGCACAGCATGTCAAGAGTCTGCATGAGTCAATCAGTAAGCAATTCAACCTCAGTAATGAGACTTATAAAAAGTTGGCTGATTCGCATAGGCATCACCATGAATTTCAAGAAGGTGACTTGGTTATGGTACGGGTCCGACCCGAACGACTCCCCTCGGGAGCCGTTAAAAAGTTACAAGCCTGTAGTGATGGACCCTTCCCAATTCTGCGGAAGATTGGCTCCAATGCTTATGTTGTGGACTTACCTCCCGAATATGGTATTAGCTCGACCTTTAATGTGGAAGACCTAGTGGCCTACAAGGAACCCACAACGATTCCTAGTGACCCTTTCGAGTCTTCTCCTCCCATTGAGAGTGAGCCCACCCATGTGCGTCCCACACCCTCGAGAGTACCGCACAAGTAAAATGAGAGGATACTGGATGAGCAGGTGACCACTACACGGAGCCGGGTGTACCAGTCCTACCTTGTCCGCTGGCGGGACCGTCCACCTTCCGATGATTCCTGGATCAGCCGGGAAGATCTCCAAAGTCTCGATCCAGATCTGCTGGAGCACTACCACAGCAGTGTTCCCCCTTACTCGACGGAGTCGAGTTCCAGCCACCCCGAGAGGGTTGGTGGGGACACCGAGCCCACTGTCGTGCCCACTACTCGGAGCCGACGTCGCACTGCCCCGACACCGAGCTTGTGGCTCAGAGACTCGCTCGAAGACTCGGCATCCTGAGTAGATATACTTGTGTGTATTTGTATGTCTTTGAGTATTGAGTATTTGTACGTGTGTAAAATACATGCTTTACTACATGTATTTACTTTTGTTTTATTAGACAAGGCTGGTCAAAAGTTATTGTATTTTAAATTTTATTAAACCCATAAAGTCAATAGTAGGTGGGTGGGCTTTGTCTTGTTAGGCTAGGGTATAAACACAATTAGGAAAGAGTGAGTGTCTTGTTGTTATGGCTTTTTTTCCTATATAAGGAGGCCAAGGGATGTGTTACGAGATATGAATGTTGTTATATGAATGAAATCTTGTTTTATGTGAGAGCTCTCCCCTCTTGCTTTTCTTTCCTCTTTTCTCCATTCGTGAGATTTGAGTGTGTCGTCCGGTGTAAGACCGTCCGGCGTGAGGCCGAGCTACGCGAGGTAGCATCCTATCCAGTCCCGTTCGTGTCCCGGCGTTACTGTCGATCCATTTTCACGTCGCCGCCGCGTCAGATTTGGGCTTTCTTTCCTACATAAGGAGGCCAAGCGATGTGTTACGAGATATGAATGTTGTTATATGAATGAAATCTTGTTTTGTGTGAGAGCTCTCCCCTCTTGCTTTCCTTCCCTCTTTTCTCCATTCGTGAGATTTAAGTGTGTCGCCCGATGTGAGACCGTCCGGCGTGAGGCCGAGCTGCGCGAGGTAGCAACCTATCTGTTCCCATCTGTGCTGTCAGGAGTTACCATCGATCCACTTCCACGTAGCTGCCGCGTTAATGAGTCTCCAAAACAGAGACTCAGTAGGGATCCCGCGGAACCCCAACCGGAAACAACTGCGGTAGCGGAAAGGAGAGCTATAACTATAGCAGGAATAGCGAACTGGTGGCCGGTCAAAACTCGGCACTACAGCTACTCCTACTGTACCAGAAATACACCCCAGACTCATGGTTGGGGGCTACCGAACTACACTAGTACCGCTTACCGAAGTAAAAACCCACGGTAACCACGCCGTAGAGGCCTGCCTCCCAGGACACGCCAACTTGGACACGCTGTCGATGGTGCAACCCTTGCCACCTGGTCACGGGTACCACACAACAAGACGCAACCTCGGTAAGACCACTAGCACTAGTCTCACGGCGTGAAAACTGGCACACGTGCCACGGCGAAACAACCGAAACTCAACGGTCAACACGACCGAAAACTCGAAGGTCGAAGTCACGAAAACTGACAGTCCGTCACTCCCGACTCGACAGGAGTACCTCCCACTAGAAGCAAGGCCGAATGCATCCACTGACGTCTTAGTCCGCACCTCAGGTGTCTCCCTCCGGTCCAGCGGGAACTGAGACACCGTACAAGTAACCACAAACAAGTGACTAGCTGGGGTCACACCCCTCGACGTGGGTCCAACCGCCCCCAACCATAAGTGCACACACAGACCGTCCATCCCAGATCTGGCCCTCTGACCGATTTTCCCCTCAGCCAGACCCTGGCTGCTTGATGCGGGGTCCGACGGAAACCGATCCACAAACTGTCTCTAAGGGTAGCCTCTCCACCACTCCCTGGTGGGACCACACGCGTGTAAGCAGGCTACGACTAGTGGAGGGTCACTGAGAGAGTAGACTCTCAAGACAATGGAAAACAACGTCCGAACCTGACAAAGTACGGGGACCGTCCAACGTACCAGCACCGTCGTACGGTGACCACAGTCGAAGAAGAAACGGGACTCACAGTCCACGGGCCGCACGCTCGGCCACGCTGAAACGTGAAAACACGGTTCCCAAGGTAGCTCACAGGCCGCCAAACCAAATCCCACTCTTAGGGAAAGGCGGGAACCCTCCAGCCTCAGCCTGGGCAACTGGACTCGCAGTCCAAGGCCATACGCATGGCCCACGCGGAAAGCACAGAAGCATGATTCCCAGGGCAACGAACAAGCTGCCACGCCGATCACTGGACTCACAGTCCAAGGCCAAACACATGCCCCACTCAAAAATCATCTTCCAGGAAAACTCACGGCATGCGGGGGAGACCCCACCGCACCCCCACCGACACACGGTGACTCGATCTAGCGTAAAACGAAAGCCCGACACGCGAGAAGCCACCCGGACTCTCAAACCCACGGGCATGCTAAACGAGGTAGCACGGTCCTCCCAACACCCTCAAAACATGGACACAGAATCCCACGGGTGTCTGGGGCACTCACGAGACCGCAGGTCGACCACTGGGTTACAACCGGGTCGACCGGGGATCCACACATCACGGAACAAGGCGGAGAACACGAAAACTCACCTCGGCGCAACACAGAGCCTGACGGTCTAACCTTGGGCTGTCACAATCTGTGACGGTCCAAGCCTCGACCGTCACAACCACTCTGACACACCAACAAAGGGCCATCAGACGCTCGGTGCAAATCGGTTGTGACGTGCCTACCTTGGTGCGTCACGGTCTCTGACGCGCCAGCCCTAGTGCGTCACAGTTTGTGACGCGCCAGCCCTGAACAGTTTGTGACACGCCAGCCCTGATGCATCACAAGACAAAATGAAACCAACTGTGATGCGTCCCGCTCGGTGCGTCACAGGCTGTAACGGACCAACTCTGGTGCGTTACAAGGTGGGAATGTGTCCGCTCTGACGCACCCACACAGGGGCGTTACAAGGCTGTGACGCGCCAGCATTAGTGCGTCACAGGCTTTGACCCCGAACGGTCAAAATCAACGACCGAAAGCCAACGGTCAGATCGTCCCTGACGGTCCAACCCAGGGGCGTCACAGCGCCGTGACGGTCTGTCGTGGGACCGTCACACCCACAGACCACCAGTTGGCTAAACGGGCCCTGTGACACACCCACCCTGGGGCGTCACAGGCTGTAACGGTCACTAGAAAGACCGTCACACCCGTCCGAGAGTGAAACGGCGGGAAACAACCCAAAAATCCGATCCACGCCCCGATCACCCCGGGTGATGGGGAAACAAAGGGGACTCCATCCCCAAGCCCCTAGGCATGCATCTAAACCCCTGGATTGGCCAAAAATGCCGTAAAATGAGAGATCCGGCTCACTCCCCCAAAACATGGATTTTCCCCAAAATGCGAAAATAAACTCGCTCGGCTCACCACGGCCTACAAAACTCACGGGAAAGGGAAAGCACGAGCTGGGGGTCCATCTCCCTACCTCCACCGAAGATTTCGCGCCCCGATCTCGCCGATCCATGAAGAAAATGCCGTGAAACCCTCGCCGCTTCACGAACACGCGGCCGAGCTTCCACGCGCCACCGGCCCTCGATCCTCGACCCGTTCCCCGTTCCTCGCCTCCCACCATCGTCGCCTCGCCCTCCTCCGCCACCGTCGGCCGCCCGGGGAGAGGGGGAGAGAAAGAGATGAGAGAGAGTGAGAAAGAGAGAATGAGAGGGGGAGAGAGAAAAGGGTTCGTGATCCTCGGAAGGAACATTACGAAAAATTCAGAAATTCAGAATATATAGAAAAACCCAAAAATTATAGAAATTCAAAAAATTATGAAAAATCACCTCCGCGATCCTCGGAAGGAACACAACGCAGTGGTACTGTCCCGGAGTCAAAGAACGCCATGGTTCGCCCTGCACAGAGTTCCGAAGGTACATCAGGGAAAAACAAGTGTAAAGCACAAAATACACTCCGAGACCCACTAAAAGATCCGAAAAAAACCTGGGGCATTATAGCCCTCCCCCTTAAAGGAATTTCATCCTCAAAATTCAGGACCTAGCACGAAGTCACAGGGGAAGAACATTGAACCAACTGACAACGTTGTCAGAGCCCTAGCACAGAAAACCTTGATTCTCACAAAAACATCAATCCTGAGGGACACAGCCAGACTTACAATCACAAACAACACCTCGCTCCGCGCGCCGTGCACACCGGTCATCAGAGCAGACATATACCAGAGGACACAGTCCGGCATCACCTCAGACACCACGAAAACTAACATGGCACCGCTGCCACCATCTCGCCCACCGAGAAAACACACCCTCGACACGAGAAACAGCTACCGATCCATCATATGGTCGACAGACAAAACACACATCAGCTTCACAACCAGCTGACAGGTCGCACACCCTTCGCAAGGGAACAACCAACACAGAGCCTCCATCGGCTCACGTAGCCATCTCGACAAACCGCAACCAGGACATCGGCTCAGCACCAAGAATCACCTCACACCTGGCAAGCAGAAAGCCAGACATATCACTGAGCCAACTCTTGTCAGAAGATAAACTTCGACAAAGCCCAGATCCTGTCCGGAAAGGCACATCACAGAAACGACCACCAAAGGTCTCGCTGGCACACGGCTCTCGCCACGCTCGAGCCCCGACAACTAGCATCTTCTGTCTGTGACAAGACCATCCACTGGTCGTCAGATACACGTCAACGGGAAACCTCCACCGGCCCAACAGGCACGATCCAACTCATAGCAGGCCATCCGCTGACTCACATAATGACCGATGCCACATCTCGAGCTACACTCCTCTCGGACTCCGCATCTGAGCTCGAACATCGCGCCAACTCGACCCTCTCGGGGAGCACGACGAAACCAGATGACAAGATCCTTGTGTCCTCAGTCATCACCTCACTCGACTCAGGCTCACAAGGGAACCATCCCATGCTGGTCACCAAACCAGGGATAACCATTATGACACCAACGTTCCATCAAGGACCACCCTCCGATGCCAATCTCACAAAAAGGCCTCCGCCCACAGGCGTCACTCTTCCATCTTGTCTCATCAAATCTTTCGATCAATCCAAGTGGACACCTGCCAATCCCAATTCCGCCCTTACCACAGAGCCACGGGACACCACCTGAACAGTGCTCACGGGTCCCCAAGCAACATACATCTCACAGTGGTCGGCTACGAGACTAGCCTTACCAGTCACTCGCAGCCACCAATAGGAACCCACAACCTGCCAGAGATCACTTCTCCAAAAATGATCTCATCCGAGGACATGAATGGGAACACAAGTCGGGCACCAAGCCACCGACTCTGACCAACACGTCCTCGACCATCGTCAGGCGACATCCTCAACAACCCCATCCGGGTCCAACACCGACGCCCGACACGGCTTCCATCACAGGAACATGGTACTCATGCGGCGCACTAGCCAACACTTTTCCCAACACTCCATCCTGCCAGGTGCCAAGAATCACGATACCTCAAGTAACGGCATGGCAACAACACGTTTCACACAGAGGAACTAATCCTCCAATGCTCAACGCAAACTCAGGAATCCGCCCGTAGCAACCAACGCGACGATCTTGAACCAGTGGGTCACAAGCCCACCATGCTTCCACTGCGCACTCTGATTCGCACGCACAGCCACAAATTCTCGGGAACACCGCCCAACCAGCACTCGTCCTTTCGGAAAAGCGCCAACACCCTTTCACGACAAGGGAATGGGCACAACTTCTCACAGGCAACCACCTGGCCAAGACAAGGAGCACGTCTCGCACGGACTTCATGGCACACAAGGCCAATCAATCCGAACACACAATGCAAGACGACGACCCTCAGCCATACATAATCTCTCCAACCAAAGGAGAAACTGATGTGACACAAATCCTTGGACTTAAATGTGCAAGCAATTCGGCCCGAACGGCGATCTCTCACAAGCGGTTGACCTGCGTCGCGCGCACTCGGATCCGTAGGTGGACCGGCGATGGTGGTGAGGGTCCGAGGTTGGGCCTCGAGGCTCCAAGGATATGGCCAGCTAGGGATAGACCCCAATGGGCCAGGGATGCCCAATGTCAAGGGCGGCCGGCACGTCGAGGGCGTGGGATGTAATGTCACACTCACAACTCGCCCGCGGTGGCACTTGATTAAATGGAATGTTGGGACGAGCTCTCTCTCACCGCCGACGGCACATCAAGGGATAATACTAAACTAAGCAAAGGTAAGGAACCAGCAGAGGAGAGTGGTCCGAAGCTCACCTGATCGGTGTGAAGACACCGATCCCGGCCGGAGATGAGGGCGAGCGGGGAAGTGTGGGTTCCCCGCACACTGCGCCGATGAAGCTTGAGTCCTGCTTAATTAGTTACATTCACTACACCTCTCGCAGGAGGGTGAACTTGGGGTGGGGATGATTGAATTACATGCAAACACTACCCCCACGCAGGGAGGGGCGGTGAGCCGGCCAGGCGGGGAGGGGGGATTCGCCGGAAATGCGGAAGGAGAAGCCGAGGCTGAATCTGCCTGCTTTCTGCGATGGCTGACTGACAGTTGGTGTCGAGACTGTAGATCCCGTTATGGAATTTTTACGATGGCGAGACCAGTGGGGAACGCTTTGTATCTGGAACTAGGATGCCTCTGAATTTTTCTGAATTCTTCTGATGTAGTTGCGGGTCCGGGACGAGGTTCGATCAGGGAGGCAGAATCTGGGCGCGGCAGCCTCCTGTTTCTGACAGCATCTTGCAGGGATTGCCCGACCGCTCCCGTACTCTGAATCATGAACCGCTGGAGGTGTTGGAATCGTGGACAAGTCTTCTTCGCAGCAAAACTGACGGGGAAGCCGTCCGATGTCGGAGAGGACTGGAGGACTCAGAATAGTGGAGGCAGGTCGTTGCAGACTGTGGGAGGCAGACCTGCGCAGCTGAGGGAGAAAAATGGTAACTTGGGACCACGGTCTCCGATCAACGTTCCGCTTCTTGATCCTGAAGACAGACAGAACGAGGAAGAACTTTGTAGAAGATCCCTCAGCCTAATTCCTCCGTGGTTCGTCGTGGCACAGCTCCCTTTCTGGTTCAGGTACTCTGTTGGGGAAGCTCTGCGCAGTCGAGGGAGAATGGTCACCACGAACTGTAGAGAAGTCGGAATGAGACGATTCCACCTCGCTTGCAAAGAAGACTCGCAGGCCTTTCCAGAGATGTAAGGTGCACCTCCAGATGATGTCGTATGACTCCGAAGCCGGCTCTGCAAGTCGGGCCCCAATCTGCTACCTGCGGGTTGAACAGAGTAAAGGGGCTATTTGGTGGAGAAGGGTTGAAGGGACTGCAATGGGGAGGGGGCTAATGGCTGTGGGGCTTGGATGGTGGTGGGTAGAGATGGTGGAGAGGTTGGAGAAGGAGGTTGGGTCGCAGCTAGCAGGTGGAGGGGAAGGGGGGGTGCGGCCAAGGGTGGAGGGTGAAAGGGGGGGGCGCAAGTGGCTTGGAGGGAGAGGGAGATTTGAACTTGGTTTAATGTGGGGATGGTTAATGTGGTCTTGGGAAGGGGAAGAGGTGTGTTGGGGATGTGGAGAGGTGCTTGGGGAGGTGGGATTCTCCCTTGGGAGATGGAGGGGTGGCTTGGGAAAGGGAGAGGTTGTCTTGGAAGGTGAAAGGTTGCTTGGGGATATGGTGTGAGTAATGGGAGGAATTAAGTGGACCTTGGGAAGGGGAAGGGTTGGGATGAGGTGGAGGATGATGTGGAAAGGAGAAGAGAGAGAGAGAGGGGCAAAATTTGGAGAGAGAGGGGGAGGAGAGAGAGAGGGGGCCGCCCCCTTTAGACAGAGAGAGAGGTAGAGAGAGAGAGAGAGAGAGAGAGCAAGAGACACAATTCTTGTGGATTTTAAACTCAATAATTCATTAGCTCCAAATGGGGGGGGTTGGGGTCCTATTTATAGGAAACCCACAATTTAACAAAAGACCCTGAGTTTTTGACTAATGACAATAAACCAAGGGGGAAGGGGGCGCCCATGGGCCTAGCCCACTTAATTGGGCCCAACTGACTCATTAACCACTCTAATGACAATTAACCTAGGTAGATGACTCTTTAACCTAGGTACTTGACTCAATAAAAGGGAAATTACATAATCTATGACTCAAGAAAATATAAAAATTACAAGTCATGATTAAGAAAAAATGCCGCGAACATGATGACGCATAGCTGGCAAGCAACGAGAACCTCGAAAGAGTGAGGAGTGGTAGGAGATGTCCTCATCATACCCCCGGGGTGCGGAGAACTCGACTCCGTCGAGTATGGGTCCACCGGGGTAGCGGTCCTCCAAAGTAGCTCTGGGCGAACCACGACCTCCAGACTCAACCTTGTGTCTGCGACCAGGGGACGGTCCTTCATCCTCTCATGGTGGCTCAGGCGCACCCTCTTGCTGGAGATGGAACCTTGCTTGCCTAGTATTGCCTCCGTGTGCACACGTCGGGCTCTCAAGGCTATTTTGTGGGAGCTCTCCGGGGTGTCCCTCTCAAAGGAAGGTATAGGCTCAAAGCACTCACTAGGATCCACCGCAGTGCCCATATAGGGTGCCAGGTCAGCCACGTGAGAAGTGGGGAATATCCCATAACCCATTGGTAAATTCAATCCATAAGCTGTGTTGCCAAAGTCACTAGGAACAGGAAAAGGTCCAAGTCCTCGTGCCCTCGAATGGGAGGTGACCCTAAGGTAGAGCCACTCCGATGCCATCATCACCAAATCGCCTACTTGGAGTTCCAAGTGGCGCTTGCGAGCTCTTATCCGCTCTTTGTGAACCTCACCGCTCATTGCGAATTGCTTGCGTGTATGCGTATGCCATGTACTATGATGCGGTGTGGGTGTGAAAAGCTTGGTGTGTAAAGGTGGACCGGGGCAACCGTAAATTGACCTATCATGTTGTGATGCCATGTGGACCTTGATGAACTTAGGTGGACCGGGGCAACCACTAGTGGCCCTATCATGCCTAGTCTTCATAACAATGGTGGGAGGGCCATGGTATCTATAGGAGAACCTATTACATAAAGTGGTGATGAATGCCGGGGGACCTGGACACCCGTAGATGCTCCTAACGTGCATATGATCAATGATGAATGAGGGAGGACCAGCACATCCAAATGTGAGCCAGTCATGCATTGGGCTTAAAGTGTACGTGACATGTATGACATGACTAGGCTTACTAGCCCTACCAAATGATGCAAAATGTAGTGGCACATGCATTCCCATCCAAATGGTTTCTCCCATGTATATGGATTGGTGTGGGAGTTTCCACTCATAGGGGTCAAGGAAAATGGAGTGGGCTTGGTCCAATAAGGTTGGATGGGGTAGGGACAGGTTGGTGGTGAGTAAGGTGGGTGGGTATAGGAAGGGATCGAAGGGGTCATGGTAAGGGTCACCTAAGGAGAGGAACTCTAGGTCCTTTTGGTCCTCACAACTCCTTGATGGCGGATTCTCCTCCTCTAGTAAAGTGATCGGGCTAAGGTTTTTGGTGAAATGGTCAGCCATGAATGGAGGGCTGGTTGTTCTACCCGAGATAAGCAACTCAAGTTTGTGGATAGCATCGGGCTCATCGGGTGTAGGGAGGAGTAAAAGAAGGTCGCTAGTGTAGCAACCTACAGTGTAAATGGAGGAGATGGATCCGACACATAGGTGTAGGAGGTCAAGGCTCCTAGGTCGGTCGGCTACAGTAGTCAACATGTCAGTTAGCTCCATTTACCAAACTATACCCTTAAGAAGATCCCCTAATGTTTCCACCTGATATGATGATTGGATTGTGGTGTGATAGGTGGATAAGGGTACTATGGGGAGGTGTTGTTCCGTGGCAGGGTAAGCATGGGGCAGGATAGGGTGAGCCCGATTTTCCACAAGCCATCTAGCCAAGGGCCCACTTATGATAAGTTCACTCCAAATTTGGGGTGGCATGAAAGGTGAAATTTCTTCCTCGTTTTGGCCATGACTTTCCCCCAAGATGGGGAGTGGTTCTGGGGTGTTCCCTACTAGGGGTTCGGGTGTGGGGATCATGGTTTCCTCTACCAAGGAGGTGAGTAGGTCCTTTGTAGGTGGGGTGATGATGACTGGCATGTGGTGCTCTTTGGGGGTGGGTAATGGGGGACTTGGAATAGAATGGGGAGGGGTAGTAGTGGAGGCCTAGGTTGGGCATCTTGTAACTCATAGGGGAGGGTGCACCCAATTTGGCTCAATGGATTCTCTTTGGGAAGGAATGAGTTCTCTTGACCCAATTGGGCTTCATATTCTTCTTCCCAATCTAGGGGAGCCTCATGGTCTTCGGTCACCTCCTCAAGTTCCCCTTGGGTAGGGGTAACTACTTCTTCTAAAGCCAATGGGGTGGGAAGGTCTTTTGATGATGGGGTGTTGCTAGCCGGTGTGTGATGCACACGGGGTGGTGAACAAGGAGGGGACTCCGGTGGATGGGAGAGGACATGGGTGTTGTTGAATCGGAAGGCTCCCGGAAGGTGTGGCGGATGCACTAGGCAAGTCCGACGTGTCGGGTCAATGTTGGCATTCCTTTCATCTAACCATCTCCTACCTAGGATTATGCAAGGGCCCACCAAAGTGCCAATTTGACACCAAGCTCCATCACAGTATGTGGTCTTCCCAAACCATTTATGGAATTCAACGAAGACTTGGTCTCCGTCATGCACAATTTGTCCGGTCCTAGAAAGAGAGGCAACGATATCGGGGGATACCCAATTATCAGACTCCAAGTCAATAAAATCGATTTCCGTAGGCTCTCCATTGGGTAGGTATGCAAGGGATATGATTGGGAGTGGGATCATTTGGTCCGTAGACTCATTGACAGTGGGTGGTGGACAATGCATGGGACGGTCTGTCGGGGACTCTAATGCAAGCGTGCCCATTGACTAGACTCGTAGAGACAAGTCTAAAACTTGCTCTGATACCAATTTGATGTGACACAAATCCTTGGACTTAAATGTGCAAGCAATTCGGCCCGAACGGTGATCTCTCACAAGCGGTTGACCCGCATCGCGCGCACCCGGATCCGTAGGTGGACCGGCGATGGTGGTGAGGGTCCGAGGTTGGGCCTCGAGGCTCCAAGGATATGGCCAGCTAGGGATAGACCCCAATGGGCCAGGGATGCCCAATGTCAAGGGCGGTCGGCACGCCGAGGGCGTGGGATGTAATGTCACACTCACAACTCGCCCGCGGTGGCACTTGATTAAACAGAATGTTGGGACGAGCTCTCTCTCACCGCCGACGGCACATCAAGGGATAATACTAAACTAAGCAAAAGTAAGGAACCAGCAGAGGAGAGTGGTCCGAAGCTCACCTGATCGGTGTGAAGACACCGATCCCGGTCGGAGACGAGGGCGAGCGGGGAAGTGTGAGTTCCCCGCACACTGCGCCGATGAAGCTTGAGTCCTGCTTAATTAGTTACATTCACTACACCTCTCGCAGGAGGGTGAACTTGGGGTGGGGATGATTGAATTACATGCAAACACTACCCCCACGCAGGGAGGGGCGGTGAGCCGGCCAGGCGGGGAGGGGGGATTCTCCGGAAATGCGGAAGGAGAAGCCGAGGCTGAATCTACCTGCTTTCTGCGATGGCTGACTGACAGTTGGTGTCGAGGCTGTAGATCCCGTTCTGGAATTTTTCCGATGGCGAGACCAGTGGGGAACGCTTTGTATCTAGAACTAGGATGCCTCTGAATTTTTCTGAATTCTTCTGATGCAGTTGCGGGTCCGGGACGAGGTTCGATCAGGGAGGCAGAATCTGGGCGCGGCAGCCTCCTGTTTCTGACAGCAGCTTGCAGGGATTGCCCCGACCGCTCCCGTACTCTGAATCATGAACCGCTGGAGGCGTTGGAATCTTGGACAAGTCTTCTTCGCAGAAAAACTGACGGGGAAGCCGTCCGATGTCGGAGAGGACTGGGGAACTCAGAATAGTGGAGGCAGGTCGTTGCAGACTGTGGGAGGCAGACCCGCGCAGCTGAGGGAGAAAAATGGTAACTTGGGACCACGGTCTCCGATCGATGTTCCGCTTCTTGATCCTGAAGAAAGACAGAACGAGGAATAACTTTGTAGAAGAGCCCTCAGCCTAATTCCTCCGTGGTTCGTCGTGGCACAGCTCCCTTTCTGGTTCAGGTACTCTGTTGGGGAAGCTCTGCGCAGTCGGGGGAGAATGGTCACCACGAACTGTAGCAAAGTCGGAATGAGACGATTCCACCTCACTTGCGAAGAAGACTCGCAGACCTTTCCATAGATGTAAGATGCACCTCCAGATGATATCGTATGACTCCGGAGCCGGCTCTGCAAGTCGGGCCCTAATATGCTACCTGCGGGTTGAACAGAGTAAAGGGACTATTTGGTGGAGAAGGGTTGAAGGGACTGCAATGGGGAGGGGGCTAATGGCTGTGGGGCTTGGATGGTGGTGGGTAGAGATGGTGGAGAGGTTGGAGAAGGAGGTTGGGTCGCAGCTAGCAGGTGGAGGGGAAGGGGGGGTGCGGCCAAGGGTGGAGGGTGAAAGGGGGGGGCGCAAGTGGCTTGGAGGGAGAGGGAGATTTGAACTTGGTTTAATGTGGGGATGGTTAATGTGGTCTTGGGAAGGGGAAGAGGTGTGTTGGGGATGTGGAGAGGTGCTTGGGGAGGTGGGATTCTCCCTTGGGAGATGGAGGGGTGGCTTGGGAAAGGGAGAGGTTGTCTTGGAAGGTGAAAGGTTGCTTGGGGATATGGTGTGAGTAATGGGAGGAATTAAGTGGACCTTGGGAAGGGGAAGGGTTGGGATGAGGTGGAGGATGATGTGGCAAGGAGAAGAGAGAGAGAGAGGGGCGAAATTTGGAGAGAGAGGGGGAGGAGAGAGAGAGGGGGGGCCGCCCCCTTTAGATAGAGAGAGAGGTAGAGAGATAGAGAGCTTGAGAGAGAGAGAGAGAGCAAGAGACACAATTCTTGTGGATTTTAAACTCAATAATTCATTAGCTCCAAATGGGGGGGGGTTGGGGTCCTATTTATAGGAAACCCACAATTTAACAAAAGACCCTGAGTTTTTGACTAATGACAATAAACCAAGGGGGAAGGGGGGCGCCCATTGGGCCTAGCCCACTTAATTGGGCCCAACTGACTCATTAACCACTCTAATGACAATTAACCTAGGTAGATGACTCTTTAACCTAGGTACTTGACTCAATAAAAGGGAAATTACATAATCTATGACTCAAGAAAATATAAAAATTACAAGTCATGATTAAGAAAAAATGCCGCGAACATGATGACGCATAGCTGGCAAGCAACGGGAACCTCGAAAGAGTGAGGAGTGGTAGGAGATGTCCTCATCAGAAACCAAATGCACTTCCGACCAACGGAAGAACTCCACGCTCGAACTGACCTCGAACCTCGCGCACGCTGGGAACAGCACCTTCCAGCACCGAGAAAACCATCACCACGTCAGGTCAGCGCCTCCGACACACTCGACGAGTGTCACGTCGGACCACGATCACAACATCTCTCGATGCACCACCACTGCAATTTCTCGAACTGTAACACACCATGCCAAGAGCCGCAACACGAGCCATAACGATAACCGCCGATGCTCATCCTCGAGTCCTGAAACCCATCGTGGAGCCTTCACATCTGAAGCCAACTCTAGGGCGAACACAACCCATCCACTGATAGAAGCGCAGGAGCAAAGACTTACTGGGACATCTCTGCCAAATCCTGCCTCGAAATCCGCAGAACAATCGGGACCGACACGTCATTTCTGACGCCACAGAGCACGACAAGAACATCAGGCTTGACAAAACAGCAGCTCACCGAGAAGATATTCCGCTCACCTGAGCACGCTTCTCGATCAAAACACCTCAGGAGCTGGACAAACCTCAAGCTGGAGTGGCCAAACCGACAGCAGCTCCCTCAGAGCACGCTCACGGCCACTTAACTACGAACAATCCTCTTCAGCCACCTAACCACGCTGCAGATTCCTCGAACGCAGCACTGCGAGTTCACGGCTCCCAGCAACCTCTGCCCAACGTAGCACAACTAGGGCCACCACCAATGTGGGAGAAGGCTCTCGACCTCGATCTTTAGACCCCATGCTGGCACGAAAGCCACAGACAACAACCACCTTTACAGCACCGCACAGCACACTCAAGCTCTCAAGCGAGAAATTAGGCGAAAGTGAACACAAAACCATAAGCCAGCTACCGACTGTATTGGACATTATGGGCTCTGACCATTATAATATTTCAAATTTCTATGTACATCCACAACCATCGCTCTGATACCAGCTGTAACGACCCAAGAATCCGATTACCGAGAGAGACCCGATAACCCGAGACTCAAACCGCCGCCCACGAGCCGGGAGGGCTCGGAAGGACTAAAAGGAGTGTGGAGGCACAAAGAAATAGGAAATAAAGGAGGACAATCCATTAATTAACAGAAATAAACAAACAACTATAGCTACAATAGAGTCCAGTCCAACAGAAAGTACAGTCTAAAGCAGTAAAAACGTACCACATGCCGAGTGAACACTCGGCCCGGCAAGCTGGCAACTGAGAACCTCCGCACCGCGCCCTCGAACCTCGAGGAAGAAGAACCGTCACACCTGAAAAGCAGGGAATGAGTCTCCAAAACAGAGACTCAGCAGGGATCCCGCGGAACCCCAACCGGAAACAATGGCGGTAGCAGAAAGGAGAGCTACAACTACAGCACGAACAGTGAACCGGTGGTCGGTCAAAACTCGGCACTATAGCTACTCCTACTGTACCATAAACACACCCCGGAGTCACGGTCGGGGGTTACCGAGCTACACTAGTACCGCTTACCGAAGTAAAAACCCACAGCAACCACGCCGTAGAGGCCTGCCTCCCAGGACACGGCCAACCTGGACACGCTGTCCAAGGTGCAACCCTGACCACCTAGTCACAGGTACCGCACAACAAGATGCAACCTCGGTAAGGCCACTAGCACTAGTCTCACGGCGCGAAAACCGACACAGGCGCTATGGCGAAACAACCGTAACTCAACGGTCAACACGACCGAAAACCCGAAGGTCAAAGTCGCGGTAACTGACAGTCCGTCACTCCCGACTCGACAGGAGTACCTCCCACTAGAAGCAAGGCCGAATGCATCCACTGACGTCTTAGTCCGCACCTCAGGTGTCTCCCTCCGGCCCAGCGGGAACTGAGACACCGTACAAGTAACCACAAACAAGTGACTAGCTGGGGTCACGCCCCTCGACGTGGGTCCAACCGCCCCCAACCATAAGTGCACACACAGACCGTCCGTCCCAGATCTGGCCCTCTGACCGATTTTCCCCTCAGCCAGACCCTGGCTGCTTGATGCGGGGCCCGACGGAAACCGGTCCACAAACCGTCTCTAAGGGTAGCCTCTCCACCACTCCCTGGTGGGACCACACGCGTGTAAGCAGGCTACGACTAGTGGAGGGTCACTGAGAGAGTAGACTCTCAAGACAATGGAAAACAACGTCCGAACCCGACAAAGTACGGGGACCGTCCAACGTACCAGCACCGTCGTACGGTGACCACAGTCGGAGAAGAAACGGGACTCACAGTCCACGGGCCGCATGCTCGGCCACGCAGAAACGTGGAAACACTGTTCCCAAGGCAGCTCACAGGCCGCCAAACCAAATCCCACTCTCAGGGAAAGGCAGGAACCCTCCAGCCCCAGACTGGGCAACTGGACTAGCAGTCCAAGGCCACACGCATGGCCCACGCGGAAAGCACAGAAGCATGATTCCTAGGGCAATGAACAAGCTGCCACGCCGATCACTGGACTCACAGTCCAAGGCCAAACACATGGCCCACTCGGGAATCATCTTCCAGAAAAACTCACAGCATGCGGAGGAGACTCCACCGCACCCCCACCGACACACGGTGACTCGATCTAGCGTAACACGAAAGCCCGACACGCAAGAAGTCATACAGACTCTCAAACCCACAAGCACGCTAAACTTGGTAGCACGGTCCTCCCAACACCCTCAAAACATGGACATAGAATCCCACGGGTGTCTGGGGCACTCACGAGATCGCAGGTCGACCATTGGGTCGCAACCGGGTCGACCGGGGATCCACACATCGCGGAACAAGGCGGAGAACACGAAAACTCACCTCGGCGCAACACAGAGCCTGACGGTCTAACCTTGGGCAGTCACAGTCTGTGACGGTCCAAGCCTCGACCCTCACAACCATTCTGACGCACCAACAAAGGGCCGTCGACGCTCGGTGCAAACTGGTTGTGACGCGCCTACCCTGGTGCGTCACGGTCTCTGACGCGCCAGCCCTAGTGCGTCACAGTCTGTGACGCGTCAGCCCTGATGCGTCACAAGACAAAATGAAACCAACTGTGACGCGTCCCGCTCGGTGCGTCACAGGTTGTAACGGACCAACTCTGGTGCGTCATAAGGTGGGAACGCGTCCGCTCTGACGCACCCACACATGGGCGTTACAAGGCTGTGACGTGCCAGCCTTGGTGCGTCACAGGCCTTGACCCCGAACGGTCAAAATCAACGACCGAAAGCCAACGGTCAAATCGTCCATGACGGTCCAACCCAGGCGCGTCACAGCGCCGCGGCGGTCTATCGTGGGACCGTCACACCCACAGACCACCAGTTGGCTAAACGGGCCCTGTGACGCACCCACCCTGGGGCGTCACAGGCTGTGACGATCACTGGAAGGACCGTCACACCCGTCCGAGAGCGAAACGGCGGGAAACAACCCAAAAATCCGATCCACGCCCCGATCACCCCCGGGTGATGGGGAAACAAAGGGGAATCCATCCCCAAGCCCCTAGGCATTCATCTAAACCCCTGGATCGGCCAAAAACGCCGTAAAATGAGAGATCCGGCTCACTCCCCCAAAACATGGATTTTCCCCAAAATGTGAAAATAAACGCGCTCGGCTCACCACGGCCTACAAAACTCGCGGGAAAGGGAAAGCACAAGCTGGGGGTCCATCTCCCTATCTCCACCAAAGATTTCGCGCCCCGAGCTCGCCGATCCACGAAGAAAACGCCGTGAAACCCTCGCCGCTTCACGAACTCGCGGCCGAGCTTCCACGCGCCACCGGCCCTCGATCCTCGACCCGTTCCCCGTTCCTCGCCTCCCACCATCGCCGCCTCGCCCTCCTCTGCCACCGTCGGCCGCCCGGGGAGAGGGGGAGAGAAAGAGATGAGAGAGAGTGAGAAAGAGAGAATGAGAGGGGGAGAGAGAAAATGGTTAATATATATAGAAAAACCTAAAAATTACATAAATTCAAAAAATTATGAAAAATTACCTCCGCGATCCTCGGAAGGAACACAACGCAGTGGTACTGTCCCGAAGTCAAAGAACGTCACGGTTCGCCCTGCACAGAGTTCCGAAGACACATCAGGAAAAAACACGTGTAAAGCACAAAATACACTCTGAGACCCACTAAACAATCCGAAAAAAAACCTGGGGCATTACACTAACCCTAGATCTGATGGTAGTTTATGTCTTTTTCCCATTTCTATATAACCCATGTATTTTGTTAATTCCTTAGCAATTAATGAAGAAAAATCTCATTTGTTGCTCCAAGCCCAAGGGCGCCCCTCTCTCCCTCTCCCCTTGTAGCTGTGAAGGTTGCCCTAATCTATGGTGTGAAGCCATATTCTGGGAGTGATTCCCACCTCTACCACTTCCACTGGATGCGACTTCCAGCCACCGCCGCCGCCGCCTCCACTCGTGCCACCGTCAAGCCGCCACAACAACATCTCCGAGCTACAGTCCTGAACCACGAAATTCAGAACAACAACCTGAAGATCTGGTTGGTACTCTCAATCCGTTAGTCTGATGATCTTGAACTTTTGAGAGATCATCCCCCTCCTTGTTAGCCATTCTCATTTTAAATTTCTTGTCAATCCGCCACCGTTTGATATTTTTCCCAGTATTTTAGTTCCACCCCTGACAGTCTGCCAATCAGCAGATCTGCGGGATAGTGTCTTGTTCTTCTATTTTTCCCGACCCCTTAGTCACCCCCAAAAATTCCCAAAAAATTCATACATGATCCTCACATTCTCCCCTTCCACTCATAATTTTCCAGAGTCTAGATCTACCAGTCCCTTGTCGGTCAAAATTCATTTTCAAGCAGATCATGTTCTGTCCTGACTGTCTGTAATTTTGGGCCAGAAACAACTACAACCCACAGAGTTTTTCATTACCAATCCGTTTACTGGATGGATATGAAAATAATATATGTTGTAGCCCTTCGAGTCTAGTTTCCAACGGTGTTAATTTCACCTCGATCCGACGCCGGATCTGAGTGCAACAATTCATTTCGTGGAAGCGCGCAATTCTGTCCCGAGAACAGGCCATTAATCCTGGTAAAATTCGCCGGCTTACATTCGACGACCGCCGCACCCGGAGGTCGACTAGCAACCCCCCAGCAGTGTCCCAGTCAGCCTCCGCAGCAAGGAGACGCCCGGCCATCACCATCCCAGCAGCCGGACCCGCCTGCTGTCCCGCGGGCCCCGCAGAACCGAGTCGGACTAGCAGCCCGCCTTCAGTCCGAGAGCCCTTCCGGCTTGCTGGCCGTCAACCCAAGAGCGCTACTCCGGGGTTCCATTGTAGCCCTTTACCTCCCTGCGTGGAGTGGGCATAGAAATTCACTTCTGTAATTAATTATATTTAATGTACCGGGAGCTACGGTATTGGCCGGGGTCGTATTCCCCGTGCCCGGAGCGTGGAGGTACACTCGCCACCCTCCTACTTTGACATTTTGCTTATCTCGTATATTTTCATATGCCGCTGCATGAGCATGTTAGGATAACTAGCTCGATATTTGATCACCGCTGCGAGAGTGAGTGAGTGGAATCCATCCCGTGACTCGATCCGAGTACGCGAAAAAGTCGATACCCGAGACTCATTGGCGGTTTCTCAACCGCGCACGTCTGCATGTTTTCCTCGCTTAGGGACGTCTGCGAGTTAGAATCTCAAGTTCGCATCCCGTCCCGCATCACATCCGCACGTATAAATTTACTTGTGGGGGAACATCCACACCATTAATTAATTAAAGCAACCTTATAAATTGGGTGTGCCAAGTGGGTATTAATATAACCCTACTCAATTAATGCCATAGCCAAGGGCACTTAGACCTTGGGTTTTGTCAATGGGAAGATCCCCGGGTGTATTATATTACCCTGTGAGAGGCTGTCAGAAGGTGTGGGAAGAGCACGTGAAATCCCAACCGTCTTTGTATTTTTTTTTCAAGCCCTTTGTTTGAAATTTAGGTGTACCAATATTTCAAATTTAGGAACGGGCCCTTTGTTTCTTATTATTTCTCTTGTCGTTCTAACCACGGGGAACGTGGAGACTGTGGGGGGAGATGAGTGTGCGTGATAAAACTTGAGATCTTATGATCACAAATTCTTGTTTTTATGTTCAAGTTTGTTTTTTTCATTCACATTCTTTACGGTTAATAATAATACGGATATGTGATCCGGGCTAATTTTGCAAGACAAGAGATGTAGACAACGTAGACATTGTTATCAGGTTCACACATCAAACGCCCAATCATGAGGGTTAATTGTTACTGCAGATGCTACGCAAGAGGGAAGAACATTGTTATCATCCCAACCCTCCACTCACCGCATATGATGGTGAGAAAGATTGAAAATGTTAGGATTTTTTATAAATAAATTATTGTTAGAAGTGAATTTATAAAAAAAATATTTTTAAAAATATATTAACAAGTATATCTCTTCTTAAAATCAAATAATACATAAAGATTGTCTAAACGTATTTTTTTTGCAAATTTTTGTGAAAGGAAGTGACATGTCTACAAATAAAAAAATATGTTTTCACTATCTGATTTTACGTAGTGACGTGACGATTGATATATTTTTAGGAATAATTGTTTATAAATTCAATTCTACCGATAATTTATTTACAAAATTTTTTTAAATATTATACTCACGGTGTTCCCAAAGTCGAGAAAACAGTAATAATTAAGGCACATCATGATGTGTGTCTAATCATTTTTACAATTTTTATATGACTGGTTTACGTGAGACGAATAATTATTGAGCTTAAGTCCAATCAATGTGACATATCGACCACTTTCATGTGACATGTTAAAAATAATATTAAAATAAAAGATAATTATATAATTATATCTGTACGGAGGTTATTTTTTTCACTCTCCCTATAATTTATGTTATTTTTCCATTATCCCTATAATTTAAGCCACCTCACTTATGATATATACTCAAATACAATGTTATTTGTCCGTTATCTCTATAATTATAAGACGCCTCAACTTATGATATACTCGAATACAATGTCGCTATCCATCCACGTTCACAGGCTTCTAACACTCTTCTTTTTTTTTTCACTTGATAGCTGTCCGCTAGAAGTGCACCCTTTCTTATAGCACAACTTAATTTGGATACTCGTTAACTTTTTTGTTAAATCAAACACTTGATTTCAATAGTTAAGCGATTCAACGAGTGAGTTAAAAAACCTCACCAAAATTGCAGATGGTCCCTCTTATCTCCATTATTCCTCGTGACAATTCCTAATTATGGTTCACCTTTCGCTTTTTTACCTTTCTTTTTCCCTCTTTTTCCCCCTCCTCGCTCGAGACTCACAGGTGCCAAACAATTATTAAGAGCTAGTTATGTATCAACATTATCTCGTATGCTTTCATGAATTCCGACAGAGTCACATTAACGCCCAGTAATCTTGACGTGCAACTGAGCTCAAATTTGGTGACGATCAAATCTAAATTTGCTGATTCTACATGTTACACTGGACTGCCAACGATCCAAAGATATCAATCGTGGTTAAAGTGTGTGGAAGCTCAGATTTCGCTTGGGGGGGGGGGGTGAAATCCCCCCTTACAAAAGGTCCACCGTTCTTTGCTCAACGTCAAGCGAAAACTTTGAAGGCATCGGACTACCCTTCTTTTTTTTTCTTTTTTTTTTGCACACACTCTCTTCTCTATCTATCTCTTACACTGCTCCCATTGGAGACAAGAATTAATACCAGCCAGACCACTCAACCCTATATTATAGATGACACAGATTCCTCCGACAGAAGCCAAGACTGGATATTAATGCCAAATTTGGTTTGGCCACTGGAAGGACTCCCTGCAAGCTTCTTCTGCCACCATTTTTTGGGTTGATGCAATAAAGATGGCAGCACTGGCAACACTCACCTCAAGAACCCACCAGCAGTCGCTTGATCCCAGCCTTCTGCTCCGGGGTGAGCCTTGTTGGGAACTTGATGTTGAACTTGATCCTGAGGTTCCCCCTCTTAGCTGGATCCTTTGGAATGGGCATGCCCTCCCTGGGGACCACTTCCTCGTAGCCTGGATGAATTATTGTGTTGATGGGTATGGTCAGACTCCGGCCGTCGAGCGTCGTCAGATGGGCGGTGTGACCTGTTAGGGCTTCGGCCAGCGAGATCTTCTGAGTGACGACCAGGTCGTTCCCGTCTCTGGTGAAGACATCGTGCGGCTTCTCGTCGATCACGAAGACAAGGTCTGCCGGGATGACGTTCGGCTGCTCGTTCCCTTTCTCGGGGAACGTGATCTTTGTTCCTTTCTTCCACCCAGGTTTGATCTCAATTGTCAAGATTTCCTCCACTGGCAGTGTCTTCCTGGTGCACGAGGCAATGAAATGTTGTCAAGATCAGAAAGAAATGTGCTAATGCAGTCACCGTAGCAAAATCTGGCAAACTGGCGCATGACAAATGACAACTAAGACTAAAAGCCTCCAGTCAAGGGGGATTTAAATCCATGCAAAACCTATCCCCAGAAATTCTGAATTGCGATGCTATATGAATCAACTCATAAGTAAAAGATTTACCAGATGGGAGCTGGGGGCTATCATTCAGAAGATTTGTGTTCTACAAGAAGCTCTATAGCCTGAAACTTTCCTAGTAAAGGTCCTCGGTGGTCGGGTCCTCCCCCAAAGGAAGGTTCCCTCCACAAAGTCCTTTCTAGACCTTAATCACTGAAAAGAGTTTCAATCACTGAGATAAACCCTACGAACGAAAGATTTTATTTATTTCTTTGAAAAGAAATAAATCTATCGATCCATTCTACCCTCTTATCCTGTCTCTCGGAGTCGCATACATGCAACCATTTCCCCCTCCATCTTCTGATGGAAATTCTCTCTCCCACATATAGCATCTCTTCCACGTAGGTCCACACAGAGTGACAGAGAGGACGTTGTACTTCTTCTATTGCTCTGAACCCCTTAGCTTTCCCCTTTTGTTGACCCAAATCTAACTGTGCGTTTGAAGCCATGATCAAGATGTAAGGACTGAAACACTAAGGAAAGAGAGATTACTCCTGTTCTCCTCTTTCCCTTTCTTTCAATTAAATTCTTCCTTTACTGGTATTAAAAAAAAAAAAGCAATGACCTTTTCATCAAGTAAAGAAAGTTCAAGGTGGTCTTCTACAAACAAAATTCAAGAAATATTATGTAATAAACCTTTCAAAAAAAATTCAACATGCTAAACATTTTCAAAATCAGATGACCAAAACTCCTCATAGATGAAATGTCATCATCTCATTTTGTACTGTGCTAACCACTTCCTATAGTATGTGTACAACATCAGGAGCCATCCACAACTTAATGAAAAGGAATACTCAGACAGGAAAAGCGGAAGCCAAACAATAAGCAAAAGAAAAACTTCACTTCAGCTGCCGTACAAAAAAAGAACCGGTGCATGATAACTCAAGTATTCATATACAGTTACACAATGACATGGCCCTCCCTTGTTTCCCAATGCATACTTTGACATGATTATTCATATCTCATCTTCTCATGAACATATGAGAATGGCATTTTTACTAAAATGGACTACCTGTATCAAAAATATATCAGATTTAAGGATCCTAGAACGAAACACTCGCATGGCACTTCTCCTTCACGCATCCATTTAGAATCAAATCCTACCAAAATGTAGTAGACTTCTTGTTTACAACTCCAATGATTACCTGATAACATATATCAAGATACAAGCATCACCCATCATTTCATCCTGCCAAAAAATCCCAGGATCAACTGCTTCTTTCTCCATAGTACAAATGACTTGCATAAATGTTTTGTCAATTGGGGATTCCAATTCCTTTCTCAAAATAACTCTTTGCTCACTACATACTTGCCTACCATCCTGTAACTCTCAAACATTTCCAGAAAGGAAAGCAAAGGTAGGATTACACTAAGGTGGTCTTTGGTAATATCATCAAGAAAGCTAGATTTTGAACATCTGGATGGACAAAAACTTTGGCCGAGTCTTTCAAAATATCCAAATTCCACCAGATGTGAGACTTTGGAGGGAGGGAGTGAGAGAAAAGCGCATCTCTTCTGCCTTTATCACTATGAAAACCCTGTAACCGATTGTGGAAGATGGGCGAAGACACCTCTGGAAAGGTTGCATTAAATGCACCTATTGGACAAGCAGTGTGGCTTCTGTCCAATTCCAATCATTCGTCCAACCAAAGCCCCAAACGACACCCAAGAGATGACTTCTTGGAGCACCCCAGTCTCATTAGTTTACACAGAACCAGCAAGCTTGCTATATCAGGTCAGCAAAAATAGCCAGAACCAGTGCCACATTTGTTTTTTGGCAATTTTCATTTTTCGGCTGAAAATGAAATCAAGGAGAATCACCATACACCTATTTCACATGAATCAAAATGACAAGTAGCTGAGATTCACAATTTGAGAGACATGGCTCAATCTGCACATCAATCATGTCAACTAAAACATGCATGTTGACAGCTGTTTCTAGGTTTTTTAATACAACTCACATACTAACAGACCTTCCCCAAAAACAATCATGTCAAATGTGTTGGATATAGAAAAAATAAAAGGAAGCTGGATTTACATTATTTATACAAACAATTTTGTAAAAATTGCAAAAAAGAAATTTAGCATCAGTGTGTATGACTACATGCATGTGTGTAATAATGATTCTTATACCTATTCCATATCTGCATACCATGTTCGTCAAAATTTTCTTGTGTTCAAAACAAGGTTTTAAAAACCATTTCTGGGACCATAACCAGTTGGGCCAGGTTCCGGTTCTAAGGCCTATTATGGCCGGTTTCCTCCATATTAGAACCAGGACAGTTCCGGTCTGGTTCGGCCAGTTTTAGTACCATGGTCCAAAATTCATGTATCATCAGTTGTTATTGTTCCACCCCTCCCGTCCACAAAAGAAAGAACAATGGATTCTGGCTCTACCTCTAACACCGTGCCCAGGTACAACAAACTATAGGCGGAGACAATTTAGACTAGTATCCCATAGGTCCCAAAACACATCCAAACTTTTAAACTAGTTGAAATTGTTCAAAACTCATTCGCAAAGATAACATAAAGGTTTCATAACTGATCAGTGCAACCAAATGTAGCCAGCATACATTATGTTTAAACGTTTACTCAATAGAACTGAAACTAAACAGCAAAGGTTCCCATGAGAATTGCACTCGACCTTATGCATTAGCAGTGTCAAGATTAAAATGATTTAAAAAACAACTAGGTAGATGCAGCAGGATCACAAGACTTACCAATTTTGGGATACATCCAAAGCATCCTTATTTGTGATCAAGCAGAAAACATGCGAAGAACAACAACTGAACTGCATAGTTTAATCAATACGAAGAGCGATATAAAACTATCAGAAAATTAGCATTATTCGATGAGGAGATAGGAATGATGTGCATCCAAGAATAACATCTGCAATATCAATTGTCCCACATCATCCAAAAATACTGATGACGATTGCATTCTACTTATTAATCTCTATTTTTTTCTTAAACAGCGAAACCTTAATGGAGCAGTGGAACATCAATTCAGAAAGCTCCCGATTTGATTTAAACTGACTCAGGCTAATATGAATACTTACCCGCTTGCATCAGCAATCTCTCGGGATATCTTCATCTTTTTGGTGGTTCCCTTGTAGAGGTCCTCCAAGCTGCACGGCAGGCGCCTCTCGATCGGCACCGCCTTCCGCGGCTGCTGACGGTGCGCCGACTCCTGACCGCCGCCGAACACCGACCCAAAGACATCATCTCCAAACACAGACCCCATCCCACCGGGGAACCTCGAACCCCCTCTCACCCCACCGCCGCCCATTCCCCCGAAAGGGCTGGAGAACCCGAAGAACTCGGCGAATATGTCGTCGGCGTTCCTGGGGTTGAACCGGAAGGTCGTCTGCCCGTCTCCGGCGGAGGGGAATGGGTACCCCCCGGCCCCGGGAGGGGGGACCTGCCCCTTCAGCCCCTCCTCCCCATACTGATCGTACACCGCGCGCTTCTGGGGATCGCTCAGAACCTGCGGAACAAAAGGAGATGAAAGAAACACGAAAGAGGAGAGATTTTTAGACAGACCAGAGATGAAAAACACAGCAAGGCGATATTTTTACATACACCCGCGACGGCATTCCACCCAGAAAAGAAGAACAAGCGGGAGAAGAAAAATAAGCAGCAGCATCGACAGATGAGGGGAAGGTGCATACGTCGTACGCTTCAGAGATCTGTTTGAACTTGGCCTCGGCCTCGTTCTTGTTGTCGGGGTTCTTGTCGGGATGCCACTTCATGGCCAGCTTGCGGTAGGCCTTCTTGAGGTCGTCGTCCTTGGCGTTCCTGTCTACCTGCAGGATCTTGTAGTAGTCCACCCCCATCTCTCCTCGGCGACCGGTGATGAAACCCTTGCTACCCCCTTCTGTGGCTATCAGCTACCCTGCTTATCGTAGCTAATAAGAGCCCGATGGTGCTGTTCCTCCCTTTGTTTGCGCTACCGCTTTCGGATGCGCGGGCGTTCAGAGGAGGAGGTAGAAATGGAGGAGCAGCGAATTGTCCGGAAGGAAGGAGAGGGTGTATGCTGTGGAAGGTTCCAGAAGAGCCGACAGACTGCCGACGGGTCTCTCTAACTTTGGTTGCACGATTTTTGTTTGGTGGTTTCTGGTTTAGTGTCATTTATATGTTATGTCCTCACGCGGGGGACAAGTGACACGGCAGCCCACCGGAACACCGCTCCCCGGAGGCGGACACGGACTAATGTTGCCATTTTTTACTGTCGTGTATTATTCAAAAAAAATTGAGTTTTTTTACAAAGAAATCACGATTAAAATTACAATGGTAAGAAAAATATTCATAAATTGACAGTAGTGGGGATATCATTTTTTTATCTAAATAATGTAGATACGTGATAATCGTTACCTACAGTTATCCACCGTGAATTTAATCTTAATTAAGTTTAACTCGACGCAAGAAAAAAATGATAATATCTATAATTACAGAGAAAAAAACTCACCTCTCTCTTAACTTCCTCTCTCTCTCTCACCCCTAATCGAAGGGGGTTACGCACGGGAGGTGAACTTTGACGAAAGGTGGGGTAACAGAGGGAGGGGGTTGCGACGTGAGAGTTACAGTGGAGGGAAGGGGGTTGCTGGGTGGGAACAACTCCGACAGGATGGGGTTCCGATGAGAGATCACCAAGGAGAGGGGAGACCAGCCAGGGGGCAAGGTTATTGGGTGGGGGTGGGTGTGTATAGCTGGGGGAGATCACTAGGGGAAGCTAGGGGAGATCAGCCGAGGGGGTAGGATTGATGAAGGGTTTGCGTATAGCAAGGGGTGATCGCCTGGGGCAGGGGTTGCTGGTAGGATGGAGCGAGGGATGGGGGACCAAGCTCTATGGCGGCACAATCCACGGCTGTGGCCAGCATCCACATCCATGCACTCCCCAGCACACCCTGCCGATGTCGGCCTCCACCTGCTACCCCCTCGCGGGGACTGCCTACCCACGCTTCCAGACCGCCACAATCCTCACCCGCTGGTCGTCTTGTGCAGCCCCTACCCCACGCAGGCGCCCCATCCCCTATCGACGTCAGTGGCGTCCCCTGTGCTGGCGTCCCCTATGCAAGCACCGACGTCCATCACTATGAGCCCCCCTATTGGAGCCTACGTCGATCCCGATCGTGGACCACCCGACCAGCTTAGCCACCTACGGTGACCGACCAAAGATCCCACAGTAACAGAATCAGCGCCTGAGGGAGAAGGCACTCCGGCCCCTCCCTCTCTCTCTTTATTTGTACTCTCTATTCTTTTGTTTATGAAGAGAGAAAATTTAGAGTTGGAGAGAGATATTTTAGTCATTTTATTACAAATAAAAAGAATATTCAATTTTTTGAAGAATCTTCGTGTTTTCGTCAACGAAAATTAATTGCAATGACATATCTACACTATTTAAACAAAAGAAATGGCATCCCTGCTAATGTAAATGTAAGAATGCTTTTTTTGTCATTTTAATTTTAACAGTGATTCATGTGTAAAAAAAATATTTTAATGAGAAATTTAACAGAGTGGTATTCGTAACTATATAGAGTGTGAAAGATTTATATTCAAATCTAGCGACGTCTAACTCACGTGCACCTCTATTTTTTAAAATTAGTAAATATTAACTCACGTCTTTTGAGAATTAAATGTGAACCAACTGAATCTCTCCAACTATCGAACCTAAGACTCTTCTAATTAACGGGAGGCAAAATCCTTACCATTCGGCCCACTTGGGATCATTCAAATTACAAGTTAGATGCTAAAAAACACTTGCATGTGATGTCTTTTAATTTATTAAGAATTATATCCCGACTATATATGTTTACCCATAATTAAATAGTTATGAGATAAGAGTGATAAACACTGTAACATTGCTCGTGTGGATGACATAGACATCATATTGCATTTTGACCATTTACAGGGAACGATGGAGATTCATCCCGTCCATCCGAGAGATTGAACTTCAAGTATGATGTTCTTAATTTTAGGAGCCACAAACATAAATACAGCTTGTCTTCATGGAAGACAACAAACATTAACCGGAGAATGTAACGTGTTGTGCTCGAAGAGACGCGCATACATACTAATGTTCTTTATTAACAAGGCTTGAAAGTTTAAATTCGAAGTTCGAAGTTCTTAATCGGCAAGAGCTCCAAACTTGAGCCTGTTAACTTCTCTTGGTAACACGTCGTGCTCAGAGAGTAGTCACGGTGTGCAACTCTATTACACATCTCCTCTCAATTTTGTGTGGGGGTACGAGTCTCCTCTGTTTTCATTTACTGTTTTAAGAGTAAACACCAACATAGAGGAAGGGTAATTTCGGGCATTCACTATTTTAAGAGTAAACACCAACATAGAGGAAGGGTAATTTCGGGCATTCACTATTTTAAAAGAGTAACACCGACTACATTTTAGCAGAAAGGATACGAGAATTAATAATAGTTAGCCTTGATTTGCACCTAAAACTTATGCCAAGGAATTCATGATCCTATAATTAATTCAAGGGGTCAAATATAATGGGCCGGCTGTCGATTTTCTGCCAAAACAGAACGGTGAAGAAATGTACCACACCACCACCCTAAACCCGTATTTTCCACTAATCTTTGTCATGCGACAAGGAACTTGCGACGTGACGACATCGACTCCAAACTTAAATAAAGACATTTGGTTGACTTATTATGTTAAAAGTGGTGTGTCGTGTTGTGTTGCGTTGTGTTGGGCGGGGTGATACACACGACCACCAGCATTCCTCTAAACTTAAAAACATTTATTGTTACGGTAGTGGTGAGAGGTAGTAGCCTAAACAATGACGTACAATAGATTGTTTGGGAGCATTTTTTTATTAGAAACTATTTCTTCCCCAAAAATTACGGTACATTAATTTTTAACTTAATTTTTAAATTCGATAAAAAGAAGTCCCAACCGTTCGGTAAAAATAACATAATTTTTTAATTTTAGACGTACATGTTTGGAAGATAAGAAAGTAACGGGAGGGGTGGGGGACCGGGGAGGAGTGATCGGAGGGCTCCAGAGGCGTGATCGCCGTCGAGGAGGGGAAGGAAGGGGCGGTGGTGGCCGTCGGCTCGCCGCGGACAACGTAGGATCAGGGGGAGGGTGGTGGCGGGCCTCCCGGCGGAGCTGCTGAGAGGGGAAGGACTTCTTCTCGACGCCGAGAACGACGGTGTCGTTGCCGCGGACGCCAACGGCGGCGTTGCCGCGGCGGACGGCCTCGAGAGCGTACTCGACCTGGAAGAGGTGGCCGTCGGGGGAGAAGACGGTGATGGCGCGGTCGTAGCGGGCCATGGACGTGGCTTCCTCTGGTCGTCTCCAACTGATGTGTGCGCAGAGAGGGTTTGAGCAGGGCGAGGGGACGCCGGAGAGGGGGAGGGGCGCCGCCGATCGCGTAGGGGAGGGGGGAGCCGACGGGAGGGAGAGGGAAGGGAGGGAGAGCCGGCATGCGGGAGGGAGGGAGAGCTGGTGGGAGGGAGAGGGAAGGGAGGGAAGGGGGAGACGCGGGGGAGGGGGTCGCGAGTGGGAGGGAGGGGGAAGTCCCGAGGCGTCGTGCGTGTTTTTAAAAAAAATTGGTCTACACTTATTTTTTTTAAAAAGATTTACATGGGATGAGATTCTATCCTAAAATTTAAGAGAGGAGCACCAAACAAGGTTAGAAGATCTATTACTCTCTTTTTTAAATTTGAAAGAAAAAAGAGGAAAAAAATAACAACCAAACACCCCGTTAAACTTTTCTTTGCTTGATCCTGAGTTCACGGGATCATATCTTCCAAGGCATCATTCATTCTGAAGAGTATGGAAGTATTGATGCTCACCCCCCCTACTGATGCATCGTCTCTTCTCTAGACTCCTTTTTAGTATTAGGTTAGCCCTGAGTTAATTTGAAGTTAACTCTGGGCTAATTATTTTTATACCTTGATTGATGATTTAGATTAATCAGATTTAATTCTAAGTTAACTAGAGTTATTCCAGAGTTACGAAATCCACTAGTGGAGATGAGTTTAATGAGATTAGCCCACATTAAATACCCTCGTTAAATGCACTCTCTCTCTCTCTCTCTCCTCTCCCCCTCGCGTGCTCTTTCTCCTCTCTCTCTCTCTCTCTCGCACTCTCTCTCTCCTATTTCTTTATTAAACTATATTTAACAATGAATTATTATAACTTTTATCATATTTAAATTTTCAGTTAGTAATAATAATAATAATTTTTATCAAAAATTTTATTATGATAATGCTATATTTATCATATATAATATATTTAAAATAGTATTATGAGTTAAAAAATAACGATATTAAGATAAATAATGATTTTAAAAAACATTTGTGATTTTTAAATTTCAATTAATGATATTAATGATGTTTTATCAAAAAATTATTTTCATGATATATTTAATTTTAAATTTATATATTAAAAATATTTAAAAATAAAAATAAAATTTATTTAAGATGAACTATAACTTAAACCCATAATAATAGCGTTCTTGACTTTTAAATTTTAATTAGTGAGATTATTGATGTTATTTATCAAAAAATTATTTTCATGGTATATTTAATTTATAGAATATATTTAAAAATTAAAATAAAATAAAATTATTTTAAGTTAAATAATAACCTAAACTCATAATTAATGTCATTTTTGACTTTTACATTTTAATTAGTGAGATTATTGATGTTATTCATAAAAAATTATTTTATGGTATATTCAATTTATAGAATATAATGAAAATATTTTAAAATATATTTTTAAAGATGAATAGTAACTTAAACTCATAATTAATGACGCTTCTATGTTTTGAATTTAAATTAGTAAGCTTAATTACGTTATATATCAACAATTTTTTATTTTTATGATATATTTAATTTGTAATATATATTAAAAACAAATTAAAATTAAAATAAAATATACATATATATATATAAATAGTAATCTAAACTCATAATTAATGTGAGAGAGAGAGAGAGAGAGTGATGTTAGAGAGGAGATGGGAGAGAAAGAGAGAGAGAGAGAATGAGAGATATATAAAAAAAAAAGACATAAATATAATATTTTAATTATCATCATTGTCAGATTAACCTACTATCAAATCACACTAGATTAAAAATAAATTAACCCATCTCCTTACTCCCGAATTAACTCTCTTCCTATCAAATTAAAAACAAGTTAACTCCAAACTACTTTAAGCAGGTTATATCAAATTGAGACTAGATGACCAGGGAACTTGACAATAAAAATAAAAAAAATCCAAGATTTTGACCACCAGAAAATATCATGGAAGATTACTCCGCTGTGCCGTAATGGTTGATTCCTCTTATCATAAAGAGAGTAGATTCAAACAAAAATTTGTCGACTCAATTATATTGATATTTTATCGATACAATGTGATAAAAGCCTATATCATCATGTTTTAAAAATAAAAATTTATTTAATAAATATATATTATAATAAAAATTATGTATACCTTAATGATAAGTGTGTGAATTACACGTGAGATAAAAGATTCGAATCTCACAATTGTTGAGTTTGTTGACTTCTTTTTTAAAAAAAATTAAAAAATTAAAAAAATGATGTGACTCATTTCGAACACAGATCCCAACCTTCCAAAGAACACTCCAAATTAAATTACTTATAAAGATATATTTATCATAAAATAATATATATATATATATAATAATTAAATAAAACAAATAACATGTCGATCCCATTACATATCCAGACTGACCGTACCGATATTTGAGTGATACAATTCAATACGTGTGGTACCAAACCGATAAGTCAAACCCTAATTCAAACGGAGACGAGAGTTTTCCCACCTGGCTGCTCCCTCTTCCGCATTTCAGGAGCAGCACCATGTAGGCACGGGAAGGCCTATTGTGGAGTGCCAGTGCCAGTATAAAACTCCCATCCCCCCCCCCCCGCCCAACATTTCCCATCCCCGAACCCCCTTGACAAAAAAAAAAAACACACACACACACACACACACACAAGACACCTCTGCTCAATGTGGGGGAACCTTTCGAACATTTATGTTCACCGTGCACCCAGCTAGATTAAGGCACGGAGAAAAAAGAACATATGACGTAAAAAATGGAACACAGAGAATTGGCAATTATTAGTGGACAAGGCAACGAAGACGAAATTTAAAACAAAACAAGAGGAAGAACATGTGCACCGACATTAGACCTCTCGCCCACAAAGTGGTAAAGAACAAGATATTATTAACAATATTCATTCATCACCTTCAGACTTCAGAACGTACATGCATGCAATCACTAGGAGTTAAAATGTGTCGAATCACGGCCAACCATATAATTCACTGACGGTGCAACAATCACCACATGGACATTAACAATAAATAAATAAATGAAAACCATTACATTTGTGGGGGAGATGCTGTATACCAACTTCGAACTGCTTTTCATTTCTCAAAGAACTTTTGCCTTGGTCAGACATCCACGACCAGGAGAGGAATAAAAGCCTAAACCAGTGAGGCTTTGGGAGAACCACCAAAGCTTACTGGGCACCCCCAAAGGGGGTCACAGGAGGTGGTCACTCCTCCCCAACATTGACCAGTTCATACTCCACCAGCGAGAGATTGTTATCCTCCTTCACTGTAAACGTGGCAGCTTCAGTCGCCTCAACACGCCCCCACTTGTCAACCGCCAACCTCATAGACCCTTTGAACATGTCAATCTTCGCATTTCGCAGGATAACTGTGGTCCCTGGTTTCATTAAATCAACTGCACAGATGGAACAAGAAAGAATGCGTACATATCATCAACATGTAGCTCTTGCAAAAGGGGGCACTTAATGAGTGTTTACCAATCTCCATCCGCGTTCGTCAAGGGGAGGGGGGGGCGTGGAGGAAAGAAAATAATCTACACGCTTGTGTTTTGTTTCTCTTAACCGGCCACTGATATCTGAAACAGTGACCTGGAACGTATTAAGAGCATTTGACAAGACATGTCAATTGCGGACCTAAGCTGAGAAAATTAGACAGAACTCTTGAGTGCTAAGCTAGCCAGAAAAGGACAGTAAAATCTGGTTATCCACAACTGTGTTTATGATTTTTCTTCCCATCTCCATCCAGAACCTTCTGGTTGGATTTCCCATGGAGGACCTAGGCCACAGTGGCATTTTTCTTCCATTGGAATCTCTCTGCACAAAGAATCACAAGCAGCCACAGCATACCAAGGAGGAGATCAGGTGATGTCATCGCAGCAAGGCTGCAGATCCGAAGTCATCCTTCATACTCCTCTCTGCACAAAAAATCACAAGCAGCCACAGCATACCTAGGAGGAGATCAGGTGATGTCATCGCAGCAAGGCTGCAGATAGGAAGTCATCCTTCATACTCCTTCCCATTCCTCCATGTTCCTTTCAGACTTCCCCATCCTTTTTTCCATATCCAATGTAGAGAGTCAGCATGTACGGCTGCAAACAGGAATCATCATCCAGAAGAACATGGCGCAGAAGAAGAAAGTGGCTTGGACAATGATCTGTCACACAATGGCCTTCCTATCCTTGCAACTCAGGCAACAAGCAATCACAATCTAGAGCATGATAAGAGGGGGGCCATTCATAGGGACACAAATTCCCTTGGTTGAAGCTACATACTACATTTTCACTTCCACTTTTGTTTCTGTTGAAAGAAATAACTCCTACAGAAAAATGATTAATCAAATAAAATAAACTGGCAAACAGAGGGTTTAAAATTCCACTTTACGTGCATTGTTGATGCGGGGCGGACACGGGAGACAACACTATTAGGTGCCACCCTTGGACTCTAGATGAAGACGCGACCAGCAGCACACACCAGAGAGACACTAAGCCCGACACTACGAGCTCCTAGTGGCAAAACGTCGCTAACAGAAGTGGAAGCTCACTCGTCGTCCCAAGCGAGGGAAAGCGCGGACCGTGCGCGGTTAAGGAACCGGCGGAGGTCAAGGGTAGTCCGACTCAACTTCCGGACTCGGATCGAGTCACGGGACGGGTCACTCTCACTCTCACAGCGGTGACATGGACACACGGGCTAGTACCTACGCTCTCGGCAGCGGCAAAAGGCCGTATACTAGCTAAGCAAATGAATGTCAAGAGGTTTGGACCATTACCTCCACGCACCCGGCGTGGCGAAGACAACCCCGGCCGAATCACGGACTCCCGGTTAAACAATATTACAGCAATACAATAATTTGACCCACTCCACGCAGGGAGGTAAAAGGTCACATGTAGGGCCCGGGAATTACGCAACTCGGGTTGACGGGCAGCATCTTGATGTCGCCCGGCGGTGCCGAACTCCGCGTTTTCGTGCTTTCCGAACGGCAGGTTCTGCGGGCCCGAGGGGCCCACGGATGACGCTGTCCTCCGGATTTGCAGGGGGTGAGACCCACTATGATGGGGACCCCTGGTGGCGCGCCTCCACAGACGGCGGTCGGCCGGGAACACCCATCGGGGGTCGATCGGTCCCGATCTCCAAGCTTTGAAGTTGCTGTCCACGAGCTGAGGTTGCTGTTTTAGCAGCGCGCGCTCCGGCGAAAACGGCCGCTGCGATCAGCCCCGTCGTCGGAATGCGATGAAACCAGCGCCGTTGGAAAGAGGATTCAAAATCCTTCAACCTAGGGCCAGTGGAATCTTCTGAACCTCTGCGGACCCGGGCTTTAACTATTTTTCAATCCTCTGTTGCACAGCTCTCGAAATATCAGATTAGCATATGACTGTCCTGTAAATGGCCGTTGACCGCCTGCTTGCCGTTGGAATCAGGCTTCAAGCTCTTCTTCACAGTTGTAGGGAATCAAACCACGAAACTGGGACAATTTTTGACATTGGATTTGGAGGTGGTGGCGATTTGATATGATTTTTGGAGTGACTGGTGGTCGGATCTAGGAACTGGAGGACAGAACTGTAGCTGGGACTGAGAACGATTTTTATAAAATATGAAATGGGCGAACCAAAAATTAAAAAAAATGGTGGATGAAGGGATGGATGCAAGGAACACCCAGTAAAATTGGGCGAACCAAAGAAAATCAAAAAGGGAACCTAAGACTTGAAACTCAGGGCGGATGGGAACCTGGACAGAATTTTGGCAGAACCGAAGTGGAAGAATGGAAGAAAATCTAAAATTATGAAACGGGATCTGAATGACAAACAAAAATTTTTGGATGGTTCTTGACACCTCTGGAACATCCAGTAAAATTCCCAGGTCGATCTGAGCTCGTGGTTGATGGCTGAATTTCGTGGAAGCTGCTGTGGTACTGCGTGGGCAGAACTCCGATGAAGACGATGGCGGTGCGGTGGCGGCTCGTGGCGGCGGCGGCAGCGACCGGAACTGATAGGGTGGAGTCTCACCACCAGAAGGAAGCCTTCACAGCTTCAAGGGGAGAGGGAGGGGCGGCCTAAGCCTTGCTCAAGGGATTTTCTTCCAATTCAAATGCATTAATTCAAGAAAATGGGAAAATACAAGCATATATAGGTCACCCATCTAATCCATCCTCCACCGTAGGATCTAGGGGTGTGAGATGGAGGGCTGGGATGGCATGTGACCATTCCACAAAAATTAAAATAAAAAAATAAGGGGAAGGGGGCGCCCTATTGACTTTGGTGGCAAGGGGGGACAAGTTTGGTAGCCATCTTGGACTTTGAAGTCCACTTGTCTCCCATGTGCCTTTTACCATTCAAACTTCTAGATGTCTCCATTTGACATGTTGACTGACCCCACATGGGGCCCATGGGCTGAGGTGGATCAATGGGAGGGGCCCTGGGGTTCCGTGGGGCCCGGGGGTCCCACTTTGCAAATAAGCCCCTTGAACTATCTAAATTACACACTGACGAGAGAAAATAAAATACATTACACACAAATAAAAATCTCCAAAAATATGATAAATGCTATGACTCAGTGGGGAACCTCCAGACTATCTCCGAGCCATAGGGATGCTGAGGTGGCTCGAGTCGTGCTCCTCGTGCGGTACCGGTGGCTCGCCGGCTCGTGTCTCGCATGCGCTCGGGTGTCCGCACCAATTCTCCCCGGGTGGGAGAAACTCGACCCTGTCGAGTAAGGGTCTGCATCGCTCCGGTATCACTCCAGAAGATCCGGATCAACCCGCTGCAACTCTCCATGTGTGATCCATGTGTCCTCAGTAGCGGGCCGTCCACTCCATCGCACTAGATAGCGCGGGTAAGATCCACTCCTGGTAACTGTCACTTGCTCGTCCAGTATACGATCTATATGCTCACGCTGCCGTGAAAAAGGGGCTGGAGGTGGAAGTGGACACTCAGGTGTGGGATCACTCTCAAGGGGAGGAGATGGCTCAAAAGGCTCACTAGGGATCACCGCTGGGTCCCTATATGCAACAAGATCCGATACATTGAAGGTAGAGCTTATACCATATTCCTCGGGCAGGTCCACAACATATGCATTGGATCCAACGCGTTTCAACACTCTAAAGGGACCGGCTCCACGAGCTTGCAACTTCTTAACGGTTCCAGAGGGAAACCGTTCAGGTCTTACCCTGATCATGACATATTCGCCCTCTTGGAACTCTCGGTGGTGTCGATGGGCATCGGCTAGCTCTTTGTAACGTGCATTGCTGGCCTCACTCATGCAGACTCCTAACATGCCTAGCACTAGACTCGGCAGACTCACTATGCACTCCTAAAACACTTAGCAAAATAAAAACACACGGATGCACACACAACCCTAAACAACCCTACAGTTAGTCCGACCCAATCATATGCAAGGTGGTCCGGGACATCCGAATGTGTGCCATGCATACCCTAAGTGTGGCCGAATGTCGGTACAACCATAAGACGGTCCTTTGGATTTGGGAGGTTTGTGTGGGACAGGAGGGTCGGGTGTCTCTCGCCCGTGAACGGACTCGGTGGGTGCCGATGGCCCAGCCCATGGGGGAGGGGTATAATGGTGACCTCCCCTAAAGAAGTGGAATGGAGATTGGGGGCCAAGGGGCCCACTAAGAAAGGGATCGAAGGGATCAAAGAATGTGTGACCCCTCGATATAGATTCCCTCATCTCAAGATCCCATGTGTGGAAGTCTAGAAGGTGTTGTTGATTTCCTTTATCCATGAAGGGAGATGAGACGGTAGGGGTATGAAGGTGGACTCTCTCAAAAAGGTGGAGTAAATATGGTGGGTCACGGGGTCCACAAGAGAATGGGTCGAAGGGATCAAAGAAGGTATGACCCCTTGGACTAGGCTCCCCTAAATCACTGTCCCACATTTGGAAATCTTGGAGGTGTAAATGGTCACCTTCATTCATTATGAGAGATGGGACGGCAGTCATAGGTAGAAAGTAAGATTCCTCCCTTGGGCAAATGGGAATGAAGTCGGGCTCGGCCGGCATAAGGAGGAGTAGAAGAACCTCCGTGGTAACATGACCCACGGTGTACACGGAGGTGATGGACCCTAAAGCGGGATGAGTGAAACTACGACCTGTGGGTCGGTCGAAGCCTGGAGCCAACAAGTGCGTAAATGTCCACTGCCGGTCTAACCCTTTATGAAGGTCATCCAATGTATCCACATAGTGACTAGACCGGAAAGTGGTATGAAATGAATTGATTGGCACCAGAGGTAGGATAGGGTCCATAGATGGGAGGGGAGATGGGACCAAACCTATCCTAAGCCAACTAAAGAGTGGCTCGGCTATGAGTAGCTTTCCCGTTAGAAACACGGGTAGCTCTGGCTGAGAAGGCTCCGAATAAAGATCGGAGAGTGAGGCTTCCCCAACCCTTTTGTCCCCTAGGGCTAGAGATGTCCGGGTGGGACACTGTCCGGCAAAGTGGCCAAACCCTTGGCAGCGATAACACTGCTGTCGTGATCCTCTTCGCTCCTTGATAAGCGGACCCTTACCCTTATCCTCCTGACGGACATGGGGTGTAGGCAATGGAGCTCTCGTGGGTGGGGAAAGAGGATCCACTATGATGGGGAGAGGATCTTGGGATGGAGCCATAGATGGCACTGGGTTGGGACTACCGGCGGCTACCTCCTTAGGCTCATGCTTGGTTCTATCTCGGCTAGGAGGTAGGCAAGGGGGAAGCAGGGATTCAATATAATCACACTTCCTATCCACTTTATCCAAAATGATTTGGAAGAGTTCGGCAATGGTGGAGTTTGGAGTAGGAGTAATGTGGTGGACTCTCCCATATGAACTCGGCTTAGTCGTGGACCTAGGCTCTTCTACATGCGCGGCGCGTTGCCTCCGATTATGGCCCCCTTGGGTGGATGTGATTGGGTGGGGTCGGTTGGAGGTGACCGGGCCGGGTAGGTAGACCTTCCTAAGTTCGTCCTTCATCTCATGCCACGACTCGATGGGCCTTTGCCTCCTAACCTCTCTCATGCGCTCAATGCTCTCCCATTTCCAGGCGGCTTTGTGGACAAGCCTCTCTCGGGCAAAACTAACTTGCATGGCATCAGACATGGTGTAACATTCAAAATATTTATCCATGGTGGCCTCCCAATTGAGGTAGTCGCCCGGGTCATTAGAGCCATAAAAATCCGAGGCTTCGGGCCTACGGAAGGGGAGAGGATGGTTGCCAAGCCCATGGGTAGACCAATGGCCATATTGCCCGAGTGATTGGGACTCCATGAGAAACTCGGAACTACAAGATGGGCATGATGACAACAGACAAGACAAACCGACTAATGCAAACACACACTAGACAATGCACTTAGACCTAAACCAATATCCGGTACGGGGCGGAGTTAATCGATCCGAAGATCACTCCCGCAAGTGTGCGACCTCCCGGTAGGCGTAGCCTAACGTTCGGACAACACCTTTTAAGATACCGAATAAAGGGTGCAAATGCAATTTAGAACACACTTTTCTTTGTTTTGAAAATAATGATGATCCTACACTCGACTTAGACCATGATGCAAGCAAGACATACGCAAAGACTACCCTAGACTCGACTTGCTCTGATACCAAACTGATGCGGGACGGACACGGGAGACGACACTATTAGGTGCCACCCTCAGACTCTAGATGAAGACGCGACCAGCAGCACACACCAGAGAGACACTAAGCCCGACACTACAAGCTCCTAGTGGCAAAACGTCGCTAACAGAAGTGGAAGCTCACTCGTCGTCCCAAGCGAGGGAAAGCGCGGACCGTGCGCGGTTAAGGAACCGGCGGAGGTCAAGGGTAGTCGACTTAACTTCCGGACTCGGATCGAGTTACGGGACGGGTCACTCTCACTCTCACAACGGTGACATGGACACACGGGCTAGTACCTACGCTCTCGGCAGCGGCAAAAGGCCGTATACTAGCTAAGCAAATGAACGCCAAGAGGTTTGGACCATTACCTCCACGCACCCGGCGTGGCGAAGACAACCCCGGCCGAATCACGGACTCCCGGTTAAACAATATTACAGCAATACAATAATTTGACCCACTCCACGCAGGGAGGTAAAAGGTCACATGTAGGGCCCGGGAATTACGCAACTCGGGTTGATGGGCAGCATCTTGATGTCGCCCGGCGGTGCCGAACTCCGCGTTTTCGTGCTTTCCGAACGGCGGGTTCTGCAGGCCCGCGGGGCCCACGGATGGCGCTGTCCTCCGGATCTGCGGGGGTGGGACCCACTATGATGGGGACCCCTGGTGGCGCGCCTCCACAGACGGCGGTCGGCCGGGAACACCCATCGGGGGTCGATCGGTCCCGATCTCCAAGCTTTGAAGTTGCTGTCCACGAGCTGAGGTTGCTGTTTTAGCAGCGCGCGCTCCGGCGAAAACGGCCGCTGCGATCAGCCCCGTCGTCGGAATGCGATGAAACCAGCGCCGTTGGAAAGAGGATTCAAAATCCTTCAACCTAGGGCCAGTGGAATCTTCTGAACCTCTGCGGACCTGGGCTTTAACTATTTTTCAATCCTCTATTGCACAGCTCTCGAAATATCAGATTAGCATATGACTTTCCTGTAAATGGCCGTTGACCGCCTGCTTGCCGTTGGAATCAGGCTTCAAGCTCTTCTTCACAGTTGTAGGGAATCAAACCACGAAACTGGGACAATTTTTGGCATTGGATTTGGAGGTGGTGGCGATTTGATATGATTTTTGGAGTGACTGGTGGTCGGATCTGGGAACTGGGGGACAGAACTGTAGCTGGGACTGAGAACGATTTTTATAAAATATGAAATGGGCGAACTAAAAATTAAAAAAAAATGGTGGATGAAGGGATGGATGCAAGGAACACCCAGTAAAATTGGGCGAACCAAAGAAAATCAAAAAGGGAACCTAAGACTTGAAACTCAGGGCGGATGGGAACCTGGACAGAATTTTGGCAGAACCGAAGTGGAAGAATGGAAGAAAATCTAAAATTATGAAACGGGATCTGAATGACAAACAAAAATTTTTGGATGGTTCTTGACACCTCTGGAACATCCAGTAAAATTCCCAGGTCGATCTGAGCTCGTGGTTGATGGCTGAATTTCGTGGAAGCTGCTGTGGTACTGCGTGGGCAGAACTCCGATGAAGACGATGGCGGTGCGGTGGCGGCTCGTGGCGGCGGCGGCGGCGACCGGAACTGATAGGGTGGAGTCTCACCACCAGAAGGAAGCCTTCACAGCTTCAAGGGGAGAGGGAGGGGCGGCCTAAGCCTTGCTCAAGGGATTTTCTTCCAATTCAAATGCATTAATTCAAGAAAATGGGAAAATACAAGCATATATAGGTCACCCATCTAATCCATCCTCCACCGTAGGATCTAGGGGTGTGAGATGGAGGGCTGGGATGGCATGTGACCATTCCACAAAAATTAAAATAAAAAAATAAGGGGAAGGGGGCGCCCTATTGACTTTGGTGGCAAGGGGGGACAAGTTTGGTAGCCATCTTGGACTTTGAAGTCCACTTGTCTCCCATGTGCCTTTTACCATTCAAACTTCTAGATGCCTCCATTTGACATGTTGACTGACCCCACATGGGGCCCATGGGCTGAGGTGGATCAATGGGAGGGGCCCTGGGGTTCCGTGGGGCCCGGGGGTCCCACTTTGCAAATAAGCCCCTTGAACTATCTAAATTACACACTGACGAGAGAAAATAAAATACATTACACACAAATAAAAATCCCCCAAAATATGATAAATGCTATGACTCAGTGGGGAACCTCCAGACTGTCTCCGAGCCATAGGGATGCTGAGGTGGCTCGAGTCGTGCTCCTCGTGCGGTACCGGTGGCTCGCCGGCTCGTGTCTCGCATGCGCTCGGGTGTCCGCACCAATTGTGGTAGAGAAATATTGATTCTTTGATAAATTTATAGTAATATGAAGATTCTTATATTGTGTATTTCAAAATGATAGAAAGTAAATAGTTGCTATGACGTTATATTGTGCCCTCATAATATAGAGATTCCTTGATAAAAGAAATATTTAACCTAAATATAAGATTTTTTAATATTTTATAGTTGTATATATCAAATTATTAAATGAAGTTAATATACTCACGTTTGTAACATATTGCTACCAAATAGGGGGTTAGAAGTATAATTATATGAATGATTCATACATCATCTTCATGGTTACCAAACAGTACACTAAGGATCCAGGATTTCTGCTACCTCACTCATGTTTAAGATGTGAATCTCACTTTCAAGAAAAAAAAGATGTGAATCTCAGATTTCAGGTTTAAGCTTCAGTGCTCTCTAATACAACTGAAGTGTCCAACATCCACCATAGGTTGCCTGTAAACCACAAGTGATGAAAATCAAGGTATGGAGTATACTGGGAAATAGGATGAGCCCATGTCCATGACCACGTCAACAGATAAAGAACGTTGATCCACAGATGACCTAATGTACAGACATGGCCAAACACTTCCAAAATATACAACATATATACAAAGAAGGCTCAATTAGGGATGCAAATGAATGATAACATGATCATCCATTCAATTATTAATTTTTCAGTGGCAATAGGGATGGTTTTGCAAACCAATTCTTATTGGCTTTGGAGACACAATTTTTAAACGGATTACATATATATATATATATATATATGAACATAAAACAAAAAGAAATTATTTGCACACATCTGGTGGGTCTCTCTGCGTGCTACAGGACCCAAACCTGTGGCTCCGCAGGCAACAAAACCCTACTGTGTGGAAGAGATCCCACCTAAACTGTGGTCACCCAGCTAGCATGTTTTCAGATCAACACACTGGAAGGGGCAATGCATTCTCGGGTAAAAAGCATTTTCTTTTCCCTTTCTTCTTTTTTGAGTTGGTGTTTATTGGGGGGGGGGGGGGTGTCTGCCGCAGCCGGAACCTGGGTGGTTCCCTTTCCTAACACTCTACCCGTAGCAATTGGGCACACAGCCCATCAGTCTCAGGTAGAAAGTGTTCCAAGGGTGAAAATGGATTTGCAAATACCACCTGTGGCTGCTGCTATATAATGTATCGATTTTTCCCAAGAAAAAAATGCTAATGGCACATGTGGCTCCCTCAATGTCCATCAGATTAAATCCAGTGGCCCAAAGAAATTTATTACCAACTTCCTGTTATCACTTATCTGATAACATGAAGACATTTCACACATGCATGCATATACATACTACATATTTTTCAGGGCCCCCACCGTAGTGGCAGAGACAGTTCAAACAAATCCCATAAAACACAGCCCCTCCAAGTTCGAACCTGGGTAGTTTCCTTTCTAACCCTCTATCCATACCAAGGTAAGAAGTATCACAGATCGGGCTCGGATCGGAGGCCCAAAAGCCGATCTGGATCAGTAAGATCCAGCGATCCCAGCCCAATCCTCATCCGATCCAGCGCGATCACTTTTAATGGTTCTTGAGGTTTAATAATGTATAAATTAATATGCAGGGGTATTATTTCCCAGTCCACTTTCCCATAATTTTCCTACCCCACTTCCCTTCTCTCTGAGTCTTCTTTTGCAGGGGAAAACAAAGCAACACAGAACAAGAATGGGGGAGGAGGCAGTGGTGGGAGGAGAGGAGAAACTGCGGTGACATCGGTGGCACACGGCAGTGCCCTAGACAGAAGCAGTGACGACAGCACCAACTCGCGATGATGACATCGTGATCAGGTAAGTAATCCCCCCCCCCTTTCTTCTCCTTGTTCCTCTTCTTCTTCTTCTTCTTCTTCATGGTTCGTATGGACTTCACATAGATCAGGTGGATCAGCCAATCCCAGTGGGTGATCGGTACTGAAAAGGATTATCAAAGAAGGATCTTATGGTACCCCTGACGGCTTCCCTGACCCCGTCACCTGACCATGAGAAAGTCGGATCCAGCCTTCTTCACGGTTCGTTGGGACCTCACATGGATCGGGTGGATAGGCCGATCCCAGTGCGTGATCAGGACTGAAAAAAATTATCAAAGAAGGATCTTATGGTACCCCTGATGGCTTCCCTGACCCCTGTCACCTGACCATGAGGAAGGAGGATCCAGCCTATGTGATTATAGTTTCTCCTCAGTGCTGCATATGTGTGGAAGAATTGAGTGTTCCTGTCTCCAGCTCTCAGCCAATGGACTTTTGCTCTCTGTTGCTAGTATATCTCATTCCTCTTAAGGACCTTTTCCAGTTTGGCCTTCAGTCTTTTTTTCAGCCTCCCAAATTGCATTATCTGGAACAGTATTAGCAATGTCCATAAGTGCTTTTCAAATCTTATGAATCTTCCTTTTAGTGGAACCAAAGTGAGTACATTGCCAAACGGAGATGAAATCTTTGAGAATGTCCATCCATTTATTAAAAAGTTAAGTTGATCAGCCAGCATTCTAGTTTTATACGAAGCCTCCTTCACCATCTCCCCAATCCAGCTTGACGTTCCCACATACTCATACTTTTGCAAATAAACCACTGTTAAAGTTGAAATGACGAATAAACCAAGCCTGAAAATGCATTAGCAAAGATATCCTTACTTTTTTCTAAATAGTGCACAAATGCCATCGTTGTAACCCCATATTAATTAACAACTGTAAATTTAACCCTGGTTAACTTGAACTCGACGTGGGAAAAGACGATAACACCCATCGGTTAAAAAAAAACTCATCTCCCTCCCCCTCTCGTCTCCCTCTCACCCCTAACTCAAACCCTAATCAACTAAGGAAGAAGGGGGCGTACAAGAGGGAAGGCCGCCAAGAGGGGGATCACCGGTGCAAACACCACCGCTATCGCCACTTTGGCACTCCCGTTCCCTTGCTTCACCACGCTAGTACCGCCTCAACGCTGCCTACAAGAGGGGATCACCTACAAGAAGGCGAAGGAAGGTGGCGGGCTAGAGAAGGGGAAGGGGAAAGGTGGCGGGTCTGACAGGGGACAAAGGGGATGGGGGAGGAGGTGGTTCCACCGGCTGGTGGGCGTGAGGTCTGGCAGTGGCAACAGGGGTTAGTGATGGGCTGGGGAAGGGGAAAGGGAAGGACGGGGAGGGGGGCATACCGATGGAGCCGGAGGGGAGGTCACTGGGGAAGAGTGCAGAGTATCGACAGCGGAGGGGATGGTCAGCCCTCAAAGGCATGTCGGAGAAGAACACCAGGGGACCACAAAGTCGCTGCCTCCATCGTGGAATGACCATATGGACGGCACGACCAGCGGCATGGCGCCTCTCTCTTCGCGCGTACACCACTACCTGCGAGTGCGTCGCCAAGGTCGTCAACACCCACTCCATCAACGCCTAAAACGTGCTAGCTGTTGGCAGCATGGGCACGACGCGGGAGGAGGGGATCGAGATCCTGAAGGCCTGCCTAGACACCCCCTTCAAGGCCTCCGCATTCGGCGGCGAAGACTGGCCTGGCAAGATCCAAGCCTTCCTGGAAAACTCCGCTGCCGAGTTGGCGCAGATCCCCACCGCCCCCGCTCCCGCCGCATCCACCTGTGCGATCTGCTGCCTTGAGGAAGGGGATGGAGTTCGGGCCAGTGGGATGAGGATCGTGAGGTACATCCCGACGTCGGCGGTGGTGAAGTTCGCAGTGAGTAGCGTAGAGCCGGCTCACTAGAAAGTTGCAGCATCCAGTACGGGGTGGGGGGGGAGAGTTCGGCGGGAGGGGGATTGAAGGGAGGCAGAGGGGGTAGCAAGGGGGGAGGAGGGTTGCAACGTCTGGCTGGAGGGGATAGCAAGGAGGCAGGTTGCAGGTTCTCCACCAGTTGTCCGCCCTGCCGTCTAGTCCTAGGTTCCCCTCTCTCTCTCTCCCCGCCTCCTCTCTCTCACAATCTCTCTCTCTCTCCCCCGTGGCCGACGCCGAAGGGAGAAGTCACCCCCGATGCCTCCCTCTCTGCTTCTTTGTTCTCTCCGTCTCTCTCATCTCTCCTGTAATAAGGGTGGGGAATTTGGGATTTGAGAGGTGTATTTTGGTCATTTAATTACAAAGTAACAAGAATACTTAGATCCTTTTGGAATATTCATTTATCCGTTGATGGAAGTTAACTACGATGACATTTGTGCATTATTTGGACAAAAATAAGAATATCTTTGCTAATACATTTCCAGGTATAGTCTTTTTGCCATTTCAACTTTAACAATAGTTTATTTGAAAAAAAAACCCAAAAAATTTCTTCCACCGATGCTTATGCCCTTTTTCCATAAGAAGGATAGAGCAATGATCGTTAGCCAATTGTGGAAGGTGACAAGTCACTGCCGTTGGAAAAGTGTAATCCATATAGCATTTGCCATTGTCCAATCTAGTCTCTCTAATAAGCTAAAGAGATCTCCCGTCACTGGACCATGTAAAGACCGGTCCCATAAAATTGAGATCAACATGACCAGCCATCTGTTGAAAGGAGATCATATCTCTGACTTTTCATCAGTAGAAGGTCTACCCCCAATCTTGCGTGAAGTGTCTGAAATTGCATTCCAATCTCCCATAGCAAGAAATGGCAAACCTTGAGTTGTGATCAAATCTGTGAGTTTAGACCATAGCTCCCTTCTTTCCTCCATCTGACATGGGACATAAACTGCTAAACATAGCCATTTGGAGAGTGGGGGAAAATCCTCAACAGTAGCAACAACGTAATTTTGATGACCTTTATATATTGACTGAATCCCAACCAAGCCACAGATCTCCTACACAATCATTCAGATCCACCGCAAAATCTGTACTCATACCCAGCTTGAACTTGAGATTGCTGAATTTCCGATAATTGGACTTAGAAAGATGATGTTTGGTTTAGTGGCCAACAGGAGGTTTTCGAGGAAAGGAATTGTCGAGGATGCCCCTAAACCTCGACAATTTCAGGCTAAAATTTTCATTTGTGCCCTATCAGCCCTTCAAGGCCAGCTGTCATAGCCTCATCAGCTCCTGAACAACTCTCTGCTTCAATGATTTCTCTGGCACAAGGATGCGTCTAATTCATCTTGGTCCTACGAGTGCTGGGTGCCTTTCCTTTGGAACCATCCAGTTTAATATGTTTGCCCTGCTCCACATCACAAATGGTTATAGCAGAAGGCAATCTCTTGGGATGCTTGCTGCTAGCAAAGGTAACGGGTCTCGTACCCCTCCAATTGGAAGGGGTTGAGTCGGTGTCCATGCTGTGAATGGGATCGGTGGCCGGGTGTACTGGTCATCAGCATTACAATTGTCAGTTTTATACTAGATGGGTAGTTGGGTGGTTTCAGACTGGACAAGAAAAAGATTAATGGGGGGAGGAATCCAACTGGGTATGTTTCTGATTTGGGGTGGGTATTTGGAAAGTAAATAATGTGGCTGGCTATTTGCAAATGGTTCTTGGATGAGGAAGCAATTTCAGAAAGGAAATGATTATAGGGTGTATGAATGGTAAGTGTCGTACCTTGTTTATTAAGAAGACCATTACCCAGTTCTAGGAGCAAGCTATTCTCATTGACCTCATGGTCACCTCGTAGCTTTCCAAGTGTCTTGCGCTGGTTCCTTTAAGCCACAGAAGTAGTTGTCTGATTCTGCATCTCCTCTAAGCCACCAACTCCACGGACAGTACCATGCTCTGTTGCTGGCAAGAGTCAAATAGGACAAACTTGCCAACGCTTAACTTTTCCGACCATCTTCTCTGGTATCGGCAGAGGAGGATTGGATGAGCTACTATTCGATTTGCCCTGTGCTTTTGGACTCTAACAAGTAGAAGCTACCCTTAACCATTCACCCAGATAAGACTTCAACCTTTCCTTCAAAGCTCTTGGAGTTTGATGCAGAAATCAGGGCTGATCTTTGCTTTCTGCATGACCATTTCTTCACAATTGTTTTTCATGACCGATCACCCTGAAAAAATGGCAGAAGAGGGGTAATTTCTCATAAAAGACAGAATTTCAGCTCTCCTTCTATTGGGTGAATTGCCTCGAATATGTCTCTACAGGGACTTGTGAATGTTCAAAAGAACCTTCATCCTCACATACTTTGCCCATAGTTTGACCCTCGCTTTAGATGTCGAACGAGGGATGCCAGTCTGTCGAGCCAGCTTCATCACCGTCAGGTTGTTCAGGGCCCCCACAAGAAGATTGTGAATATGGATGTACATTTCAACCTAATTAAAAAAGTAAACTTCTGGCTTGGAAAAGGGGTTGCATCTCTCTGGGATCACCAAGCCGCCATCAATCAACCATAGGCCATGGCCCCCTTTCACAAATTTTATTCACCTCCAAAGGACTGGGTAAGCGAAGGAGATAAGCATCTTTCCTGAAAGCAAGCAGATTCCATGGATCCAGAGGATTCCAAACTCTACAAATCCAATCTTTGACTCCCACCAAACCTCGGAGGCCTGTCCGAGATGATTTTGAACACCAGGCTGCATTGGCAATTATCACGCACCTGGAAATCATGGTAAAGTAGGTGGGTTTCCTATCGTGGAAGGCCCCTAGAGGACGAGTCTCGAACTACAGAAGTTCTGCCTCATCCTCCGAACTGAGTGGAATGGGGGATAAAACCACAGGGGAACGTGGGAAAAGGGTTAAAAGAGAAGGAGAGGTATGATGGAGGCGTGAGTGTGGGATGAAGTCAAAGGATAAGGTTCTGAAAGTAAAGTGGCAAAGGGATCCGTGATGGGATGGGGCCAAGAGCTGGGTTTAGAAGAGAAAGCAAAAGAAATTGAGTGCTGCTGGACAATGGCGGTGCGGCATAGCGAGATTGGGACGGGTTAACAAGAAGTGAATGAAAGGAAAGGTGGTTGTGGTTTCAAGACAAGACTTGCGTGGATGGTGAAAAGAGAAGGGGTTACACGGAGAACTGGAAGCTGATATGCAATGTTGGAGTGAACTAGAGTAGTTTTAGGTATGGGGAGAGGGGCCAAGACAGATTCCTTGCCATGAAAGTAAGAGCTACAGGTTTGTCACCAAGACGAGAAAGAGACTTCCCACTGAGGGGAAGAGCTACTACAGGTTCGTCACCATGTATCTATATAAAAAAATATGACTTGGCACGTCAAATGGCAAAGAGTACAAAGGACCCCCGGCCTTAATGGATAGAACTGCCACATGGTCTGCCAGATGCCTGCCCATAAAGAAAATAAAATGCATGCGTGAGTCAACCAAGGAATTTTTTTACCACCCATCCCACTCCTAGAACAGAGATAAAGCTCAATAATCAAATTTACAGAGCTGAACATTGTTAATGTCAAAGTACATGAAATATCCAAACAGAAAATTCGAGAGAGAAATCTGAAAAACGTCTAAAACACTGAAATAAGCTCCAGAGACATGATGGATTGATTTATATCACTACTCTCTTGTAGAGGCTTCAAAATGGGGGGTGGGGGGGGGTTGCAAAAGATCCCACATCAGATAACACAAAGATGGGCTTGTGCTCGTAAAGCAAGGCCCCGGTGCCTTCTCGAACTGAGGGTCCTTTACCCGTAAAAAAAAGATAAAACCCAAGCCGTCTCCCACAATCCACCCAGAGCCACACATGACACCTCAAAGCCGCCCCACGGACACCTCAAAGCCACACAGGACACCTCAAATACCTTGGAAGGAGGCACCCAGATTTGTGCACATCCACAAATTGTGAACAGCAAGCAGAATAAAAGCCAGCCCACTCATGACCAAATATAATAGCCGGTGCTTATGAACAAAATGAGATCAAAGTATTTGTCATTTGCGTGTTACCAAGTCAGATCCTGTATCTGATATGCATGCACCATCTACATTCCCACTGGGAACAGATTAATCATATTCAGGTCAAGATAACATAGCTATACCCACGTAATAATAATATACAGTGACCACAAAAATACAAATATGCGATCACGGATTCCAATCCCCCTTATCCATGAGAATGATCAAAAACTACCAGCATAAGGTTAAGAACAGAACAACAGCTAGCATCTTTCCCATTTTCAAAACGAAGTATCGAAGTAGAGACCCACCAAACCGGGGACCCAAATCGTTGTTCGCAAATGTGAGGAAAAAAAAGACTTCGACGGCGATGAGGGACGATCGGATACTAAATAAGAGATGAAAAATGGGATTGAAGAGACGAACCCTGGTCGTTGCGGGCGGTGAAGATGATGGTCCCCGTCTCGTCCCCAACGAGGCACTCGGCGATCCTGCTCTGGCGGAGGTGCGCCGACGCCGACCGTCCCTTCTGCAGCACCGTCTTCGAGTCCACCACGTTCAGCGTCAGCGTATGCCCGCTCGTCCCCGGCTTCAGCTGGTCCACCTTCACGAACACCGGCTTCCTCTTCGCCGCCGCCGCGCCCCCTCCCTGCTGCTGCCCCGCCGCCGCCGCCGTCGACATTCTGCAGAGGAAGAGTGGAAGAAGGCGAATGGAAACCCTAACCCACGAAGTCCTGGCACTTGGAAACCCTCGCGATTTCCACAGACTGGAGCCCCACCACTCGCCGGGGATCCCACCCACCTCCGGCCCAGTTGCCCCTTCGTAGGGAAAGCATTCGGGAACTCGTGCGCCGCCGCTCAATAAACCGAACCGTTACGTGCTTGTTTTCAATTGGTTAAAGTCATAAGACGTGGCGCAGTGGTTAAGCCACTGTGAGATTGACTGCACTGAAGTGGGACTATGAATGTAGATTGCCATGTACTTTGGGGTCGACAAGTTTATTTAAGGTTTTTAACATAAATATCCCTAAAAAATATAAGTTACATCAAATATATCTCTTATTTGAATATATTATCAAAAATATCGGTTACTCTTAGGGAGAAATGTTACCGCTATTTCCCTACGATTTACTACAATCAACGAGAGGCGAATATTCCACATAATATATCATCTAATGACGTTATGATAAGTAAAATACTCAAAATATCTGTATTATGAGAGAGAGAGAGAGAGAGAGAGAGAGAGAGAGAGAGAGAGAGAGAGAGAGAGAGAGAGAGAGAGAGAGAGAGAACCCTCCTTCCTCCCCTCCCTCCTAGTCCGTCCCCCATCTCCGATAAGCCCCCTCCCTACTCCAGCTGCGGCCCACCTCTCACCGCCAACAATGGATCCAACATAGGGGCGTGCTCATAGCCGTGTGCACCACTGTCGATGTGGCGGTCGTGGAGGTCCTGGGTGTAATGTCCCAGGTTTTTTGGATATTTATCGAGTCAGGATCCGTAGATTTTGGATCACTTTCGTGGGTCCCGGAGTGTGTTTTGCGCTTTACGCGTATTTTTCCATGATGTGTCTTCGGAACTCTGTGCAGGGTGAACCGTTATGTTCTCTGACTCCGGGATAGTATTGGCGTGTTGTGCTCTTCCCGAGGATCGCGGAGGTAATTTTTTCATATTTTTTAAATTTCTAGAATTTTTGAGTTTTTCTACTAATAACCCCCACCCCTTCTCTTTCTCTCTTTCTCACTCTCTCTCTTCTCTTTCTCTCCCCCTCTCCTCCGGGCGGCCGACAAGGGCGATGGTGGGCGAGGCAGGGACTGCGTGAGGGCGAGGAGCACGAGGATGGGGCGAGGATCGAGGCGGTGGAGGCGCGGCGAGCTCGGATGCGTGTTCATGAACCGGCGGGGGTTTCGTGGCGTTTTATTCGCGGATCGGCGATCTCGGCACGTGAAATCTTCGGTGGAGGTAGGGGGATGGTTCCCTAGCTCGAGTACTTCATTTCCCTCGAGTTTTGTAGGCCGTGGTGAGCCAAGCGAATTTATTTCTCCGTCGGGGTGAAAATGTGTGATTTTGGGGTGTGAGCCGGATCTTACATTTTAATCGCATTGTTGGGGTTTAAAAGGGTCCTCTCGGTGCTAGAGAGGTTGGAGAATGATTTCCCCTTGTTTTCCCCTTCACATGGGTGTGAACGGGGCGTGAAATGGAGTTTTCGCTGTTCCTGCCGTTTTCGGGTTTCTGGAATAGAGGCAGTCGTACCAGGAACCGCCTTACCCAAGAGGCGGTACGCTGAGGACCGCTATCTAGCTACTATTTTGTCGGCAGGTTTTGTGGTCTGGAGGAGACCGCCTGGCCCTGTTGCGGTCTCGTGACTGACCGCTACTTTGTGAGTAGCGGCCGGCCGCTGGCCGCTACTTTGTGAGTAGCGGCCCAGCGCGCCCTTGGGGCACGGGTTTGTAGCCGTTGGGTAGCCCCGTGGTTTTGCGGTTAGGGCATGACCATTTTTATGGTGTTGCAGCCCAAGGATGGCCGCCTTTTCGCAGTTGCGGTCCAGGAATGGCCGCCTTGGTCCAGGAGCCCCTGGGAGGCTACAGCTCAAGGTGGACCGCCATTCGGTGGCTTGCGGTCCAGGGCGGACCGCTTCTTGATTTGACGGTCCAGGGAAGACCGTTTCCCTACCTGGTGTCCCTCGCGGGTAGCAATCCAGAGTGGACCACTAAGCTAGGTTTGCGGTCTAGGGTGGACCGCCAAGCGATCTGACAGTCTAGGGAGGACCGCCACCCTGTTTTCCGTGCTAGTTGTATTCCGATTGCGTTGTGTTGACCCCCGGTCGACCCGGTTGTGACCTAATGGTCGACCTTCAGTCTCGTGGATGTCCTGGACACCCCGAGGGTTCTGTGTCCGTATTTTTGGAGTGTCTGGAGGTACCATGCTACCTCGATTAGCGTGCCCATGGGTTTGAGGGTTCGGATGACCCCATGTGTTCCCGACTTTCATGTTCCCACTAGATCGAGTCACCGTGCATCGGTATGAGTGCGGAGGGCTGTCCCTGCACAATGTGTGTTTCTCCGGGAAGCAGTTTCCAAGTGGGTCATGTGTATGGGCTTGGACTGTGAGTCTAGTCACCCAGCCTGGGGCTAGAGGTCTCTTAAGTTCCCTTTTCGAGGGAATGGTCTCGGCAGTTGTGTGTTGGGTCCCACGTGGTGCAATAGGATCTAGAAGGAGGGGTTGAATAGATCCTTTCACGAACTTTGGCCTATTTAAAAATCTCTCAAACCAAAGCGCATAAACCACTCCTATATAACAAATAAAGTACTTAAGTACATAGCATAGCGGATTGAGTAGGAGTGGCTCAAGTGGAAACGGTAAAGCACAGTGTAAGGACTGAGTGTGATCTTATAGCACTGGACAATAGGGATCTCAACACACATTAACTGAGTGTGAGATGACTAGCTGAATGTGTGACCAAACAGATTTCTTTGACAATGCTACCAGCTAGGTGCCTGTGTGCAAGAGTGCAACAGGCAGCCAACGGGGTGCAGGTAAAACGATGAGGCCCAAATGGTATAAGGATGAAGCAAAGGTGCAGATCTAGAAGCTTGAGTGTGCAAAGAGAATAACCCCGATTGTAAATGATTAAGTGAGCACACCAACCTGTGAATGGAGATAGGGGATATGGAACAATCACATAAAGTACACAACCATAACACAGGGATTTTAAGGTGGTTCAGTTGCAGACCCACAACCTACGTCCACCCTTCACCAAATCTGGTGAAGCTTTACCACATGCTGCAAACACAGCACACTTCCTACACACAAACCGGTAGGGACGGTTTTCTACACACACACACACACACACACACACACACACACATGAGGACGAGGTCCTCCACACACACACACACACGAGGACGAGGTCCTCCATACCTGCACACAAACCGGTAGGGACGGTTCTTGATGGAATGTGATAAAACAAAAAACACAAGAAGAAAATAATACTACAAGTGCAGTGAGAAAACAACTTTCCTGATATGAAGATGAAGCAAAGGAAATGCACAATCAGAAAAGGATAACCAGACTTGTAGCACCTTGGAACAGATCTGGACACAAGTTTGATCTGGGTTCTCCTTAGGCTCAGTCTGGACGTGAGAGGGGCTGCACTTCTCTCTTGGATTCTTTTCTTTCTTCACAGCTCGAGAGACACTTCGAATGACAGTGCAAGGTTGCGAGATAATGAGGACAAAGCTGGATGGCTGAGTGAGTGGTTGGCTGGCTGGCTGCCTGGCTGAATGAGGATCCTACTTAGATCTTTCTCACGTTCTGCTCTTTCTCTCTCAGGATTGATCTTTAACTTAAGCAGCACGATGGCAGCAACAGTAGCAGCAGCATACCTTCAAGCATGGGGTCCTTCTTATAGACGTAGGTAGTCCTCCTAGTAGGAGGTTTCGGCCCGTATGTGATTGGCCCTTCATAATCTATTATTTGTCTTCAGGGACCTTTTACCTTGGCAGCCTCTGATTGGCCACGGAGGTAGCAGAAGAAGTTTCTTGCAATTTCATATTTTGGTAGACAGGAAAAAGTATGAGAGGGGCTTCCCAAGTAAGATTTGTAGCATCTTCTTTTTCTGTTGGCAGGATAGTCAAGGACGTCCTCTTGTCCTGTGCAAGCTCAGAGACAGAGTAGCTGATTGGGTGGAGGTAAAAAGTTACGTACCAGGAAAGGAGACTTTTCCCACAAATGGTATCTTGCTTTTCCACTGACCAAAAGGACTGATATAGCGACCCATGATTACCAAAGGGTTGATTGACCAAGGAGACCTTTCTAGACCTCAAAAGATGTGTTTTTGGATACCTGCGGTTCCTATTTTTGCTCTCTGGATCACCCAGTCGAAATGACAGAAGGACTGCTTAAAACGAAGGTAGTTTGGCTCACTGAGACATTTCATCAAACACCTTCTGTTGATTCAATACGGTCGGTGCAGCTTCTGGACGTGAACAGTGAGGTCGGTGCAGATAAGATCCTTGGCCTTTGGCAAGGTCAGTGCAACTTTGGATTTCTTCAGTGGAGGTTGGTGCAGTTCACAGTTCTACCAGGCATTGGTAAATGCACATATGACGCTTGGTCCTTGGCAGGGTCAGTGCACATCAGAAGCTTGGCCTAGGCAGGGTCAGTGCATATTAAGAGCCTCTTCAGTAGAGGTCGGTCCTTTAGATGAAGTCGGTGCAAGCTTTAAGGTCAGTGCACGCTTCAAGGTTCCTCGTATGCAGGTCGGTGCAAGTTTCATTCCGCCCAAGCATCTGAAGTCGGTGCATGTTTCAAATACGGTCGTTGCTCATTCCATGTCATTCCATATCAATGCACATAAGGGTCGGTGCATGTTACGATCCAAGTCTGTGCATATCAGGACGGTCAGTGCACATCTAGAGCAAACTCGGTGCACATTCATGCTACGAGCACTCAAGGTCGGTGCACATTTGGATACTTTCTTGCATGAAGGGCAGGGTCGGTGCAGCTTTCATTCTTGGAGCGTTCACGGTAGGTGCAGCTTTCATACCAATGCACATGAAGGTCGGTGCAAGTCCAGAACAAGGTCGATGCACATTTTGAAACTTCTCCAGTTTCTTCAATTTCTTGGAGCAATGATCCTAAGTAAGATCTGCCTTGATTTTTGTGCGACCTCTTGCCTTGATTTCTGTGCATTTGCACCCATAAGTAATATCACTTATCTTGATTTTTGTGCATCCAATTGCCTCAATTTCTGTGCCATTCTTGATTTCTTATTCTTTGCTTACAATGACCTAAAATGTAAGAGTGTTGACATCATCAAATGCAAATGAGACTCATCAATGAGTCATGGTTAGACATCATCAAAATAACATATATCTAACATTCTCCCCCTTTTTGATGATGACAACTATGAGTCATTATGAGTACATTGTAAGTCAAGGTGCAAAGAATTATAATCAAAAGTTGAAGCACAAAGACATTCTCTCTCTATATAGGTCTCTCCCCTTTATGCATTCAAGACTTTTACCCTTTGTGCATACCCTTGTTAATGACACATACGATTCTCTCCCCCTTTGACATCATCAAAATAACATAATAGATACAAGACATGGCACAGTTAGGAATGAAAGGGGTAAAGGAGGAGATTATTAGCACAGGATGTACAGAGTGAAGGAAGTACGTACTTGTAACACGGAAAGACAATCATTGCAATGAGCTATCTTTTTCCAATATTCCGGAAATTGATGTGGAAATACATGCCAATGGTTGGATACTTAATTATTAAAGTTGACAAGTTAGGACAACCAATACTGGAAAGCCACTTGAAGGACTGATACCAATGAATGATATGAATTTATCGAACATGGTTGAGACCCTTGGCTTGGCAAGGACAATTAAGAGTGAGTGAGGCATGACCACAGCATCATGATCCAGTAGAAGAGATAGATAAGGCAGCCAAAGAGCAAATTTGATTTTCAGATTTTTCAAATGTTTAGAGGTTTTCTAATTTTCAGATGTTTAAGATTTTCTATGCAATGTATGGGGATGAACGATGCAAGTTACAAGTGCATGATGTTGAGAAATGCAAGCCACCCAATTACATGAAAGCATGATGCCAATGATGACAGGGCTTATGCTGGATACCAATAAGTGACACCAATTGTTAGACAACATCAATGGATTCAGATACCACGTGTTAAGAATGGTGATGTAATAATGGCAACCTGAATGAGTTATGTGAACATGGCAAAAGAAGACAAACATCAAGGAGCATCAAGAGATGACTTGTTTAAGAAAGAATGGCGGTTCTTTAATCTGAAGCCAAGTTCATAAATCAGAGTTATGGATTTTTTAGAATCTCAAGTTATAGAACTCTAATGAGGCAGCCCTTACATTCAGATTGGTTTAATGCTAATGAATTCTGACCTTCTCAGTAGAATCACATAAAAACTATTTGCATTCAAGTTTAATAGAAGTGAACCAGAAACTCATATCAACACCAGGTTAACCTCCTTTTATCTTACTCATTCAATTCCATTAGCTCCTTTGAGAGTGGCCACAGTACGTATTGAGGCTAAACACTTACATGATTCTGATTAAATCCATGAGTGCTACACATTCAGATTTTTCTTATGAAACCATGTTGAAAGGTGACTTTTAGCATTTTACGAGCAATCAAGTGTAGCATTCACCTTTTGACGTGAGTGTGCGCGTTTACCAGACGCAAGCACCCCTAGTTACTAAGTGTAGCTCACCATTTTGCCTTCATTAGAACAAAGATATCATAGTTACTTACTAAGGATACGAATTTTAGATTTCTCAGTAACAGTGCCATTGCTCTGTCTTGAGCTTACTTTTAAAGAAGCCTCCTTTTGAATTGTTCCGATTCACCAAATGTTTAAAAATAATACTTAACTGAAGTTTCTCGATCAAAGATGTCTTTGTACTCAAAATAAACTTTAAGATTCAAGAAAGCATACCAAGTTAAAACATGAGAAACTAGTTTAAGTCTATTAAGCCCGAACACAAATTTTTCAAGACGATTAAACTTCAAGACTCCAGAAATCATTAATGTTAAACCAAAAGCTTTCATGACCAAGGCTGTCACAAGAGCTCTATAGAGGAAGATTCTTCTTAGGTTTTTACTCTGATTCACAAACTTAAAGACAGATTGAAGATCCTTCAAGAAGTTCAGGGCAATTCCGATCTAATGTGACATGGTGGTTTGGTTCAAGCAGAGAGCATTGTTTCACAAACTTAAAGACAAATTGAAGATCCTTCAAGAAGTTCAGGGTAATTCCGATCTAATGTGACATGGTGGTTTGGTTCAAGCAGAGAGCGTTGTATGATGGGAGAGAATCATCTAGAGCAAGAAAGGATAGAGAGCACTCCCCCTGAGGATGTGCATTGAGCTCAGACAGGAATGGGTATGCTAAGACCAGCAAGAGAATTTCAACACGGCTGGACAGGCTCCCCCTAAGAGCATGCTATCTATGCATGATGACAATAAGAGTGTGCAATGATGTAGATGGGATTATATGTTGACTCCCCCTTAACATATGCATGGGTTGGCAGTGGAAAGTGCAGCCTATAACATGAATGAGTACTCAATCAGTGGAGATGCTGCCAATTGATTATGCATTTTTGTGACCTTTTAACATGATATGCATTGGAGTGCATGAGACAACAAGATGATGCAAGCACAAAATATTTACAGTGCATTCTGAATAGAGTTGCTAATTTTTAAGCTCCCCCTTTTTGTTCAATGCTTATGGAGACAAGGCACACAACCAATGTGTTGAAACTCCACATGAGTGATGAGTTTAAATAAATACAGCCATGGCAGATATCATCAAAAGCAACGATCAAGTATTTCATATGGCTGATTAGCAAGAAGCAGACAACAACTCATCATCAAATTAATTCCAACATGGTGTTGAAGAACAGATTTCTCATGACTTATGCATCTGAAATAAGTTATCTCTGGTACAAGGCAGAGGTATGGATCTGAGACCTTTCTCACGCATAGTGTGAGTTCCAGACAAGCTCGACTTGCCTTTCTACTCTACACCATTTGATATACCAGAGGTCAGACAAGGTGTGAGCAAGAGGTCTAGCTTAGATGTTCATCTCACACCATGGGGATGTTTTAGCATTTTTCGAAAGCAAATTCAGTTTGCAGAATGTTATTGGCAACATGACAGATTTATGATGCACTATCTACATGGTTAGCCTAAACATGCAAGATGACAGAGATTAAAGGTGTTTATGTACATACATGTGCCTTGAGCTTTTATTTCAAGATGATCCTCAGCTCAGCTCCAAGGCACTCCTGCAATCAAAATTCTCATTCGGAATGTTTAGGTACCCAAGCTTTCTTAGGTCCTACAGGGTTAGTGAGATTTTTAATCAAAGAGCTCCTTTTTATCAAGACATTCAAGTCATCATTCCTCATTTTTTGACAGTCATATGCTTCATGTCCTACCATCCCACAATAAGGGCAGCACAAAGAGGATTTCTCACTCCTCTCACAACCAAGTGTGACGAGTTTCTGAGGGTGACCATGAGTGTTGATATTAGTGACGCAAGGATTGTCCTTTCTTCTCTTTTGCCAGCAGTTCTTTACTGTGTGGCCATACTCTTTGCAGCGATAACACTGAACAAGGGGTTTCTCAATTTTGTCCTTCAATTTCCAGCACTTTGACATGGTGTGTCCAGATATACCACAATGGTGGCAGTAGGAGGACTGGACTCTCTCGACTGGTTTTTTGTAGTAACTGGAATCACATTTAGACTTGCATGAAATCAGATCATTTTTCATGGCATGGCAATTATGCATTGAGTGACCATGTTGACCACAATGAAAACAAGAACCATCCTTTTATGGAAAACATGGTATCTATCAGATTTATCAAAACAAGCAATCTCATTTCTGTGTTTTTGCCTTAAGGTTTTCTTTTTCTGATTTCTATTTTGATTTCGATTCTTCTTGGTCGCAGACTATTTTGGGGATGATTGGGAAGAGGAGGCACCATCAGAGCTGGAAGGACAAATTGTGTGCAAAGTATTTTTGAAAAACTTTTTGTTCAAAGGACAGTGCCCAAATCCTTTTCTTCGGAAGCTCATTCTAGTCCCCGACAGTCTCCCTAGGCTCTCTTGGCCCTGAGCAGTTCGTGACAAAGAGTTATTCAGATCTTGGATTTCCTTTTCAAGTAAAGTGATGTGTTGTTCAGAGTTAATCAAATCTGTCTCACACGCAGCAAGCTGCTCATTCAACATGACGTTCACAGTTTTGCAGTAATCAAAATCCTATTGAATGGTAGCCAGTTCTTCTGAGTCAACAACACTAGCACCCTTACCCTTTTTACATGCTTGAAGCTTAGCAAGAAGCTCATTGTTTTACTTTTTCAAATTTTCATTTTCTTCAATAAAAGCCTTATTTTCAGTCAAGTCTGGGTTGTTTGACAAGGACTTAGATTCATCTTGAAGCTGTCTTACAGTTACTTCCAATCTAGTTATTTCAGCTAGCAAGCTTTTATTTTCATCCTCTAAGCAAGCAATGTGATCTTTATGTGTATCTAGGTCAATCATGAGAGTTTCATTCACTTGCTCAAGATAAGATAATTTTTTATAGGGAGAGCTATCCGCAAGATTATTTTCAAGCTTCTTTCTCAATTTTTTTTTTCAGACTTAAGCTTCTTGTGCTGCTTAGCCAACTCATCATATGCATCTACAAGTTCATCATAGGTAAGGTCCTCAGGATCAGAGTTTACCTGAGACGAAGATGAATTGCTTGGCTGATCTGGGCTGTTAGCCATTAGATAATGATTCCCATTTCTTCTTTGTGGATACTAGCCAGTCCATCAAGGATCTCCTTGGCCGTGCTGCAACTGGAAACAAAAGGAAACATGGTGACATCTACTCCAGCTCTTATCAGATTGAAGGTGGCATGGTTATCAACATTTTTGGTTCTTTGATCAGCTGACCAGACATCAGTATTTGATGGCAGCTCATGAGGACCATTGTATATAAGAGTCCACAATTGTAGATCTATGGAATTAACATAAATGAGCATTTTCCCTAGCCATGTAGAAAAATCTGAACCATCAAAAGTAGGCGGTAAAACCATCAAAGCATGTGTAGCAGATGAAGCCAGTTTCTCAAAATGCACTGGGATCTTTTCTCTGCAGATCGTGGGATCTGTGAATGACAGAGCTTGGCTCTGATACCAATTGTTGGGTCCCACGTGGTGCAATAGGATCTAGAAGGGGGGGTTGAATAGATCCTTTCACGAACTTTGGCCTATTTAAAAATCTCTCAAACCAAAGCGCATAAACCACTCCTATCGAACAAATAAAGTACTTAAGTACAGAGCACAGTGGATTGAGTAGGAGTGGCTCAAGTGGAAACGGTAAAGCACAGTGTAAGGACTGAGTGCGATCTTATAACACTGGACAACAGGGATCTCAACACACATTAACTGAGTGTGAGATGACTAGCTGAATGTGTGACCAAACAGATTTCCTTGGCAATGCTACCAGCTAGGTGCCTGTGTGCAAGAGTGCAACAGGCAGCCAACGGGGTGCAGGTAAAAATGCTGAGGCCCAAATGGTATAAGGATGAAGCAAAGGTGCAGATCTAGAAGCTTGAGTGTGCAAAGAGAATAACCCCGATTGTAATTGATTAAGTGAGCACACCAACCTGTGAATGGAGATAGGGGATATGGAACAATCACATAAAGTACACAACCATAACACAGGGATTTTAAGGTGGTTCGGTTGCAGACCCACAACCTACGTCCACCCTTCACCAAACCTGGTGAAGCTTTACAACACGCTGTAAACGCAACACACTTCCTACACACAAACCGGTAGGGACGGTTTTCCACACACACACACACGAGGACGAGGTCCTCCACACACACACACACACGAGGACGAGGTCCTCCACACCTACACACAAACCGGTAGGGACGGTTCTTGATGGAATGTGATAAAACAAAAAACACAAGAAGAAAATAATACTACAAGTGCAGTGAGAAAACAACTTTCCTGATATGAAGATGAAGCAAAGGAAATGCACAATCAGAAAAGGATAATCAGACTTGTAGCACCTTGGAACAGATCTGGACACAAGTCCGATCTGGGTTCTCCTTAGGCTCAGTCTGGACGTGAGAGGGGCTGCACTCCTCTCTTGGATTCTTTCTTTCTTCACAGCTCGAGAGACACTTCGAATGATAGTGCAAGATTGCGAGGCAAAGAGGACAGAGCTGGATGGCTGAGTGAGTGGCTGGCTGGCTGGCTGAATTAGGATCCTACTTAGATCTTTCTCACGTTCTGCTCTTTCTCTCTCAGGATTGATCTTTAACTTCAAGCAGCACGATAGCAGCAGCAGCATTTCTTCAAGCATGGAGTCCTTCTTATAGACGCAGGCAGTCCTCCCAGTAGGAGGTTTCAGCCCGTATGTGATTGGCCCTTCATAACCTATTGTTTGTCTTCAGGGACCTTTTACCTTGGCAGCCTCTGATTGGCCACGGAGGTAGCAGAAGAAGTTTCTTGCAATTTCTTGTTTTGGTAGATAGGAAAAAGTATGAGAGGGGCTTCCAAGTAAGATTTGTAGCATCTTCTTTTTCTGCTGGCAGGATAGTCAAGGACATCCTCTTGTCCTGTGCAAGCTCAGAGATAGAGTAGTTGATTGGGTGGAGGCAAAAAGTTACGTACCAGGAAAGGAGACTTTTCCCACAAATGGCATCTTACTTTTCCACTGACCAAAAGGACTGATATAGCAACCCATGATTACCAAAGGGTTGACTGACTAAGGAGACCTTTCCAGACCTCAAAAGATGTGTTTTTGGATACCTGTGGTTCCTATTTTTACTCTCTGGATCACCCAGTCGAAATGACAGAAGGATTGCTTAAAACGAACGTAGTTTGGCTCACTGAGACATTTCATCAAACACCTTCTGTTGATTCAATACGGTCGGTGTAGCTTCTGGATGTGAACAGTAAGGTCGGTGCAGATAAGATCGTTGGCCTTTGGCAAGGGCAGTGCAACTTTGGATTTATTCAGTGGAGGTTGGTGCAGTTCACCGTTCTACCAGGCATTGGTAAATGCGCATACGACGCTTGGTCCTTGGTAGGGTCGGTACACATCAGAATAGGCAGGGTCAGTGCATATTAAGAGCCTCTTCAGTAGAGGTCGATCCTTCAGATGAAGTCGGTGCAAGCTTTAAGGTCAGTGCCCACTTCAAGGTTCCTCGCATGCAAGTCGGTGCACATCTTGAACTTCATCAGGAAGGTCTGTGCATAATGAGGAGCAGGGTCCGTGCACATGGGCTTGACATCCCTTGAGAGGTCGGTGCACATTTGGATGCTTGGCCTTGTCCTGGGTCGGTGCAGTTCTTAAGTAACACCGATCCAGCCTGATGAACCAGGTCTGTGCAGCATAGAAGTCGGTGCACTTCCTGAGCAAGGTCCGTGCACACTTTGAGCTTAGTGAGGTCGGTGCACATTTTGAAATTTCTTCAATTTCTTCAATTTCTTGGAGCAATGATCCTAAGTAAGATCTGCCTTGATTTTTTTACGACCTCTTGCCTTGATTTCTGTGCATTTGCACCCATAAGTAATATCACTTATCTTAATTTTTGTGCATCCAATTGCCTCAATTTCTATGCCATTCTTGATTTCTTATTCTTTACTTACAATGACCTGAAATGTAAGAGTGTTGACATCATCAAATGCAAATGGGACTCATCAATGAGTCATGATTAGACATCATCAAAACATCATATATCTAACATTGTGAACTACCTCGTGAGTCATCGTGCCGAGGTTTCTGACCCTAGGGTTAGGGCAGATTGACGGCGTGGAGCTATCCCTGTACGACAGTCTTGACCCCGAGTCTTGTGACTCAAAGATCGTTGTATTTAGTAGGTCTAGTGGGCTGTCCAGAGTCTGATGGCGTCGTGCCACCTATTACTCTGTGTTACTCGTGATGGGTGTGTGATTGGCTTTTCGTGTTCACGTTTAGTGACCTCCCACTGGTCGTAGCCTTCTTACGGCACGCGTATGCTGACCCACCCGGGAGTGATGGAGCAACTTACCCGAGAGGGATGATTTTTAGGCTGGTTATCGTAGGGCCCCCATGCGTAGCCTGAGTCCGGGCTTCGGGGGACGAACCAGCTAGAGGATATGACCTAGGGTGCATGGTCTATGTGTGCACACTTAGTTGGGGGTTGTCGAACCCGCGCTGACGAGCCGACCCCAGCTAGTCCTTGTTCGTGGTGCTGGTTATTGTTGTGTCTCTGTCTCCGCCTGGGGCGTCGCAGCGAGACACTTGAGGCGCCGACTAAGACGTCAGTGGACGCATCCAACTTTGCTTCTAGTGGGTAGTGCTCCTATCATTTGACGTGAGTTTCACGTGACTCAAGTTTCTGTTTCCCGTCTGCGAGACGTGATTTTACGTGTAGTTTCCGAGTGTGTTCCTGAGGTAGAGGTCTAGGGTTTTTGTTGAGCGTCACCGAGGGTATTCCCTAGACGGTGTTGGTTTCACGACGGCGAGGTCGTGACCGTGTTCCTAGACCGAGTGGTCTTGGGTTGGGCCTTTGTCTGCGAGACGGGCCTCCGCGATAGGGTTGTCGGGACGTGTTTTCTGGCAGCGTAGCAAGAGGTCTTTCCGTTAGACCGGTGTTTCCCCGACTCGAGATTGGGGCATGTTGCCTAGTATAGTAGGAGTAGCTGTAGAGCCAAGGTTTTCCAGGACACCGAGTGTCGTTCCTGCTGTTATTGTTGCTTTCTGCTACCGTCGTTGTTTGCGGTTGGGGTTCCGCGGGACCCCTACTGAGCCAGTGACAGGAGGCTCACCCCTGCGTTTCAGGTGCGGCGATTCTTCCTCGAACTTCGAGGGTGCTGTGCTGAGGTTCTTAGTTGCCAGCTCGTCGGGCCGAGTGTTCACTCGATGTTGGATACGTTCTTCTTCCTTAGACTGTACTTTTGTTGGACTGGACTCTGTTATAGTTAGATTATTTATTTCTGTTAATTGTTGAATTATCCTGTATTATTTCCTATTTCCTTGTACCTCCACACTCCTTTTAGCCCTTCTGAGCCCTCCGGCTCATGGGCGGCAAGGCAGGATTCGAATGGTATCGGGCTCTTCCCGGTATCCGGATCTTGGGTCGTTACACTGGGCCAATGTTTCTCCCCTCACCCTAGCTCTTCCCTCCCCACCAGAGTTCCCCCTAGCTCCCTTATATCCCCGCTAGAGTCGCCCCGTCAGCAAACCTCAAACTGGAGAGCTACTATTCTATTTCTTGCCCCCAATTCACATCTCTCTCACTCTCTCTCCCCACAATTTCTCTTTTGCCATTTTTCTCCCATCTTCCCTCATGTAGTTGCCTACCCCAAGTACAAGAGGCACGTCCACAAGAAGAAGACATATTAGGCCCAAGATCGTGACAACCAATTCAAGGTCAGCAACATTGTCCAACTCGAGAAGTCCCACCCCATCAACAAGAATAAAGCATTCCTTACCGTTCCCGCCACCCCCCAGGAGCGGCCACAAGCTTGCCGAGCCCTCTTATCAGGACCTTGTAGTAGATGGAGCAACTAAAGAAGAGCTTCAATGACGCCACCGATAGGGGCGGGGGTGCTCCCAGCCAACCTCTCCATCTGGCGAAACCCCTCCACTACTACTCCACCCCCACCCCAACCTAGTTGGTTCCCCTCCCCCTCATCGTTGGCATCCCCCTCCACTATTGCTCTTGCTCCCACCCCTAACCCAACTGGTGATATTACTCTCCCCCCTACAGCCGGCGGCACTACCGTCCCCCCTCCCCATTAGGGTTTCCATGGAGAGAGAGAGAGAGAGAGAGAGAGAGAGAGAGAGAGAGAGAGAGAGAGAGAGAGAGAGAAGAGGGTAATATGAGGGTAGGTTAGTAATTTCACCTCTTAACATGTATTTAACTCGAGTTAAACCAACCAGAGTGATGATAGGAGAATAACTATAATATTTCTCCCTAAATGGAGGGTATTCTTGATAATATACTCAAATGAGAGGTATATTTGACATAACTGCTATTTCGAGAGGCATTTATGCAAAAAACCATTTTATTTATTTGCATCAAAGTTTACTTAGATTGTGTATCTTTTGTTACTCATGAGTTGACATCCTTAAATAAGTTTTGATGTCATTCAACGTGTCCTAATGTCACACACACATCGATGTATACTAGTTGCCCAACTTTAAGAAAAAAAAAGAACTATCTACCTTTTTTTTTGCATTTTTAGTGTTTCAGATGATGTTCAAGTTTTCTTGTGCGCGTATATGCTCTCAAGAGAATGATCATGCTTGAGCTCTTCAAATCATGAACATACTCCAAAACATGTTTGAGCTCTCTAGAGCACAAACATGCTCTATCATGCTCTCGAGAGGATAAACATGTTCCAGAGCATGTTCGTGCTTTTTGAATAGCATGTCTAAAGCACAAATATGCTCAACAGTATTCTAAAATTCTATAAAAAAAGGCAAACATGTTTTCCCAAAATTAGACATCCCATGTGCACTCACATATGTACGACATTAAGTGCATTTAACGACGATAAGGCATATTTGAAAGATGCCAGTAGATTCATGTGGGGGTAGAGGCAAGTGATATCACATGATTGAGTAACATATTCCACATAGAATTTGGCATGGAAAATGGTGTAATAAGTAACATTTTTGTTACTTTGGGCTGGATTATCGGGTTGTGTCGAGTCCAATTATATGTGGGCCAAGATGAATAAAAGTCTTATTTGGAAAGATTTTGGGATCAAATCTCATGGCATAGGCTGTGATATATGAAGGAGAAATTATGTTATGAGTTTCTAGAGCTTACATGGGTGAGTTTCTCATAGGCAATAAGATTCATGTAGGAATATGGTGGTGATTTTAGGATCTATAATAATCACCTAATGATACATTTGGTTAGATATTAATTTTGATATTAATATTTTAGAGTGTAATTGATAATAATGTAGAAGTAGTATCTAGGATGACAATTAAAGAGGAATAATGAAATTAGAAGTGGAGAAAGATGAGTGATTGTCATTTTTTTGGACTATCACAGTCAGAATTGTATTATCTCTAATATATGTTTGGATTCGTATTAATTTGTTGTGGCATTACACTCATTTAACATGATACTATTAAAATTAATAGAATAAAACCAAACACCCTCTATCGATATATCAATATCAAAATTGATATTAAGAAAAGGTATTTAACACAACAATAGAGCTCCCCTTATAGAAGACAAATTGATTGCATTTATGTAAATAAGTGCAACTGAGGGAAGAACTGGAACAATTGTATGCCCTACAAGTCAATTACTTGTGAAGTGGTAATGTAATTTCTTATATATTCTCGTTCGTATTGATAGTATTAATGGCATTTTATTTATTATGTCTCAATAACTAAAGTGTGTATTATCGCTTGATGTGATGAAGTCTTTGAACGCATACTAAGAAGATCGGATCATAATGAGATTATGATACTCAGACCAACCTTTCAGATGTATATGTTCTAAATGCTCCTTGTCATAGGATCTTTGAGACGTGACATCAAATAATCCAAATAGATTAGTACACATGATATCCTCTCATATAATGAGGGTGACTAATCTCATAGTCACTGGTATAGAGACATTAAGATATATGTGTAGGTGCCCATTATAAGAATAGGGTTCACTGAAAAGATTTGATTATGAATTTCTAGATGGTAATTATATCTGACTGTCAATCAAGAGATTCTTCAATCACAGTAGCATAGTTGATATTTGAATATGAGTCACTAAGGATATCTTGCATGGGAATTTCTGTGTTTTTATTTCTGGCAAAGGGACTTTAGTCATAAGTTTTTGATGCTCAAGTATTCAGATACAACAGAATACATGCGAAGGCGATTGTGACAACAATGGATCATTTACTCTCAGATATAACATGAGAGAGAATGTCTTATGAACTATACTCAGTTAAATCATTGGCCAAGGTAGACAATTTCCTGAAAAATGAGTTTTCTAATGGGATTTAGTGTATAGAGTTCATCCTGTCAAAAGTAAGAAGGGTTTGATAGTATGACCATACCCTTAATTATGACCAGGGACATTGTGTATAAATGAAGGACTATAATTATGTGATAACTATAGGTGGAAAGGTCCGAGAGTAGTTTAATAGACCATCTTTGTCTTCCGGGGTCACGAGTGGTGCTTGGTACTTACTGTGACCTGAAAGGCTAATAAAGGAATGACTATGAGATGATTATTCATCATGAGATGATAAATTAATTATTTGAGTCATAAGATGATTAAATAATTAATTTCATGTTAAACATTAATATGGAAAAGCTAAGGAGTTTTTAAGCTTAATGGGCCTAAAACCAAACTGACGCTGGGTCTAGAGGGTCACACATATTAGGGTTATGGACGACGAGAGTATTTGTGTAATTATAGACTTATGAGGGTTTTTGTGAAAAATCAAAGAGTGTATAAATAGTTACATGACGGGAACCCTAGGCCAAGCATCTAGGTCTCCCCTGATTGGGCCACCGCCTCTCTCTCTCCACCGAGAGTAGGGCACCCTCCTTTCTTCGGAAGCGCACCCTCCACTCTCCTCTCTTCTATCTCATCTCGTCTCCGTCCTCTCAAATGTTGAGATTCTACTAGAAGAAGGCCTTGGAGATCGTTCGAGGAGCGTTTTGTGGAGAAGACTTTGTTGTCTGTGCCAGTGTGGATACTGCTAGAGACCGGACACTTGCGTGGTTGATTATCACCATGAGGGTACTACTCCGCTTTGTTTTAATCCTTACATTGCAGAGGCATAGATCGGATCTTTCCTCTATAGATAATTAATGGGAATCATGCCCGAGTGATCAATGACGCCGGGATAAAAAGAGCATTTACTATTTCTGCTGCGTTCTTCATGATCTTGACTCAGATCCTTATAATGATATCAGAGACAGGTTGATCGCTTGTGATTCCCACATGTTTTTCAGATTTTTTTGGTGATTTTTGTAGTTAATTTTTTTGGTTTTTCATGGCTATGGCGAACCTCATGTGATGAGGTTGATCTCCATGGGATGGGGATCGGATTGTCAAGGCACTACAAGAAAATAGACTTTTAGGGGCATTTCAAAACTGTCCAAAAAATGGAGATAAATGCCCTAAAAACCTTTAGGGGAAGTTTGATTAGTTTTAGGGGCAATTTAAAATATGCCCATGTTGCCTCGGTCCCTAAAAGTTTTTGGGGCACTTTTTGAAAAACGCCTCTAATAATGTCATTAGGGGAACTAAAAATTACCCCTACATATTTTAATAGGGGTAATTTTGTTGACCAAATGCCTCTGATGAACATGTTTTAGGGGTAATTCCTCCTTCAAACTGTCCCAAATAACTTATTTTAAGAATAGTCATCTAAAAGCCACCCTGAAATAATCACTTGAAAGAATGTATTTTAGGGGCATTTTCTTCCATAAATTGCCCAAACAACCAATCTGTAGCGGCCCTAATTTTTAAATATTACACCAAAAAAACCATCCTACAATGCAAAAATTAGAGTCAACATTCCTAACATGCAATCAATACACATATCTTATTCTTCGTAATTCATTGACATACACAAACACTGACCATTATACAACACGAGTATAAAAATTGTCCACATTTTAACATAAACATAAATAGGACATGGTACTCATTGACAAACATAATGTCTTAGATGGATCTAAGAAGAGAAGGAAGAAGCTCGACACCCCGAGTATCCTCACCTTCCTCCTCGTAATACGCCCCTGAACCATTATGCTGCCACTCCAACGTGCTATTAGGGTTTGACTAGAGGGCCTTACCCACCTATTTATAGAGTTTAGCTAACCCTAGAGTTCAATTCAACCTTGGATAATCATGGGAGAAAAATCTACCCAAATTTTGGGCTTATCCAAAATAAGCGTCACCACCCCCAATTCTACCCTCCTAGGGTTAGGGTAACTAGAGGAAAATGGCCTTCCCTAAGTGTACTAGGGTTTAGACTAAGAACTAGGCCCAATTAACCCAAAATTAATGCCTATTTAGCATATTTAGATTAGGGTTTATATTAATTCCGAGTTTTCTCCTTTTTAGCCCAATTTAGGGTCCATTACATCACCCATTATTTCTGAAGTTCCTTTTTTGGGTTTTTCCTTAAATCAATTATTATCATTATCGAGGAATTTTTCTTCTATTTTGGCCTATTCATTTAATATTTTATTATCAGATTGTTACATTCTCCCCCACTTAAAGAAATTTGGTCTCCAAATTCATTGTACGCACTTAAGAATCCAAATGGGATATAATTACTGACCTAAGAATAATTCCGAATATTTTTCTTTGATGGCATATTCCAGCCCCCAAGTACCTTCGTCGATTCCTCGCCTACTCCATTGCACTTTGACCATTGGTATAGCTCGATTCCTTAATTGATACTTTTGGTCCAGAATCTTGATCGGTCTTTCCTCATATGATAAGTCTTTTTGCAGCACCAAATCATTATACTGGATCACATGCGACGGGTCGTACACGTACTTCCTCAGGATCGAGACATGGAAGACGTCATGAACACCGGCTAGATGTGGAGGTAACGTTAGTCGATAAGCAACTTCTCCGACCCTTTCCAGAATCTCAAAGTGACCTATGAATCTTGGACTTAACTTCCCTTTAACATCAAACCTTTGAATTTCATGAGCGGGTGAGACTTTCAAGAAGACATGCTCTTCCACTTGAAATTCTAGGTCTCTCCTTCTATTGTCGACATAGCTTTTCTGTCGAGATTGAGCGACCTTTAGTCGATCCCTGATAATCTGAATGTGCTTAGCTGTATCATACATGAGGTCCGATCCCAATAATTGCTTTTCTCCAACCGCATCCTAACACAAAGGTGATCGGTAGCTTGTACCATACAATGCTAGGAAAGGGGCCATCTGTATACTTGATTGATAAGTATTATTGTAAGCGAACTCGATCAGGGGCAAATATTCATGCCAATTGCCTCCAAAATCTATCACACAAGCCCTTAACATCTCCTCAATAATTTGGTTCATTCTTTCCATTTGCCCAACAGTCTGAGAGTGAAAAGCTGAGCTGAAATTCAATCAAGTACCCAATGAGGATTGCAAGCCCTACTAAAAATGAGATGTAAATCTCGGATCTCTATCTGACACAATAGATGTCGGAATACCATGTAGCCTCACAGTTTCCTTCATATACAAAGCAGCCAAGATATCCACTATTGTGGGGATGGATTTTATTGGGATCCTTAATGTTTATTTATTATTTTGGGTTATTTGCGTAGGCGTGCCAGTCACTAAGTGACAATTTATTGTGCGCTCGATCTGACTTAGTCAGACGATTGTGAAGTCCGTGTCGGAACCGGCAGTCCATCATACCGAAAAGGTTATGACGTTAATTACATCTTCGAGAGGGAGGAAAACCCTTGATTAATTGCCAAGATAATGGGCCACCGGGGGCTGAACAAATACAGAAATGTAAGCAAGTTAACGGACGAGATCTATACACACGTTCAAGTATGTAATACAATCATGTTATTAATTTGACCTCCGGTACATGACGGGAAACATAGGTCTGAGGATCACCATCACGTAAAGCGAGAGCTTTCAGTCGGGTGTAACCCGACCTTCCGCTAATCACCATTTGATATACCGAAGTTTCAAGCAAGCAAGCATGCAATGAAATGGTGGAATATATGTATAACCATACACACAGTTGTATGCTCTAGTAGAAATATGATTAAAATAAGGTTTGATTATTGATTTTTATTGCTAATATTATAATTTATTCAGAACTTAACTCTTAATCATTTGCTTAAGCTTAAGGGTTCTCAGGCCATTGACGGTGGCAAGAGTCGACCTGGGGACCAAGGGAGGTCGACCAGGATCATGACAAGGTGGATTGATGGCAATGTGAAGAGGGGATAAGGTGAGTCGGCGGCAAGGGGGACGAACGTGGTGAGTCGGTGCCGAAGGGGGGTGAACGTGGCTATATGAGGATGAAGAAGGGAGATGGGTCGATGTGGTAGATGGGATGCATCGGTGCTATGCGAGGATGAAGAAGGGAGATGGGTCGGTGCGGTAGATGGGGCGCGTCGGTGCTAAGGAGGGGATGGATCGGTGCCTTTGGGGCTCAAAGCCAGGGGAGTCGACATAACGGGGGAGGAGTTGGCACCTTTGAAATTCGAAAGGGGGTGAGGAAAGGAGATGAGTCGGTGACCATGGCGCTTTGAAGAAGGGATGAGGCGGTGTGGCAGGAGGTGAGTCGGTGGTCATGGCGCCGACTCATGGAGGCCGCCGCCGACTCATTTTATTGTGAGGGAGCTTGTGCCGACTCGTGAGATTTTCGAAAGGGATTCGACTCTTTGAGCCAGGGAATAGACTCAGATGATCTGAGGTTGATGCAAGGGAGCTTTTGCTTGGCTTTTAGGAATTAGATTGACCATAGAGCACTGTTGATTTGAGTAGTTGCCTTTACTCAGTCCAACTTTTGAGGAGATGAAATGAGGCTGATAAGTTTATTAGGTTAGAGTTCTTTATTTAGTTCAGTTCCACACTCCACCATCTGTGCGAGGTTTGTACTCAAGCACAGGAAAACAAGTTGCAAGCCTCTCTTGTGTAGGGAAAAGGGCCACATTGAGGCCATTCATCACTCAAGCTGTCGATCTCAAACCGAGGTCATGTTAGAGCAGAAAACTTTTAAGTACGACGAACAATCAAGAAGGAATCCGGGAAAATTTGGGCAACATCTCCCCTTATTTTAGAGGATTGTGGGAGATGCAATTGAGAATCACATGGAGTGAAACTCAGTAATCGAGAGGCCGAATATGGTGATCTCGTAACCTGAATTGATTATGGAAACCTTGAGGACTAGCCTGCTAAGGGTCCTAACAATTCAGGTTGGAGTCTAGAAACATGGGCGTCCAATGTTGCCAACTGGGTGGCGTTTCATTTGTTTATTGTCCACTCTGTAGGAGGGGCTTCTATGAGAACATACCATGGTATGGTAGACCTCCGAGAACCCAGGGTGGTCCAAAACCATCGAATGAATTAGAAACATTAAAATGGGGATTTCCCCCTCCCCGGTGATGGATTCACATACACATACAAGAGACGATTGACAGGGCAGGGGAGCCGTTATCCTGACCAAAGAAGATGCAAAACATGCTATCGAGCTTAGCATACTTGCATCCTCACCATGGACGGGGGTTGGCGAACTAATAATCTTGGTGAAAACCTGAGAGCCCTCCCCAGAGGTCTAAACAAGGCAATCCCGGCCAGGAAGGTGAGCTCATGCCTGGTTTTGAGAGTATAGGGATGGGGTGCTCAAGAGAAAAGACGCTCTGGGATAATTCATCAAACACCAGACGAGATATACAACAACTGTCAAAGTTTGACATAGGAACAAAACTAATCGATGTTACCATTATAACTGGAAACTCACACCTCCTTTTGGAGGGCACCGATACCCCTACAAACCATTGGAATGGATGAAGGGGCACACAGAGGTCTCCCAGTAGTAGCATATCCACCCACTCGTTGTTAATCATAAGGCATGAGCTCACAGATGCACCCTTACCATTTGATTACATTGATAAACACTACGCATGCGAAAGAAACAGACGATAAAACCCATGGAATCCCGGGGAGGGGATTTCGCTGTCCTCCTTCGGGCGTGGCCATTGGCCATTCTAGCAGTGGGGCTTTGAGTAGAACACTACAAAATCCCCGAGCGATCAAAGGATATCATCAATGGATGTAGGGCCTCCTCACGATCGGGATGTAGGTTTCGTTGCTCAGTAAAGAAACGGAGGCTATCGGAAAACAATTAGAGAGGGCGGAGGATTAGAAGAACCGATATGAACATTCAGTGAAACAAACACCTGGATGCAAATGTATGAACGTAGAAGATGAAGGACACAACAATATCTAATTCATTTCCTTAAGAAAAGAAAGAGTACAAGCGAATTAGATGAAAGAAAAGAAAACGAAGGTTGAGGGTGAAGCTATGAATCCCCTTCGGACTCTCCTACAGTAGAGACCTACCTAGCAACTCTCTCTCTCACTCTTCACTTCCTTCACCTTCACCTCTCCGTCCTCTTCTCTCTTTTTCCTTTAGTTTCTCTATTGCTCTCTCCCTTTCTTTTGTCTTCCTCTTCCTGTGTGTTCCTCTTTTTTTTTGTCTTCGAAGGCAGGTGCTCCTTTTATAGGTGAAACAGAGTATCACCCATGGGATGGGATGGCTCCCCCAGCACCGAATCACCGCCCGCCAGCGCCTAAAGGTGCCACCGATTTACGTGAGGAATGCCCCACCGACTCAACAAAACAAGCACCGCCGACTCATGTTAAAGCAAGGGTGCACCACCGACTCAATGGCACAAGTAGGGTGCCACCTAATCAAGATATGTGAGGGTGCCGCCGACTCATTCCGTGGCATTTTTTGTAATTTTGTCATTTCACCCTGTAACTGACTCCGATGTAAGCCTGACGTCCAGAGCAACCTTGGGTTTGATGCAGTGGCCTCGGAGTATGGATTTCATTGTTTCTGGGTCCCGATTTGCAGTTTCTGGTGATTTTTGGCACATGCCAAACCCGTGTCGATTTGCTCAGGTTTTGTCCTGATTTGGCCTTCGGCACTACGATTTGTACCGCCAACTTCATTTCATAGGTATGTGGAGTATCTTCATCCAGAGGACTATCCCCTGAAGCATTCTCGCCCTGATTGGATGACTTTTCGGCCACTTACGAACCGTTCTGGCATTTCGCGTGTGCTGATCGGATTACCTGGGTTTTCCGCTGATTAGGCCTTCGGCACATTATTATGCAGAATCAGGGACATCTCTTCATCTCGGGAATATTTCTTATCAGGTGGGGGAACCACCCGATACATTTTGTCCCAGTTAGACGAGGACTGAGGGTATGTTCGGCATGACGGAGTCGATGCCGGCTCATTGTGTCTGTTTGATTTTGACAGACGTATGGCATTGACGATTTGCCGTAGACTTATTCCATTATCCTGAGATGATGAGTTATGAAGTCCCTGATGCTCTTGTCAGGTAACCTACGGCTTCAGTGGTCCGAGAGGACCTATCTTTGAATTTCTTCTTATCGCTGGGTTGGCGATCTCCAGAAACATGATTACCATACAGTAATATTTTAGACGTCAACAAATGCCCCCTAGCCGTGGGTATCGTGAGCGAGGGACAAGCAGAGCGGGGCCCGCGGATGTACTTGTTTCATTAGGGCTATTGAAAGTGGGGTCCACTTCATTCGGAGACTCATCTCATGGGAGTGAGATGATCATTGACTTTGACTTTCTTGACCCAATTGAGTTGGTGCCGCTTCCTGACCCACTTGAGTCGGCACCGCGCCCTAGCCTTCTTGAGTCGATGACGACTCGACTTGATTGAGTCGGTGACGGCTTGACACGTTTGAGTCGGTGACGGCCTGAGCCATTTGAGTTGGTGACGGCCTGAGCCATTTGAGTCGGTGCCGCCCGTTGAGGTGATCCGGTGGCGGCTTGGTCCAAGCGGAGCGATGATTCGGTGAAGGGGTGAGGCGGTGCGGGCACCCGCCGATTTACTTTCTTTTCTTTTTTGAAACCCTACTTCCACTGGTTGCTTTTGTGAAGGATCCCATCACCCCTGTAGGGCCAGTTCCACCATTGGAGGGTGTAGCGCCATCGCTCCCTACTCCTCAGTTGGAGTCTTTCAAGTTCTCCCCTGGTGAAGGGGCAGTGCCTGTGTGGAGGCCACTTGCGCTGCGGCTTCCCAGCAGATATCTCAAGACAACCATCCTTGGTGAGCTTGTGAGGATTTCTGGGCTTGATCACATCATGGAGCAGTTGCAGCCTTCCCCATTGGCCATCGAACAAGGGCCGATCGATGATATCACTAATGTCGGGGCAGCGCTGTCAGAATCCCAGGGGACGGTGGCCGACAGAGCAGCTAATCTGGCGATTACTGCCGAATCGGAGCTTGAGAAAACAATTTTGATAGGAGAACCTGAAGAATCCTCTCCCACCGGCCTAGAGCAAACTTCTGATCTCAGGCTTGAAACTTCCAACTCGGCACATGAAACCAGGGGTGAGTCTACAACTATTATTCCCACCCTGCCTGCATTTGTCGAGGAGAGTCAGGAGGAGTCGGTAGCAGCTTCGAAGGAGGCGATGACAGTTTCAGACCTGTCAATGACGTTGCCATCCTCCTCGTTGGCGCCTTCTGATGCACTCTGGGCCGAAATCGATAGTAGGGTGGAGTTTCATCTGCCCTAAGCCGTACCCCTTGGGTTATCTTCTTCAGACGAGATGGGCCGAAATCGATAGTCGGGAGGAGTCGGTAGCAGCTTCGAAGGAGGCGACGACAGTTTCAGACCTGTCAATGACGTTGCCGTCCTCATCGTTGGCGCCTTCTGATGCACTCTGGGCCGAAATCGACAGTAGGGTGGAGTTTCATCTGCCCGAAGCCGTACCCCTTGGGTTATCTTCTTCAGACGAGATGGTGTGGTAGAATCTTAACATGCTACATCATATTATGTTGACCCACAGAGATTTGACTTATTTGCAGTTACAGGACATAGAAGAGTGAGTTACTTTTGGGCTTCAAGCCTACGGATGCCCTTTAGAAGTATGGACGCAGCGGGTGCTTCTGCTACTAAAATTTGTCAATTGGAGGGAGTATCTCGACCATATTTTGGGGGACCAGGCGGTTGCCCTAAAACTCCAACGTGCTGAGTGTCGGACCACTCTCCAATCGTCTGAAGAAACTACGCAGCAACAAAGGGAGGCCGCCAAGACTGCCTGCCGTCATATTGACTACCTACAGAAGAAGATATCAGGGCTCTTGGCCAAACTTGCTTAGGCCAAAGAGGACATGCAGAACTCTGAACAAGTGCGAGTGCGGAGCCTGGATGAAGCCATGCTTGCAGAAAGTCGGGCCATTACTTTTCAAGAGGAGTTAGCAAGGCTCGAAGCTGAGGAATCTCTCCTGGAGGAACTCTCCAGACACCCTTCCTTGGGGATCCTGGAATTCGAAGATATCTTCCGCCGGTTGTCTTAGTAGTCAACCCGTTCTACTGTTAATTTGTCTCTTTTTTTTTCTTTTGCGCACTTCATGTGTACCGGGGGATGCCCGACGATGTCATGTAATTCTTTTTTTTTGTGTGCAATGAAGCTGCTCTAATTTCTGCTTTGCATATTCACTTCTGAATCACAGCTTCTTCTTCTTCTTTCTCTTGGTTAAAGCTAAATAGGGGAGTATTGCTAATCTATCAAGCCCGAGGCACACTAGGTGCTAAGGCAGGAGAGCGCTCATGCCTTCAAGGAAGGTATGAGGGGTTCGCTCCACCGCGGCGTAGGCTTCTCCTGCGGGTGAGATTCGATTAGCCTAGGTGAGAGGTATCATCGGCTTAATGTCGAAAGCTCAAGGGGATTTATTCGTTGGTAAGGCCGAAATGTTGGGTGAGTGGTTTGTTCAAAGATCTCGCTGAAGGTGATGGGATCCAAAAATGAGTTTGTTCATCGGCATTGGTGAAATGCCAAAGCAAGAGAGTTTGTCTACCGACGGGAACGAAAGGTCCGAGTCGTCATTTATTTATTGATTTCGCCGATGATGACAGAAATCGATAGTAGGTTTGTTCATCGGCATGGGTTAGATACCAAAAAAAACTTTGTAACAGCATAGGCGTGAGGCTTACGCCGGTGGGACATGTGAGATATTCTTATACAGGAACCCCTGCGATCAAGCTAGGAACTCGACCATAGGAGAGGCCTCCCGATTAGAAGATATTGTATGGTTTTTTTTAGTTAGCACATTACCGGCACATGCGCCCTTTTGGGTTTTCACCGACATCGGCCCGCTCTTGCTTTTGCCCACGCGCCCTTTCAGGTTTTCACGTGGCGGGGTACCCAATTTTTTCCTGTAGCGCCCTTTTAGGTTTTCGCCACAGCTCGGTCGTGCCCAGGATGCCTGAACAAGTCTGGTGGGGGATCTCTATTTTAAGCCCCAATTTTTTGAAGGATAGACACATTCGCCATTCCCTAACGGGGTGTTTGGCAGTGGTTTAGTTGGATCACTATCGTCAGACTGATGCCGAAGCAAAGATGGGTTTAATCGGCAATGAGGATGAAAGGTCCGGGTTAACGGTATGTTAGCCGATCTCGCAGATGATGCCGAAGATTAGGGTTGGTTTGTTCATCGGCATTAGCTAAATGCTAAAGCAAAGATAAGCTTAAATTATTAACGAGGATGAAAGGCCTGGGTTAACGGTATAGTGGCTGATTTTGCCGATGATGACGAGGATCAACATTTGGTTTGTTCATCGGCATTGGCTAGATGCCGAAGCAAAGATAGGTTTAGTCATTAACGAGGACGAAAGGTCCGGGTTAACGGTACATTGGTTGATTTCGCCGATGATGACGAGGCTCAGCATTTGGTTTGTTCATCGGCATTGGCTAGATGCCGAAGTAAAGATTGGTTTAATCATTAACGAGGATGAAAGGTCCGGGTTAACAGTATATTGGCTGATTTCGTCGATGATGACGAGGATCAGCATTTGGTTTGTTCATCAGCATTGGCTAGATGCCGAAGCAAAGATAGGTTTAGTCATTAACGAGGATAAAAGGTCTGGGTTAATGGTATATTAGCTGATTTTATCGATGATGACGAGGATCAGCATTTGGTTTGTTCATCGGCATTGGCTAGATGCCGAAGCAAAGATAGGTTTAGTCATTAACGAGGACGAAGGGTCCGGGTTAACGGTATATTGGCTGATTTCGCCGATGATGACGAGGATCAGCATTTGGTTTGTTCATCGGCATTGGCTAGATGCCGAAGTAAAGATAGGTTTAATCATTAACGAGGATGAAATGTCCGGGTTAACGGTATATTGGCTGATTTCGCCGATGATGATGAGGATCAGCATTTGGTTTGTTCATCGACATTGGCTAGATGCCGAAGCAAAGATAGGTTTAGTCATTAATGAGGACGAAAGGTCCGGGTTAACTATATACTGGCTGATTTTGCCGATGATGACGAGGATCAGCATTTAGTTTGTTCATCGGCATTAGCTAGATGCCGAAGAAAAGATAGGTTTAGTCATTAATGAGGACGAAAGGTCCGGGTTAATGGTATACTGGCTGATTTCGCCGATGATGACGAGGATTAGCATTTGGTTTGTTCATCGACATTGGCTAGATGCCGAAGCAAAAATAGGTTTAATCATTAACGAGGATGAAATGTCCGGATTAACGGTATATTGGCTGATTTCACCGATGATGACGAGGATCATCATTTGGTTTGTTCATCGGCATTGGCTAGATGCCAAAGCAAAGATAGGTTTAGTCATTAACGAGGATGAAAGGTCTGGGTTAACGGTATACTGGCTGATTTTACCGATGATGATGAGGATCAACATTTGGTTTGTTCATCAGCATTGGCTAGATGTCGAAGCAAAAATAAGTTTAATCATTAACGAGGACGAAAGGTCTGGGTTAACGGTATATTGGCTGATTCCGCCGATGATGACGATGATCATCATTTGGTTTGTTTATCGACATTTGCTAGATGCCGAAGCAAAGATATGTTTAATCATTAACGAGGACGAAAGGTCAGGGTTAACAGTATATTGGCTGATTTCACCGATGATGACAAGGATCAGCATTTGATTTGTTCATCGGCATTGGCTAGATGCTGAAGCAAAAATAGGTTTAATTATTAACGAGGATGAAAGGTCCGGGTTAACGGTATATTGGCTGATTTCGCCGATGATGATGAGGATCAGCGTTTGGTTTGTTCGTCGGCAATAGCTAAATGCCGAAGCAAAAATAGGTTTAATCATTAACGAGGACGAAAGGTCCGAGTTAACGGTATATTGGCTGATTTCACCGATGATGACGAGGATCAACATTTAGTTTGTTCATCGGCATTGGCTAGATGTCGAAGCAAAGATAGGTTTAATCATTAACGATGACGAAAGGTCCAGGTTAACGGTATATTGACTGATTTCGCCGATGATGACGAGGATCGACATTTGGTTTGTTCATCGGCATTGGCTAGATACCGAAGTAAAGATAGGTTTAGTCATTAACGAGGACGAAAGGTCTGGGTTAATGGTATACTGGCTGATTTCGCCGATGATAATGAGGATCAGCATTTGGTTTGTTCATCGACATTGGCTAGATGCCGAAGCAAAAATAGGTTTAATCATTAACGAGGATGAAAGGTCCGAGTTAATGGTATATTGGAGCAGATTTTCGATGGGACTTGTGATGAACATCCTGTTTGAAATTTTCAAAGGGACAAATATAGAGGAGAACTCTGGTTACCACATTACTAGCCCAAGCGCCCTTTCGGGTCTTCGTCAGAGCCATCCCCCCTCTTGCTTTTGCCCATGCACCCTTTCACGTTTTCGCGTGGCGGGGTACCCGATTTTACCTGTAGCGCCCCCTTGGGTTTTCGCCACAGTTGGGTCATAGCCATTCTTGTCCTTGCCCTGGATGCCTGAACAAGTTTGGTTTTTAAGCCCACCCTTTTTTTTTGAATATAGAGAATGACGAGTTGATGTGTAGATCTCAGCTAGGGTATGAAGCCTTACGCCGGTAAAGGTGTGTTCATTGGCACGAAGATAATGCCAGTGCAAGAAAAGAGTTTATGTGCTGATTCGGACGTAGGGTCCGTAATGGCATTAATGTGTTGATGTCAGCTAGGGCACGAAGGCTTGCGTCGGACAAGGTTTATTCGTCGGCAAGAGGTTAATGCCGACGCAAGGAAAATAGTTTATGTGTTGATTCAGACGTAGGGTCCGTAATGGCAATATTGTGTTGATGTCGGCTAGGGCACGAAGCCTTGCGCCGTACAAGGTTTATTCATCGGCAAGAGGCTAATGCCGAAGCAAGGAAAAGAGTTTATGCGTCGATTCGGACGTAGGGTCCGTAATTGCAATATTGTGTTGATATCGGCTAGGGCACGAAGCCTTGCACTGGACAAGGTTTATTCATCGGCAAGAGGCTAATGCCGAAGCATGGAAAAGAGTTTATGAGTCGATTCGGACGTAGGGTCCATAATGGCAATATTGTGTTGATGTCGGCTAGGGCACGAAGCCTTGCACCGGACAAGGTTTATTCGTCAGCAAGAGGCTAATGTCGAAGCAAGGAAAAGAGTTTATGCGCCGATTCAGACATAGGGTCCGTAATGGCAATATTGTGTTGATGTCGGCTAAGGCACAAAGCCTTGGACTGGACAAGGCATATTCGTCGGTAAGAGGTAAATGCCAAAGCAAGGAAAATAGTTTATGCGCCGATTCGGACATAAGGTCCATAATGGCGGTGGATGTAAAGGTATCCCAGTGGGATTATGTGGAGTTCTCATCATCATTATTAATTGAGTTGGCCACATATTTTTGGAGAGCTCGGCCGGGGCGGAGTGCCACCAGACCAAGTTACATTTCGGTATTTCTTCGAATGCCTGTGAGGCTGCATGATATAGCTTCAGGTGTTTTCCATTGAGAGGGGAGAATTGAACTACCCCCTTGTTAACACTGAAAATATTTCTGACATTTCTTAAACCTTTTGCATTTGCAAGCATGGAGCCCTGGCCGAAGTACCCCTATGCCGATAAGAAAAGGAAAGAAGGAATGGAGCGGCAGAAGCCGAACAAAGATGAGGAACAAAATAAGAAGAGAAGAAAAGAAAAGGGGCCCGGCTCCAATGGATAGTCGCTGAAGCAAGACTGAAGAGCTCAGAAAAGGCTCGGGACCATCCCTGAATGAACAAGATAAAAGCTCGGACAGCAAGACAAGTCAGTCGACGGGTCAACCCTCACAAAAGAAGAAATGAGCACAAATGGGCCTAAACAAACAAAAATGGGCCAAAAGATGCTAAAAAATGAGCTGAAACCGGCACGAGAGTGAATCGGCACAGAAGTGAACCGGCACTGGAGTGAACCAGCACGGAAGTGAACCGACACAGAAGTGAGTCGGCGCAACATTGCAATCGGCGCGCAAACACCAATCAGCGCATCGGTTCCTATATGCGCCAATGGAAATAGGGCCACACCCTCTATATATATAAACCTTGCTTCGAGCACAAGGAGGAGAACATTAGAAGCCAATCGAAGAAAAAGAAAAAGAGGGAAGAGAAAGGTCTGAGCGCCCGCTGAAGAGATCTGAAGAGAGAAAGAGAGCTACAGAAGCCCGGGGAAGAGGATTCAAGGTGGGGTCGTCTGTCAAATGCCCTAAGGGGCTATATTCTCCCTTCCCCATCTTTTGTTTGAGTCTGTTTTCTTTCATTTGGTCTGCTTCCGAGCGCTGTTCTTCTGACGATATCAACTGCCAGTGTAGCCCGGTTGTCAAGGGGCATCCTCTGTATTTAGATTCTCACAGTTTGATTTTCCCTTCTATGCTGAATGTATGCGCTCCTTTGAATAATATGAGATATGGGATTCTGAGTTTTTCCTCTCTCTGCCTCTGTGAAATTTACTATATTCGACAGCTGTTGTGAATAGATTTCATTCCATTGTATGCACATCCCTCAGATCATCTAAGTAGTCTCTATTGCATCGTCTCTGCATTTTCAACCTCATAATCACGATGAGAGCCTGAGACAGTTCATCTCATGGCTTCTCATTCATGAGATAAAGAGGGATATGTTCGAATCAAAGCTCATGGAATTAGATCGATGATTTGGTTCCTAGTGAGGATTTAGAGTGACAGTCCTCTTCTCCTCTAAGTGATTTCCTCCCTTTCTGAGCACCTCAAAATCCCAGAATAGAACCCCTCAAAATCCTCAAATAAAGCCCCTAAAACCCTCATCTCAAAACCCATCCAAACCCCCAGAACCCTCATCCTCACAAAACCCTCAGAAACCTTCCATTGGCCCCTTAACGGCCTCCCGACACGACCTTCCCGGCACGACCCTCTCCCGGCGCGAGTTCCGCACCGATAGCTGCTCGTGCCGATTGGCCATTCACGTCGAGACCCCCTAAATGCCACCCATCGCGCCGAGGCCAATGCCCCCTTAGTGTTTTCCATCGCGTCAAAAGCTAACCACGCCGAAACACTACCGTGCCGACGCCCTCAGGAGCCCCCGAGCCCTTTAACCACTCAGCATGAAATCCCATCACCCCGGAGAGAAGCAACAGTCTTTCACTCAAGCCCATGGGAACTAAATCAATGGGGTTAACCCCCCTACATTCTACTGCCCCACTGGCCTATGGAGTTATGCCACTGTATATTCTCCATTGGCTGCACGGGGGATATCAATAAGTCCCACAATAAGTGGACAATGTCCCATAAGATGGAGATCCTTTTTGGATCCAGGGCTACGCCCGCCTCCCTTTTGGCATTCACCCCGGCATTCCGTGGGTGGATGACCTATACTCCCCTTTTGGCATAGTCCAAAATAAGGGGAGATGCTACCAAAATTTGCCCACGAGCTTTACTTATCGTGTAGTGTGACGCTTTCACTAAAATTATGAATCTAACCTCAACTGTGTGGCAGAGATCTGAGCTATACCATCTCATGATCCTCTGCTCACCACTGTCCACCGTCAGAGGGGAATATAACCATCACAGTCACATGGTCTCCTTAGAATTTCTATGGATGAGCCTACCCTCACTCTCTATCCTACCCAAATGCCACCTTGAACAAACTTATGAAACCCCTATTGAACACAAAGGACCCCTTTGAATTCGTGAAGCCCTCACAATACTTGAAAACTCAAAGAACGCATTGTTATCGACGCCACATGTCTTCCCGGCACGACCCCCTTTCCGGCACAACCCTCTCCCGACGCGAGTTCCGTGCCGAGAGCTACTCGTGCCGATTGGCCATTCACCATCTAGCGCGTCGAGACCCAGCGGCGCCGGTTTGCCTTCGTGCCGAAACCCAGCCGTGCCTGTTTGCCATAGTGCCGAAACCCAGCCGCGCCGGTTCGCCTTTGTGCCGAAACCCAGCCGCGCCGGTTTGCCTTCGCGTCAGTTTGCCTTCGTGCCGAAACCCCAGCCGCGTCGATTGGCCTTCGTGTCGAAACCCCAGCCGCGTCGGTTTGCCTTCGTGTCGAAACCCCAGCCGCGCTGGTTTGCCTTCATGCCGAAACCAAGCCGTGCCGGTTTGCCATCGTGCCGAACCCCAGCCGCGCCGGTTTGCCTTCGTGCCGAAACCCCAGCCGCACCGGTTCACTCTAATATCAACCATCGTTAAAACATCAAATTTCTCAGCAACTTTACTGAGTCCAAAACCAATCTAGACTTGGTGCCCTAACCTCCATGGACCATCATGCCAGTTCCCACCATATCATGGGGGGGGGGGGTTTCATGGTTCTTCATCCATGTCTAATGGAGCTATATTGACGGGGTCCTACCCCCACATTATGTGCCGTTTGGCTATCAGGTTATCTTCTAACCCTACCGTCCCTTGGAGTGCTGCCACTGCATGTCCTCTAATGGTCTCTAAAGGGAATATTAACAAATACCACGATTAGTGGACACCGTCCCGTCGGATTACGATCCTTTTGGATCCCGGGCTACGCTCATCTCTACTACGGATTCCGCCTCGACTCTTCGTGGACGGTTTCCTATATATACCCCATCAACCCTCCGGGTACAGGGGAGGTGCTGCCGGATTTTTGCTAGACATAAAGAATAAATGTCGAACTGCTAATAAAGTAAAATAAAATAAAATAAAAATAAATAATAAACATAAACAAATAATAATAAATAATAAAATAATAAAATAAAAATGATGAAAACAGATAAACAAACAAACAGAATGAATTAAATAAATAATAATAATAATAATAATAATAATAAGTAAATAAAGAGTGCCAAACAGAATCGGCAGGGCTCCTCTCGGCGCCATTGTTCCTCGGCACCAAAAGTGTGCCGAGACGGAAGCATGCCGAGATGAAAGCCACGCCGAGATGCAAACTAAAATCAACCCATCGGCGCTACCCCATCTCCAATAAAAGGAAAATAAACCAAACCAACACCCACGTAACACTCACGTGCATTCACCTTCCCCATACCCATTAACACTAATATCCTCTTTACAATTAATACCCCACTAACATTAATCTATATAACACATACGTCCACCCTCCTCATCCTATATATGCACATTCATATAAACACAAAAAAGGGGAAACAACAATAAAAATAAACAAGCCATCCTCATTCAAAAAATGGAGAAATGAAAAATTATTGAAATAAAAATACTCAATAAATAAATAATGGGCACATAAATCACAACAAACAAAATAAAAGTGACAAATAAACAAAAAAATGGACAAATGAATAATTATCTAACAAATATTAATAAAGAAAAATTAAGAGGGTGCACGCATCCAATATAAGAAGATATAAAATAAATAAACAATAAATAAACTATAAGCATAAATAAAAAATGAGAACAAAGACAATCATACATCTAAAATAATAATAAGAATAAATAAAGAATAATGAGCATGACTGTGCTTACTCCGGAGCCTTCACCTTCCCTAAACCCCGGGTATGGGATATTAATGACGCTCTGACAAATTGTGCCTGGATCTCGGGATCCCCTCCTTACTGTAGCCAAAGCACGACTCTGTCACGAGCCAATAACTCACTGAATCTGATTTGTTCCGATCGGGTTTCAACCGCGTTCCCTCGGTTCTTGAACATCAAATTTGCCGTACCCCGGCATACATTGCCCCAATAATATGTGCTTGCCCGAATACGGTCATACTCGACTCACCTCATGAGTCTATGTGTGTGCACCGTAATGCTTTGCACAGTTTCAAAGTGAGAAGGCCTTGATGCCCCTCGGAGCATGATGGCGCTGCCGAAATCTCTCTCGAAGTTATAAATAAATGATCAAACAAATAATAAACAATAATATTGAATACTGTTATCTTGCATGCTTGCATGATCCGATTCTCTGGTATATTAAATGGTGATTTGCGGAAAGTCGGGTTACGCCCGACCGGAAGCTATCACTATGCGTGATGATGATCCTCAGACCTAGGTTCTCCGCCTCGTACCGGGAGTCGATTTAACAAATAGGTACTACCCTATTGTGTGCTTGCATGCAGTTGCATCTTTAGTTATATGGGCCCCATGGTCTTTATTTTGGCGATTAATCAAGGGTTGTCTCTCTTTCGGAGAGGCGTAATTAAGGTCGTAGCCTTTATGGTACGACGGGTTTTGGGTCCCGACACGATCACCCATAATTATCTAGTTAGTCAGATGAGCGCATAATAAATCGTCACTCCGGTGACTGGCACGCCTAATTAATAAACCAAATAAACAAGCAAAATAAACAAATAAATATATCAAAATAAAATATTCTAATAAAAATCTCATCTCCCACAAGCTGGCACGCCCGGTGGGACTCAACCTCCCTTCATCTTCTCGCCAAAATAAATAGACCATGGGGTCCTCGCTCAACTACTTCAAACCCTAACTACTCATTCATCTTGTCTTTCCCCTTTACAGGTTAAACTGATGGCGAACGGACTATTCGGACTTGACTTTCGCCCTCAGATCATGTCCGATCATGCTGCACACGGCTACCTTGCTGTACCTACCACCTTCGGTAACTTTTCCCCGGTCGTTGGCTTCCCCAACTTCCTGGGAGTTGCATTCGCGGATCTCCTGGACGTGGAAAATTCTGAACCTACGAAGCTGAAGAACAACAAACCTACGGCCCCGCAAAGTGAGGGTCAAATCAAGAAAACTTTGCTGAAGAGCCCGGTGATTGTGAGTTGCCACGTTCACCATATTACCTGCCTGATTGGGGCATATGAGAAGAGGCCCGCTGGGGGCAATAGAGAAAACTTCAGAAGAAGAAGAGTCACTGCTACTTCCCAATGCCGACTCTCGGCATCTGGGAAGTCCATGATGATCGGGGGCATCCGAGTCTACTTCAATGGCCGTGATGCCAAAATTCTACCAGATCGGATCACCCCGACTGTGCCCACTCACAACACCTTCCAAGTGCTAGAAAGTCGGAGGGTGAATTTTAATGACAACAAGCAAGGGAGGCCGACCCCAAATCTCTTAAAGTTCAGACAAGTCTGGGTTCCTAAGAAGACCCAAAACACTACACCGGCCTCGCAGAACTTCAACAATTCTATTGATGTCCCCAAAAGAGGGGGCAAAAGGGATGTCCATGCAGAAGATACCATGGTTGTGATCCCTTCACCCACCATCGGGGTCTCCGCAAGACAAGCCCACACTCCAAATTATCGAGGAATTTTGATCAAGTGGCCAAATTGACACGGCTTTCATACATGCCGTCAGCCCGAATCCAAGTGCTACCTTCTGCCATCTCTATAGAATGTAGTCGGGAAGACACAATGAGGATGGTCCGGGAATATTTCCATGCCTTTAGAGGTCCCATCATGGGTCGGCAAAGGTCAGCTCGAGTCATCAGGGCCGAAGAGGAAGAAAAAGATAAGAGGGCACCGGTTGAGGTGAATGAAGAGGGGAGGCGAGCCAAAGCTAGAAGCCTTGAAGGGCCTCCACAATATGAAAAGATGAAAGGAGCTTCTATATATGAAGAGCCGACTTTCTCCCATCGGGCTCGAAGGGGAGTCAGAAAGCACAAAAGAAGAATGCAAGTTCTTACTTGCAATATGACAGGGGTAATGAGTACACCTGGTCTCCTACCAAATGAACAAGAAGAGTCGGCCGAGATTGCCAGAAGAATAGACCCGGTGATAAGACGGGGTAAAAATGAGGCTGAGCTACTGCAAACCACAAAGGGCAAGTAGCTTGCTGAAGAAAACATCACTACTGTCACCGCTAGAATAGTGGCATCTGAGCAAGGGGGAGCATCCCCACCTCCTTCAATTGAAGCTCCTTTGGGTAACACGCTCAAGGGCATCAGTGATAAAACAACAATGGACCCTGCCGTTCTGATGCTGCTGCAAGGATATCAGTGAGAGATAAAGCTGCTGAAGAGTAAATTAAATGAAAAGACTGAGCATGTTGCAGCGCCCGAGCAACTGGGGGCACAAAATGGGCCATCATAGGAAGGTTTTAACCCCAGGGGCGCTCCTTCACCGGTCGTTCTACAAACTGCTGATCAAAACTGGGCCACTCCCCAGCATTATTCTCAATGGCTTCAGCCAGCATGGCTAATGCCTCCCCAAATGCAGCGACAGGCTCCCCTGTTAGAGCCTTTGCCATCCAATGCTATGACTTCGGCCCCATTATCGATGCAACCTTTTCACCTCCACACTCAACCAATGGAGCCAGCTATGGTAAATAAATTAATGATGGAACAGATGATCGAGGCGAGGCTGGGAAAGAGGGGTGGTGATGATTGCATCCCCGTCAACATATATGAAGCGCCATATCCAGCTCACCATGCTACCAAAAGACTGCCGCCGGACGTCAATAAACTCCCAAAATTTGACAAATACAACGGGAAGGGCTCCCCGAAAGAGCATGTTGCACACTATATATCAACCATGGGTGACTTGGCAGCGGACGAATCGTACCTACTGAAGTTCTTTGGGTCTTCACTAATAGGACCCGCCTTCGAATGGTATTCCAACTTACCAGCCGGGTCTATCCACGACTGGCCAGATATGCAGCGAAAATTCAGTGAAAGATTCCACGTCATCGAGGCAGAGGTGACCGTGGCTGAGCTGTTGACAACCAAGCAAGAAGATGATGAGCATGCTACAGAATATATCAAAAGATGGAGGGATCTCTTCATGAGGTGTCAACGTCCCCCGCATCCAGAAGACACAATACAAATATGTAAACAAAATCTAAGGAAAGAGGTTCTGGAAAAGATGATCGGAATAGAAATCCGGTCTTTTGACCGATTAAGTGATATTGCCATGGAGGTTGAAGGCTTCTTCACAAGATATCCCTCCATTTCTGCTGACTCAAGTCATGAAGCCAAGCAGGTTAATAAACGACCGATATTGAAAGCGGTTCATGCTGTCAGCCTCACGGCAAAAAGGCACAAATGGATGCACAATCCTCCTCTCAATGAACCTGTTGGACGTCGGGAGAGGCCTCCTCCACAGAACAAAACAAAGAAGCTCTATGCCTTCCCCCGAGACAAGACTCGAGCATTGTTCGAGTGGGCTGTCAAATATAGCAAAGTCATCCTCCCAAAGTCCAAGAGACCAAATGACGTCAAAAGAAGAGATGATCCTTATTTCTGCCCCTACCATCAAATCTTGGGGCACCCTATTGAAGATTGCCAAATATTCAAGGACATCACCCAAGGCTTAATAAAAAGAGGGGATCTGCAAACGAGGAAGGACAGAGTCGATCCTCCATGCCCTCATGAAGTGCCCGCTACGGGGGCATCAATTAACATGATATCTATATGTCAACAGTTGCCCAAAGAAATACCAGAGGGCTGTGTCTGGCACACTCATGAAGACTATATCCCATTGCATGAAAGGGAGCAAGAGAATTGGCTAGCATCGCCAACAAAGAAAGGAACAGAACCGGCATATCGCCCGGCACTGGAAACCCAAATTCCTGGTGCCATGGACCGGCCTACTCTGCCTCTTGTAGTCTCTGCCCGCCTTCAAACAGCCTCTCCAATGGCCATCAAAAGGTCAACTGACAATAAAAAGAAGAAATAGACCCCATCACAGGTACATGAAGAAGCTAGCTCAGCCATGGAGCGGTCACAAGCTATTATAAGTGGGCCGGATAACTATGAGCAGCCAAAGAACTAGCATATGCAGCTCAAAAAGCATGCCCCTCGAGGATGTAATGAGTCCCGCGGGTTAACAAAAAGAACTGAAGAAAAAGCAGAAAAGCTGAATGCATCAAATAGCCCACTGTGGGGGCAAGTGTCGACCATGAAGGGAAATAAAAAGAAGAGTGCAAAGGCTAAAAGGAGGAATCTTGTTCTCTCCTGCAGCACATTGTCAGCATCCTTTAGTGGGGTGCAAACTACTAATGAGGAAGATGAAGAAATTTGTTTTGTGCCAAAGGAAGCAACTCCAGCTAAAGCTTCTGCCTCTCACCCATCTTCCAGGTCTGGGAGGATTCCGAAGCAAAGCTCACCAGCTGATAAGAAGGCTCAATGTCATATTCCTCCTCCACCCAGAGGCATAGAACAAAGGGATTCTGTCCCAAAGGAGCTATCTACAGCCGGCAATGATAGCAGGAGAAAATTCATCTTGCACAAATCAGAGGCGGGGGGGCAGTAGCACTCCTGGTCCCTTCTTACAAGACCCTGTCATAGTGGCACTACTACACCAGAAGCAGTAGGAGATTGAAATGCTACAAAGGCAGTTGAATGAAATGAACATAAAGCCATATACGTCATAATTGACAAGACATCTATATGAGACAGCCCAAGACAGTGCTAGCTCATCAGAAGCTTCAACATGGCCAACAATGCCCCGAATAGTACATGATCATTCAGGGGGCATCCTCCCTCAGCCATTCCAACTCACAGTCCCCTGGGTAAGTCGGGAGGCAACTAAAGCATCTCCGGCAATGAGGTCGATGAGGCCGCATATGCAGCCAACTACAGTACACCCGAGATCAGCGGGTCTAGCCACAATGGACAAGCCAAAGGCGAGACGAACAATGAATACAAAGACGGCTGAAGAAGAAGTCACTGAAGCGGAATTACAAGCAGCCAAACAAAAGGATGATGAGTCTGTCATGGACTATATAAGAAGGTGGAGAAATCTCTACGAAAAATGTCGGCATCCACCTAGCTACGGGGATTCTGTTCAAATCTGCAAAGAGAATTTGAGAATAGAAATTCTACGATGGGTCATTGATATTGAAGTCACGACCTTTGAACAACTAGGTGACATCGCAGCCAATGCCGAAGCAATTCTTGTAAGGCTCTGCCCAGCTCCGATAGTCCCAAGTCAAAAGAATGAACCAACCGGCAAACACCTAGCCCAAGAAGAGCTTTGCGCCTCAAATTTTGAAGCCTTCGAGCAACAGAAGAAGAAAATGAAAGAGGCATCTTCCGCCGATCCGGCAAAGCAAGGGCCCTCATTAAGGGGCAAAACGATGAAACTATATTCCTTTTCAAAGGACAAGACTAGGGCACTTTTCGAGTAGGCCCATGGATACAACAAAGTAGTGCTTCCAAAGTCAAAGAAATCAGGCGATGTTGAAAGAAAAGATGATCCACGCTTCTGTCCTTATCACCAAATGTTGGGGCATCCCATTGATGATTGCTACGTGTTCAAGGACATTATTGAAGGCTTGATCAAGAAAGGCGAACTATAGATGGGCGAGTATAAGGTGGACCCACCGTGCCCTCATCAAATATCTGTCCCTAAAAGAGCAGCCCTGTGTGGCGTTACCGCCTCAACTGCTCCTCGCAAATCTGGCTGAAGCCGATGTCTAGCAAGCCCGCATGGCTTGAATGTGGATGTTTGCCAACAAAAGAAGAATGGCAAATAAAAAAAAGGAAATAAAAAAAAAGAGAAAAATAAGAAGAAAGGAAAGGTCCTGTTCTGGGGGCAGGCACCCAAAAAAAAAGAGAGAAAAAAATTCTTTTGAAGGAGGCCTTGATGGCTGCATCTGTCAAGGGAGATATCACTCCCCCCATGTCTTGGTCCGTGCAAAATAAGAAACTACCATTGTGGGGTTGGCGTGGTGGAGCGAACCACTTATCCCCTCTCTGAGGGGGTGAGCGCTCTCCTATGCACCCACTTTGGTCTGTTTAAAAATAAATGGATGAAGGGTGACGGCTCTGCACTGCACTGCACTGTCGACGCCATCCGAGTTGTCCGTTCAAAAAAAAATGAATGCAAAAGAAAAGAAGAATGGAACTTATAAGGTCAGCAAGGCCTCCCCATCCTCCCCATGGGTAGAAGACTCCTTAGTAGCATTGCATGGTGAATGCCCAAGGAATAATGAAACGACTACATCATCTGTGAAGGTAAGAGGACCCTGCAACTGCAGCTTCTAAGAATAAGCGTCAAGAGGAGGACACTTGGCGTAAGCGCCGGAGGCCCGAACCGAAGCTATTTGGAGCATCTCCTAAAGAAATCAATCACAAAAGAAGATAGCTATTGATCTGATGTATAGCTGTCACTAAATACTCCTAGGGGGATCATGTTAATCAACAGTCCCACCGACGCTAAAGAACCTTCATTGGCCACTGGGCCTCCCATTTCAAATACGGGTCCAAACCCTGTTGGGGAACAAAAAGAACAAGTCCTGCCGAGTTGTCTGCAATCTCGGCTCCTTTCTCCTCATCAAGCCAACAAATAAGAGCCTTTCGGCTTTTAGTGGCCTATCTCAGCACCCCTGGTCCCACCAGAATTCATGGTGCCTTGCCGCCCTCATATCCTACGGGGATACTCCCCACTCGCCGCACCGGGATGAACCCTCCACCCTTGATCTGAGACCTATGCTCCCAGCCAATGCGCTCTCATGGCCTTTCGGCATTCGGCCATGACAATGCCATATTTGTCTCATGGGACTCTCCTATCACTGCCGGTTTGGATTCCTTACTGTTTGCGACCTTTTCTTTCGTTCGCCTTTTCGTTCCTTTCTTTTCGTTCGCGTATCGATCAACCATTTGACTAACTGGTAATCAACTGACTGATTGATGACGCGGGCGTGCCAGTCACATGAGTGACGATTTTATTGTGCGCTCATTCTGACCCATGTCGGGCGAATGTGAGGTTCGGTCGGGACCAGCAGTCCGCCATACCATAAAGGCTATGGCGTTAATTACATCCCCCACGAGGAGGGAACACCTTTGATTAATTTCCGAGATATCGGGCTGTCGAAGACGGGATAAAGGGTACGGAGCAGGCAAGTGATCATGCAGGATGATACGGTTGACTACACACGATTTATTAGGGTGGACCCTGGTACACGGCGGAGGACTTAGGCTCGAAGGCCACCTTCACGCGTAACGAAGCCTCCAATCAGGCGTAACCTGACCTTCTGGCAATGTTATTTGATATACCAAGGATGCACACATTCGGGCATGCGTTAATGCGATATGAGTGTGTGAACTAGGGCATAACGGCAAGGATTCGAGGCGTATCGATTCAAGCTTGAACATGCCAATTTTATTTAGTTTATTTGGTTGAGGAACTTGCATCCCTCTGTAATTAGCATAGGAAGTCATCCCATAAGTGGGAGAAGGGTTGGAATGATGCGACGACACGATTCGGAACGAAACCAGTGCAGTGCTCGCGAAGACAGGGGCTCAAACGCTTGAAACGGCGCCCTGAAACGTAGGTAAAAGGTTTAAAATGGCGCCAGAACCGTAGGTAAAAGGGGCAGCATGTTAAAATGGCGTGGGGAGCTGGGGCGCGCCGGAAAGGGCGCGCCGGAAAGGGCGTGCCGGGAAGGGCGCGCCGTTTTAAGGCGTTATCGCGCATGAACGCGCCGAATTAACCCGATTTCAAGGAAACAGGAGCTTCGTTAGTTTATTCATGAATTTATTAAAAGGTTTTGGAGGGTTTTGAAAATTTATTGAGTTGATTATTCATCGAATCGGTCCCGAGTCATCCAAAGGTCAAATCACGGGCTCGCGCGAGATCCGGACTCGAGCGCGGCGATTGTTCCGAGTTTAGACTCGTTCGAGCCGAAATTTCGGCAGCATCTCCCCATCCCAAAGGATCGTCGGGGAGACGCAGGGAGTACTCACGTGGCGGAGTAAACCCCTAAAAGCCGGGTGGCGCAACGGCGGCCGGCAGACCCAAACGGATAGGAAGACCCCGAGGGCTAGCCTGCTAGGGGCACCGAGTCCGTGGGTAACAGGTGAGTGCGTGAGGCGACTCGATATGGGAGCGAAAACCCCGAGGGCTAGCCTACGAGGGGCACGCGACCCGAAGCATCACACTACTCGAGTCGGGACGACCGATTAGAGAAGGGAACCCCGAGGGCCAGCCTACGAGGGGCACACGCATCTCACGGCCACCACAAAGTCCATTAGGGACTGTGGATTTGAGATGTCAGGATTAACCCATTTACTATTCACTCATTAATCCATAGGAGATTCGTCACTGCTGGACGGTCCCCGGTGGACAGAGTGCTATCAAAACGGAACAGTGGGGGATGTTCCCCCTCCCCGGGTTACCGATCCGCACTAATGAAACAGTAGAACGGAGCTGTGAGATCCTTCGCATAACCAGCAGGCCAAAACTAATGCCTGTAGATATACATACGTTCACGCATATGCATATTCACGAATCAAAGAAACATTCGTCAAGGAATGTTCAGAAAATAATAACTGGAATGTAGGGGCGCCCTTACTTCCCTCTGTTCATGGTCAAGAACAGAAAGGGTATTACGAGGGCGGCCCAGACAGGTGGGAGGAACCCATATATTGACACACCTTACACGGTGAAGATTCCTAGCATTCGACCGAAAGAGAAAACCCCCGGGGAGGGGAATCAATGTAGCCCTTACCATAGAAGGGCATAAAGCGTCGGGAAGATGAAACAAGAAGGAAGTCATTCACACAGGAAGCCCACGGTGCTCTGCATTCATCCTCCACGGCGCCGGCATCATCGCACGGCACCGTTTCACCGGCTGTAAGGAAAAAAGGGGGAGCCAACAGGGAAGAAAGAGAAAACGTGGCATCGGCCAGAGACTCACATTCCATTCCATTCATTCATATAAAAAAGAAACAGACAAATAAGTAGAGAATATACATTCCGGCGCCGGCGTTGTTGCTCGGCCACCGTTTCCGTTAACAGGGGAAACCCATTACAACGAAAAGAGGAAAAGAATCATCGTGAGGGAGGGGAGGTGAGGCTCATGTCATCGCCCCTCCCCTCCTTCACTTACATTATGCCAGAGGAAGAAAACCCAAGGCGGAACAGAGGGATTCACCGGATGAAACACGGGAAACCCACCTCGAGAGATAAGGAACTGATGCTCTTCTTCTCCGATTCCGGGAGACTCGGGTGGAGCAGGGTGTGGGCCGCCGAGAGCTCGGATAGAAGACCCTTCAGATCGAAGAACCCCCTCCGACTCTTCCCTGGACCTCCCCCCTTTCTTTCTAATTCTCTTTTTTCTTTCTTTTTGATTCCGCCTCTTCTCCCCGATCTCTTTGATATCTCCCTCTTGATATCCTCCTTTTTTTCTCTTTTGTCGACAGGCTATATATAGCCTTGGGGTTAATTCGGCGCCCCAGGAAGAGGCGCGCCGGGTTGACGGCGCCGGGGAGAGGCCCCATTATGCCTTTGCGCGTCGGATTGACGGCGCCGGGGAACACCCCCTTTTGTTCTCGGCGCGCCGGTTTGACGGCGCCGTTTTAACCTGTTCACTTGGCGTGTCAGTCCGGTGGGCCCGGAGATGATTCCGGAAGCTCCCGTCGACTGTTCCCCTCGCCCTGGCCATCGAAGGGCCTTGATGGGGTGTTGACGAAGCTCTTGATAGGATGAACGGCCTTAAACAAGACTTCGTGTGTGTCTGGTCCGAGCACACGGGTGTCCTGCTGACACAGTCTTCGGCACTGTGATTTGTGCTTCTGGCTGTTCCTTGCAGGATGATGCTACATGCTGGGCAATTCCACCTTGAACGGTGATCAATCGGCCACTAACGGTCCCACTATGGCGAGAAGCCGAACCCGTGCCGGGTAATCGGGGTCTTCTGCTGACAGAACCTTCGGCCCCTTGTTGCGGATGGCCGAGGACATTCTTCCTCCTTAGGAGAGTCATTGGGTAGACCGTCGTCCTTGGTCGGGCGACGGATGTGGGGTAGCGGCATGACGAGGTCGATGCCGGATCATTGGGCAGGCTTGATCGCGCTGCCGGTTGGTTGCGGGTTCACTTCGACTCTCCTGAGGTAAAGTCCCCGACGTTCCCTTCAAGGTGGCTCAGGGCTTCGTCAGCTTGAGGGGTTCTCTTGATAAGTTGATCTTTATCGGCTTCTGTGTTTCAGTGGGCCGTATCATTCATCTTCGCGGCTTGGTTGCCAAAGGATCATATTTTGAGTGCCAACAAATGCCCCCCAGACGTAGGCGGTGCAAGTGAGGCAGGAATGCGGCAAGGCCTACGGATGAGCTTCGTTTGGCTGACGGAGGCTCGACCGGCACTTAATTCTGGCGTCGGATGTTGATCCGGCGAGGCAGGAAGCCTGACGGCGTCGCTTAAAATGGCGCGGCCTTTGCTTCGAGGGTTAAAACGGCGCCGCCTTTACGGCGCGCCCTGGGCCTTTTAGAGGTTAAAACGGCGCGCCCTCCCCGGCGCGCCATTTGCTTAAAACGGCGCGCCCCGGGGCGCGCCATTTTAACAGGGGTGGAGCCCCCCCTATATATTAGCCTCCTTTCATTTTTTTCTTCACAAGCTCTCATTTGCAAGAAATTTTCCTCTCTCCTCCCTTTTTCTTCTTCCCGCGGCGCCGAGTGGTTAGTGGGTTCGGGCGATCTCGCCGTGTGAGTGAGCGGGTGAGTTGAGCAGTGCTGTTCTTTGGGTTTTGAAACCCGTTCTTCGGCCCCGGGAGGCTCTTTGTAGGACTTGTCCTCGGAGCTGGATCCCTCGGGTGTCCCATTTGGCCTTGGCTTAGTGCCTATGGCTGCTTTTAGGGGCCGCTCCCTTGGTGGACGGCTTCCACTTTTCTTTTGGCAAACCCCCGAGCTGGGGAGATGCTGTCGAAATTTTGTCAGAAATATTGTTTCGATCCACTAATTTCTGACTTTTGTTTGTTCTTTTCCGGGTGCTGTTTTACAGATAACATGGCCTCCGGCTCTTCTTCCTCCGTATCCCGGGTCGCCGTGACATGGGGGAATGTCCATTCCCTTGATCGGGGGCTTCGACATGTAGCCGTGGTGGCTGAGTCTTCGGATTCAGAAACCGACACCGTCGACACCGGCCGTTTGTTGATTCTTGACGGCAACCACTTCAGGTATGACCGAGGGGATGACATCAGACGGGACTACCCCAAGGATAAGCACCTGATGGCGTTCCTCGAGCGCTTCAACCTTGGCGGGAAGCGTGATTTAATTCTGGTCCGCAGAGCTGAAGGAGCGCTACTGGCGGAGCGGGACAGCCTGACTGAGTCAGTCACCTATGGTATGCCCATGTACATCCCCGGGGAACCCAGGAAATGGGGGGCCGTGCTCGGAGTGCAGGAATTATCCCCCGAGGCCGGGATGCTGACGAGAGCGCCGCAGTACACACCAGCTCGCTGGAATGAAACCGCCGGCCGCGTTGACAGGGAGAAGCCCATATATGGTCTATTCCTCGCACCGCTCCATTGGGGATACCGGGACGAGCCTTTTCTTTTGGACTGCTTGGCGGTCCGGTTCAAACATCAGATTTCAGTGGGGTGGTTTGGAGAGCTCAAAGCCACCGATGCTCACGCCTTCAGACCGGGAGCGGTTGAATTTACAGACTTCGTGTTGCGGCAATACGCCCCCATCTTGGTGCACGCCGAGTTTATCAGAGCGTGTATGCTTCCCGGTATAGATACCCGATCTCCCGAGGTCTATGTTGCGGGATGATTGAAGTCTTCTGCCCAGAGTACAATACTTTCTACACTGCAGAAGGTGAAACTTCATTGGATTTATGGAGCCTTTCTCAGCTGAGCGGCCTGCCGATAGATGGAGAGCCGTATGAAGAAGTTTGCTTCGCAGACTGGCTGAAGGACCAGACGGATGGTGAAGGCAACTACTTCACGGGCTTCGCCTATCGTTATTTGATGAAGGCGTATCGCACCCTGCTGCGCCTGACACTTGACTCGCGGGAAGCGCGAAAGCCTGGTGAGAAGAGGCGCGTGCGGATGGGCACGTGGCTTCAATATTTCTTTGGTGGGGAGCAGCACTATGAGGACTTCCCCACAGTGGTTCCGACAGCGGTGGCGCGGAAGAAGAGGGCTCGGCGCCAAGCAACATATCCTGCTGTCTCAGGGAGAGGGCGGCAGGCCGGCCCGAATCCCACGGGAGTTGACGCAGTTACACACTGTGCTGCGTACTTGACATATTGGCTTTGTTCATTCGCCCTTCCTCAAGGAGACGAGACGGTGATCAGGCCGGAGGCGATTTACCCTGCCTGTTTGATGGCTTGGGGGACGAAGCTGTCCCTGTGCCCTGTGGCTTTATGCCTCATATACAAAATGTTGGGGGATTTGCACAAGTCGCGCATCCCCAGAAATTCGCGGACAGTTGGTCCCCTCCACTTTTTTAATGCCTGGGTCTGCACCCTATTTCCTGAAGCAGCTCCCCGGTCAATGCAGTCAGATCGTCCTTTGCCGCGGATGATCGAATTTGCCAGTGCCGAACCGTCCTCACTGGCGGATCAGCTTTTCGCCATTCGGGGGAAGTTGACTACAGTTCCAACAGATTCCCCTGGCGTTCTGCATTTCTGGAGCTTGGCTGCCAGCTCCAGCCCTCTTGTCAACAGGATGCGGCAATGCCGATTATTTGAGACAGAGGAATTTATTCATCAGCTGACCGAGTCGAAGAGCACAAGGCCCATCTTGGAGCCAGAACTGGTTGAGTGGGCGTTGTCTATTCGCCCCAGTGTTCTAGTCTTCAGGAAAAGCGGCTTGCTGTGGCTGGAGCCGTATTATCCTTTCCGTTTCAGCCGGAATTTTGGGTATGACCAGCAAATTCCTTCTTCTTCAGCCCGATTCAATCTGCCGAATAGACACCGGGCTGGTCAGACGGCTACTGATGAAGCCCGTGGATGGTGGGACTACTTCCATCGCCGAGAGGATGTATCATTCAGGGTGCCAACCCCGGCTCGTCTGCCCCGAGTGACTCCAGACTTCATCAAGTGGTGGAATGCACGAACGGGCTTTTATCAGAACTTCCGGAAGGATTGCTGGCATGCTGCCGAACGCCGTTTTTTAGACTCCCAGCGGGAGCCCATTCTGGATGTTGATCCAGCCTACTTGAAGAGGCTGAAATCTTGGTCCAACACTGAGGCGATGGCATATGTAGAAGCCAGGAAAGCTGCGAAGGGCAAGTCGTCCCGAGCCGACCCGAAGATGCCAGAAATCCAGAGGGATGACTATATCAAGACTCTCTGGGGGTTGTGCCGGGTTAGCGGTGACCGGATTGCTCTTCAGACAATCCCCCTTCCGGTGGAAGAACCTCTTCCTAGTTTGGCGAGCTGGCGCCCAGAAGTCGACCATTTTCATCCTTATCGGACCTTCATTGGGAGGGAAGACAGGCGGGCTGACTTGTATGCCAACACCCCCTGGATATTCGCCTTGCTTCATTCTCATGGGCTTTCAGTTGCCAGTCCGTTGGAAGCCATTCGGAGCCATCAGCTTCTAATATCCTTCAAGTACGTCGACGGCTGGGGATTCGACCACTTGAGCTTATATCATCACTTGTCCTCCCGCGGCCATGAAGATTTGGCCCAACTGACGGAGAAAAGTGAAACAATTGGTGATGTATGCTGGCTGATCCGTGAGGCGGCTTCCCGGGACAAGGCGCCAGTATTGCTTTACTGGCCACTCAGTCCTCGATATACGAGGCTGCCAGGTAATGCTTGTTTTCTTCTTCAGCCCCGAAGCTGCTTCTTCTGTAGTCAGTGTGCCTCTTCTTACTTATGTGTTTTTGCAGCTCGCCTTTCTGCGGGAGCGACTCGACACTGTAGGGAGTTGATATCTAAGGCGGAGAAGCCTTCATATTTCAATACTCCAGAGCCGGCTCCGACCACGACGCCATTACCCCTGGGGATTCGCGAAAGCGAACTAGGTCCCAGGTCAGGGAGGCTATCGGCAGGGCCAAGAAAGCCAAGAGGGCAGAGTCCCGCGCTACTAGAGCACGTCGGAGGAAGGCTGTTGAAGAGGAGTCCGCTGCTCCACTTCCTCGGGTTCCATCATTCTCCGAATTCGAGGCCGCCTGGACGAGAAGGCCTGAGGGCGAAGGTGACTCCTTATTCTTGTATTGGCTTATTTGCTTGTTTCGGCCGCCTGGGCTGACCATCTTTCTTTTCAGTAGCTGCCGGCACTACCTTCGCCGTTGTTGGGTTGGAGGCGACATCTGGAGCTGCCGCTGGAGAGAGAGAGGGGGAAGTCCCCTTGACCTCTGTTGAGGGCGACTTGCCTTCACCGACACCTCATCGAGAAACAGAAGGTAATTCGCAACTCGCCCGTGGAGCTCCGTGGCATGTTGTATTTTCAGTCAAGTCCTGACTGTTTATTGTCCTTTGACTCCAGTCGACGTTCGACCCACACTGCTCCCTGAGGTTGGTGCCTCGGCAGAGGTTGTCATCGGAGGGCAAGGGCTTCCAAGGGACCAGCCCCTAGATATTCCGCCAACGGATGCTCCCGAGACAGAGATCGCTGAGGAGGCTCTGGATAGAGGGCCCCCCCTGGCAGCCTAGTTCCCGCTCAGGTACTTGAGGTTCGAGAACAAGCAGAAGAGTCATCCTCTTCTGAACAGGTTGATTACGGCGGCGGCTCCGACGATGATGAGGGGTTCCCCATGGTCGACACCGAGGCAGAGGACGCCGGGGCTTCTTCAGCTTATGAGAGCGACCTGCCAACGTTTAGCCCTCCGAGGCTATTGGAGCCGAGCACGGGCCATCATACCCGGCTACAGGAGAAGGGCCAGAATCTTCAGAGGCCACTTTGGGAGGCCTAAATATAGTGCCGGTTGAGGTAGGAAGTATTCTGATTCCCACTTGCAGCACTTCTTTTAATTTTCAAGCCAGCTGGCTGACGTACATATATGGAATGCAGGCTGAGGTGGTACCGCCGGCTATAATGATCCGCATACCCCTTCCAGACGTGGACATGGGTCAGTCGACCTTCCCACCAGTTGTGCGGCCCATTGCCCTGCGGCTTCCACGGACCTATGCTGCTGCAGCGGCCTCAGAGGAACCCGGTGTGACTGCCGAGGTCGGCGGCCCGCCCGAGGTTGCAGGGGCTCAAGCCCTGGTTGCTGGTGACGAGTCATTGCTGAAGCCGAGTGACCCCCCGGAAATAGAGGCAGGAGAAATTATTGCAGGCGAGACCGATATCATTAAAGCTCTGTCGATCATAGAGGGCTCTCCTGCCTCAGCGACCGGTGAGACTGCTCAGGAAGAGCAAGCGCCTTCCGTTGCCGACACGGTTGTTGTAGCCTCACCGCAACGGGCGGGCAAGGAAGTTGCCATCATGGAGGTTCCTTCAGTTGATGTAGCCGCAATAGTCGGACTGGGTGTGGGCGTCGTACAGACTATGCCGTCGACGTCCCTCGGGGTGGCCGACGACATCTGGACCGAGGTAGATAGCAGGGTAGACTTTCAGCTCCCCGAGACTTCGCCACTGGGCCTACAATTTTCTGGAGACATGGTGTGGCAGTCTCTGGATAACCTCCAGCGGGCCATGTTAGCTTCTCCGGACCTGACTTATCTGCAGCTGAGAAGCTTGATAGATCATCTCTCCCGATCGCTTTTAGCATTCGGCTGCCCAATGGATGATTGGACCCCGCGGGTTGTGATGTTGTTAAAACACGCCAACAGGCGGGAGTTCCTCAGTCGAGAGGTTTCTGATCAGCTGACTGCTGCGAAGCTGGAGAAGGCAGATTGCCGCACCGCCGTCAGTTCATTGAGGATGACCGTGGGACAGCTGAGAAATGTTGCCAGCAATATCTCGGAACGTCGGATGCTCCTCACGGCGCGGATGGACGAGTTGCGCTCGGAACTTGCTAAGGTCGAAGCCGAGCTGCAGGAAGGTGAGCGCCTAGAGGTCCAGACAACGGAAGAGGCTGACCTGGCTGAAGGACAACTTGCCTCGCTAGACGAGAGGTTATCTCAGCTGACAGCCACCGAGACCCGTTTGCAAGAGTTGACACGATACCCTTCGCTGGGCCTTTTAGACTTGGCAGATATCTTCCGGCGCCCTCTGCCGTGACCTTGCTTTTTTTCTTTCTTTTTTTTTTTGTAATGCTCCTTTTTGTCTTCGGAGCTCATGTACCCCCGGGGGATGCCCCTGGCAAAAAAAATGTGTTCCACCCATTCTCATTAAATGGAAATATTTCTTTTCGTCGCCATCAATCGCGACTTCTTTTCCTTCTTTCTTTTCTTTATTCTGGATGGTCACCCGAACCTAGGGATACTTGCTGATGGCGCAGGAGAGCGCTCACGCCTTCAAGGAAGGGGTGAGGTGTTCGCTCCACCGCGCTGTAGCCGTTCTCGGAACGGGGCCTTTGCCAATGTGGGACATAGGTAGCGTAGGCAGATGCACCTAGCGAACCTTGCCGCTGGTGATGAGAGGTGTGTTATGACCCTTGACACGGGTCAAATGTTGATGCCATGATGTTTTGTTGGTCAGCGAGGGCGGAGGGCCCAGGTTAGAGAGTAGTCAACCGATCTTGTCGATGGTGACAAGGGTCGAAAAGGGGTAGACGGTCTTGCCGATGGTGACAAGAACCGGATAGGTAGCGACTGATCTTGCCGATGGTGACAAGGGTCGAAAAGGTAGACGGTATTGCCGATGATGACAAAAACCGGATGGGTAGCGACCGATCTTGTCGATGGTGACAAGGGTCGAAAGGGGTAGACGGTCTTGTCGATGGTGACAAGAACCGGATAGGTAGCGACCGATCTTGCCGATGGTGACAAGGGTCGAAAGGGGTAGACGGTCTTGTCGATGATGACAAAAACTGGATGGGTAGCGACCGATCTTGTCGATGGTGACAAGGGTCGAAAGGGGTAGACGGTCTTACCGATGGTGACAAGAACCGGATAGGTAGCGACCGATCTTGCCGATGGTGACAAGGGTCGAAAGGGGTAGACGGTCTTGTCGATGGTGACAAGAACCGGATAGGTAGCGACCGATCTTGCCGATGGTGACAAGGGTCGAAAGGGGTAGACGGTCTTGTCGATGATGACAAAAACTGGATGGGTAGCGACCGATCTTGTCGATGGTGACAAGGGTCGAAAGGGGTAGACGGTCTTGCTGATGGTGACAAGAACCGGATAGGTAGCGACCGATCTTGCCGATGGTGATAAGGGTCGAAAAGGGGTAGACGGTCTTGCCGATGGTGATAAGAATCGGATAGGTAGCGACCGATCTTGCCGATGGTGACAAGGGTCGAAAAGGGGTAGACGGTCTTACCGATGGTGACAAGAACCGGATAGGTAGCGACCGATCTTGCCGATGGTGACAAGGGTCGAAAAAGGGTAGACGGTCTTGCCGATGATGACAAAAACCGGATAGGTAGTGACCGGTCTTGCCGATGGTGACAAGGGTCGAAAAGGGTAGACGGTCTTACCGATGGTGACAAAAACCGGATAGGGTAGCGACCGATCTTGCCGATGGTGACAAGGGTCGAAAAGGTATGACAATAGATGTATATTGTCGGGATATCGGATGAAGGCTCCGCCACGACCTCGAAAGGGGTCTTCCAGACAGAGAATGAATCATCACTATTCAGCATTCATTTTTATTCACATTACTGACCTAAGCGCCCTTTCGGGTTTTCGCTGAAGCCAGCCCCCTCTTGCTTTTGCCCACGCGCCCTTTCGGGTTTTCACGCGGCGGGGTACCCGATTTTGCCTGCGACGCCCTTTCGGGTTTTCGCCACAGCTGGGTTATAGCCATTTTTGCACTTGACCTGATATAGGAGCAAGTCTGGCGGGGTATCTCTATTTTTAACCCCATTTTCTTTTCTTTCTTTTTTTTCTTTTATTCGGAATGAGAGCCGAGAGAGGGTAGCTTGATCAGGGCGAAATGCCGCTAACCAAGGAGAGGTAGCTTGATTAGGGTGGAAAGCCGCCTGATCAAGGAGAAGTAGCTCGATTAGGGCGGGATGCCGCTAACCAAGGAAAAGTAGCTTGATTAGGGCGGAATGTCGCTAACCAATGAAAAGTAGCTCGATTAGGGCGGAATGCCACTATACCAAGGAAATGGTAGCTTGATTAGGGCGGAAGGCCGCTAACCAAGGAAAGGGTAGCTTGGTTAGGGCGGAGTGCCACTAGACCAAGGAAAGGGTAGCTCGACTAGGGCGGAATGCCGCTAGACCAAGGTAAGGGTAGCTCGGTTAGGGCAAAGTGCCACTGAACCAAGGGAGAAGGTAGCTTGATTAGGTGGGAATGTCGCTAATCAAGGAAAGTAGCTCGGTTAGGGCGGAATGCCACTAGCCAAGGAAAGGGTATCTTGGTTAGGGCGGAGTGCCACTAGACCAAGGAAAAGGTAGCTCGGTTAGGGCGGAGTGCCACTAGACCAAGGAAAGAGTAGCTCGATTAGGGCGGAGTGCCACTAGACCAAGGAAGAGAGCTCGATAGGCGATCGGGAGGTAGCTCGGTTAGGGCGGAGTGCCACTAGACCAAGGAAAAGGTAGCTCGGTTAGGGCGGAGTGCCACTAGCCAAGGAAAAGGTGTTCCGACCGATCACTCGGGGTGTGTCGACTGCGCCGCATGATACAGCTTAATGTGTTTTCCGTTGAGGGGAGAGAACTGGATGACTCCTTTGTGGTCTACAAGGACGTAGGCACCCCCTTTATACTCGACGGACGACATACGGTCCAACCCAGTTTTCGACCAGCTTCCCTTTGGGATTAGAGGCCATCACTTCTCTTCTTTTGACCATCACCAGGTCTCCTTTCTTGAACTCTCGACCCTTGACTAACTTGTCAAAAGCACGGGCCATGCTAGCTTGGTAGAGTTGGATGTTTTGTTGCGCCTGGAGGCGTTTTCCTTCAAGCTCAGTGAGCTCTTCCAATCTTCTTTCTGCATTGGTCTGCTCACCACTGACTAATCCGTGCTGGATGGCAACTCGCAATGAAGGAACTTCAAGTTCAATCGGCACTACAGCTTTCGACCCATAGACAAGGGAGAAGGGTGAACAGCCGGTTGGGGTCTTGTAGACAGTACGATAAGCCCAAAGTGCTTCGTACATCCTTTCTTCCCAATCCTTTTTGTTAGACTTGACAGTCTTTGCCAGTAACGTGCACAGTGTCTTGTTAAAGGCTTCTGCGAGTCCGTTGGCCTGAGGGTTGTAGGGGGACGATGTCCTCCAGTCAATTTGTATTTGTCGGCTAGCCGATAAACCTTCTGGTTTCTGAAATGGCTGCCATTGTCAGAGATGATTCGGCTGGGGATTCCGAACCGGAATATTACATTCTGCCGGAAGAATCTTGCAACTAGTTCTCCCGTCACATCTTTTAGTGCTATTGCTTCTGCCCATCTGGAGAAGTAATCTGTAGCTGCTAAGATGTATTTGCATCCTGATGAAGATGCTGGTAACGGTCCTACCACGTCTGTGCCCCATTGAGCAAACGGCCAACTTGGTAGAGTGGGATGCAGTGGCACTGGAGGTCTCCTCGCCACATTCGCATGCTCTTGACACTTCTGACAAGCCTTGGCAAATTTGCAACAATCATTAAACATAGCGGGCCAATAATAACCCAATTTCTTTATCTCTATCTTCATTTTCGGACCGGCCTAGTGTGCCCCAGCTAATCCTGCATGAACTTCTTGCATCACCTGTCCCGCTTCTGCTGAAGACAAGCAACGGAGTAGGACTTTCCTTCGGGCATCTGCCATAATTCGGAACAAGGTCCCGCTTCTCATCTCGTAAGAATCCTTGATCCTCAGGAGCTTCATTCTCTGTTCCTTTTCTTTTGGAAGTTGCTGGTGTTGAAACCAGCGTAGGAGATGCTCTCGCCAGTCGGGCTGCTGAACCCCTTCGATGACTGCTACTTCCATCTCTTGTTCGTCGGCCAGAACCTCTGTTACGCTGGGGACCTGTCGGCGGTTGATCACTGTTATATTCAGGCTTGTGTCTGGCGGGACCGCCAACGAACTGGCCAGCTTAGCGAGGGCGTCTGCCTGAGCATTTCGGCCTCGATTGACGTGCTTGATGCTGATGAAGTAAAATCTTGACATCAGGCGAGTTGCCAACTGGTGATAGGGGAGGAGCTCTTGCTTTCGCACCTCGAACTCTCCTTCCAGCTGTTTTATAACTAGCATGGAGTCTCCGAATGCTTCCAGCATCTGAATTCCCATGGACAGAGCAATCTGCAACCCGATTATCAGGGCTTCATATTCTGCTTCATTGTTTGTGCATTGTTTGTTTATGGAGCAGGAAGTGTGCACCACTTCTCCTTCCGGAGATTTCAGGACTATACCTGCCCCTGCTCTGACCCTGGATGACCCGGTAGCAGAGGTGTCAATTCTGGAAGCGCCATCAAAGTATAGCTGCCATGAGGAAGGCTGTACTTGGGCGGCTTCTAGGGTTTCATCCTTGGGAAGTTCCGGTTCCCACGGGCTTTCTCCGGGTATCGGATGTTCAGCAAAGAAGTCTGCAATAGCTTGACCTTTGATGGCCTTGCGCGGTACGTAGGAGACATCAAACTCCATAAGGATTACTGCCCATTTGCCTAGGCGGCCTTTGAGTGCCGGCTGGGACATAATATATTTCAGGGGATCCTCCTTGGACACCAAGCTGATCTCATGCGACAGCATATAATGCCGGAGCTTTTTGACTGCGAAGACTAGTGCTAGGCAGATCTTCTCAATATAAGTATATTTTTCTTCAGTTCTGACCAGTCTCCGACTGAGGTAATAGAGGGCTTGCTCTTTCCCTTCTTCATTATTCTGGGCCAGCATTGCCCCCAGAGAATTATGTGTAGCTGCTATATACAGTATCAACGGCCGTCCTTTCACCGGTGCGCCCAATACTGGAGGAGTCTTCAGATAGTCTTTTAGCTTGTCAAAGGCTGTCTGACAATCTTCATCCCAATAAAAGGGAACATCTTTCATCATCAACTTGTGAAAAGGTTGGCATCGCCCTGACAAATTGGAAATGAACCGCCAGATGTAAGCCAGGCGGCCCTGTAGTGACCTCAGCTCAGAGATGTTCCTAGGTGGAGGTAACTCCTGAATCGCCTTGATCTTTGCGGGGTCTATCTCGATTCCCCGATATCGGACGATGAAGCCCAAGAATTTTTTGCTAGACACTCCGAACGCACATTTCATAGGATTCATTTTTAGCTCATGCTGCCTCAGCCTCT